>JAEIGQ010000240.1:0-444357 GCA_018904275.1 Lordiphosa clarofinis
GAAAATCCAAAATGAAAACCACACAAAATAACCATAAGAGTTGGCAATTTTGCAAACAAACAAAAATCACCCCCCCCCCCACCCCCCAAATGGGCTGGAATAGTGTGCCAGAAAAAAAAATGCCATTTTGTTGGCAACCACGCCGGAAACGGAAACGCGTCCATAGAACACACGTAATGTTTAGCAATTACTAAACGAGCAGCGAAACGTTGCTTTCTGCATAGAATGGTCCAACCCCAGCCACCCTCAGCCAACCCACTTCCTGGCCGCAGAACGCCCTTGCAATTTATAATGCTTGCCAATTGGCAAGTTTATGGTTTTAATTTTTGTACGTACAGAAACTCCTGCTCCTGCACGCAGAGACAAACGCACGTGCGCATTTTCAATTTTTGCTCATTAATTTTAATTATTTTGAAATAAATTGAAGATTTATTGCTCACAAGTTGCATGAACAGCAACATTTTTATCACGTATCCGAGGGGGGGGGCCAAAGGGCGGCCTCAATTTGCTTGGAATTTTGAGTGAAAGTGACCAGCGACCATCAATGAAATTCTATGACATTGAAAACAAAAGAAATTACAACTTTTTCTTGTTCTGTGGCTTAGGGGGAGGTTGTTAAATTAAAGCGGCATTACAGAGGGGAAACCAAAAGAAGTTCTAATTGTTTGCAGACATTAAATGGGGCGCCGTTTGGAAATTATTGCCTCTCGCTTGAAATCATTTATTCTTTTTTTTTCTTTCTTTCGCCAATTGGCCAAGCACAATTTACACTTGAAGAAATGAAACTTTTTTTACTTTATACCCTGAGTATGGGATTTGTCAACACTGCGTATGAGTGATTAGGAAATGAAGACTCATACGCCGTGTGGGTGGGCTGGATTTTGGCTTCGAAACTCTGAATACTCTATATGGATTCATGAAATACAGATTTTGTTATGCCAATTCTGCGGTTCTTTAATTTCATTCATTCCGATGTGCTTGTGGGGCCCACGTGTATAGAAATGGTCTAAATAAGAAATTTAATGTGAAGTGTCTTATGAATGTGCGGATTATGGTCGAGTCTTTTGTCCAAGTTTTAACACCTTGAGTTCAATTTGCATAATTTTATACCGCCAGGTGGAAATTAAAGCACTTGGCTCTGTATACTGCAAATCAAAATCTATGTATAATCGGGTGATTCGATCAAGTTTGAAATTCCACTTAATTGGCTGAGCAGATCTTAATGTTCTGTTGTCGTTAGGACAGCACTTTTTCCAGTATTTCACTAATGGCGGCCAATGGACATTTCTCAATTGGTCCATGGCTTCGCGTGCCGTGTGGCATGTGGCACCGTCTTGTTCAAACCACATTCCAACCAAGTCCAATTTCTCAATTTTCCGCAAAAAAAAGTCGGTAATAATCGCACGGAAATGTAGGATATTTAGAGCGTATGTCTTGTATACTACTATTTTACCTAAAAAAAAAAAAATAATAATAAAAATCATCAAAAATTAGAAAAACAGTCATTTTACCCAACAAAACAGTTAAACACACGTCAATTCAACACAAAACAAAATAATTAATTTATTATTAAGTTTAAATTTGATTTAGTTGAATTGACGAAGTGGTAAATTGTTGTGTTGGGTGAAGTGACTTACACTCAGAGAAAAAATAGAGAATTTCACTCTTGAATCAAGAGCATTCGTTCTCAAAAGTAGGGTAAGAGTGAAAATTCTTGATCCAGGAGCAGTATTCTTGATCCAAGGCGAATTTTGATCCCGACATTCTTAACTCAGAGTTTCAGTACTTGATCCAAGCAACGAATAATTCTCAATATAAAAGACTAAAAATAATAATTGAAGGGGGTGGGGGTTTGGGTGACACGACCGAGACCCCAGGACAACCTTCGTCAAACCGACGTAGTGTTTGTTTGCTCCGCGCTGCTCGCCACTCACCATCAGCCAGCCACCCACCCACTTTTCTAAGATGTGATTGATTTTATTAGTCACATACCAGATAAAATTTTTTTATTTTACTTACTTTACTGGGACTTGAACTCGGTACCTTCGAAGACTGAAACACACACAGTTGGACGAAAGCAGTTCAACCGACTCGACTATTGTCGATAAACTACAAGTAGCGGCGAAACATACTTTATGAGGTAGCGCGGTTGGTATTTGCCAGCCGCAACAGCCTCGACCAGGTGGATCAAGCCCCCTCCAGCAATTATTTTTTATTTTTCCTTTTTTTTATTTATTTATTTCGTTTATTTTTTGGGATGTTTTAAACATTTTTATTATATTATACAGACGTTTAATACTCTTACTTTTACTTCATCTTAATGTTCTTTAAAACATAATTATCGGCGCGCACGGTCAAATGACAATGACAAACTGCGCATGCGCTGTCTCTCTTTGAAAGAGCGCGGCCAACGTTATTCTCTCAAAGTTTGCGTTTCCTCACTCCCCTTGCCTATAGAACCACATTGAGAATGAATTTGTCTCGATTCTTGAAAATTCAAGTGCGACTAGATTTTTTTTCAAGAGCGTTCGTACTTAAATTATTCGTTCTAGATTTCTATGAGTGTATAGACGTGCGTTGAATTTTTTGTTGTGAAGACTTTGTTTTGTGTTGAATTGACGTGTGTTGAATTGACTTGTGTTGAATTGACGTGTGTTGAATTGACGTGTGTTGAATTGACGTGTGTTGAATTGACGTGCGTTGAATTTTTTTGTGAGGGCTTTGTTTTGTGTTGAATTGACGTGTGTTAAATTGACGTGTATTGAATTGACGTGCGTTGAATTTTTTTTTGTGAGGGCTTCGTTTTGTGTTGAATTGACGTGTGTTGAATTGACGTGTGTTGAATTGACGTGTGTTGAATTGACGTGCGTTGAATTTTTTTTTGTGAGTGGCTTTGTTTAGTGTTGAATTGACGTGTGTTGAATTGACGTGTGTTGAATTGACGTGCGTTGAATTTTTGTTGTGAGGGCTTTGTTTTGTGTTGAATTGACGTGTGTTGAATTGACGTGCGTTGAATTTTTTTTGTGAGGGCTTTGTTTTGTGTTGAATTGACGTGTATTGAATTGACGTGTATTGAATTGACGTGTGTTGAATTGACGTGTTGAAATTGTTTCGTGTTGAATAGACGTGGAATCTAAAGTTGATTAACGATGACTTTTTTTAGTGATAGTAAAAAAATGAAAGTGTGTAGTACCATCTGAGATAGAAGGGAGACACTAGCTGCAGGCAAAAATTTTCCCACGCCGATTCAAAAAACCAATTTCCGGTATAATCAGCACATAAATTTCAAAAAGTCAATTAAACATACGTCGTTTCAACATATTACAAATTAAACACAATCAAATTCATCCTGGGAAAGAGTCACCCTTCTTTAGGGCCTGCATTCGGATAAAAATTATTCAAGTTGTGAACAAAAGAATGTTATCTCTGGTGCTTTCAAATGTGCATACTCTTTCAGAGGATATTAAAGTCAGGTTCGAGAGAGGTCAAGTAGAGATTATAACAAGACAGTATCTCGATAATTATTAAGTCCTGACTGTCAAGTACTAATTATCGAGTACTGATTATCAAGTACACTGAACATCAATTACTAATTATACTGCGCAATATCAAAAACATACACGAATCGAGACCAAAACAAGGTACACTCAGAAAAAAAACGACCGGCAAAGTTCTAAATCGATCGGGATAGTTTTATACCGTTCTTTACTTGAATTTTCAAATATGTTTTGTTGTTGGATGTACTTAATTTAAGTACGAAACATTCAAACGCCTATCAAAATTATTCGAATGAGAACAAAAGTTCTTTAATCAAGAACATTTCGCAAAGTTAGACCCGAAAATTTAAGAAAAGGTCGAATTTAGTTCAAGTACAAAATTTCTTGAATTAAGTACAGAATATACTTACGATTTACAAAAAATATGAATTATTTAAGTTGAGTCTGTACTTAAAATTTCATTCTGGTTATGGAGTGAAGGTAGATTTCTGACCTTGGTCTTTGGTTAATTCATTTCGTATGGATTTTGGGAAAGCTTAGAATTTTGTAGAACATTTTGTGCTTTTGTTTTTTGTATGGTTGGTTTGGGGTTGTCTTTAGAATTGATTGGATTTCGATAAAGAACCTATTTGCACTGATTTTGATAGTAAATCGGGATGTACTTAAGACCACCACAAACAAAAAGTTTAATCAAAAAGGTATTATAATAGTTCGAAAATGACTTTAAATATCCGGAAATAGTCTTAAAGGTTTTTGTACCTACCGCACTATCGACACCGTTCGTACTTGATTCAAGTACAAAGTATTTGTTTTTTTTTTTTTGAGAGTAAGAAAGTCGGGCTAGCTCGACTGGAATATACTCTGTACCCTGCTGCGTTGCAGTAGCAAAGTTTCTTTTAGTCATTGTTTGACCAATAGATGGCGTCACTACTTGATTTTCCAAACTGTAATAGATTGCCCCACTAAAGTAACCACTGTATCTGACTTTTGGTCATAATTAAACAATAGTTCATGCCATCTTTATCATTCCCTCAACAAACTGTTAAATTATCACAAACCTTTTATCTATCCATATCTTTATACATAGAATTATAAAAATGTCAAACAGTAATCCTGGAAATATCAAGGATTTGACCAAACACAAAAGGTACAAAACTAAAAATAGAAGGCCACCAGAATGGCAGCTGTTCCCCCCATGGCTTGGGGAGCAACTACTTCAGGTAACTTGTCCTAATTGGGTTAAATTCATTGCACATTTTGTTGTTGAGTGTAATCACTGTCTCACTCAGCCCCATTATACCTTACTCTCTCACTCGTCCTTTTCCTTTTTCTCTCTATGTGTGTGTGAGTGTGTGTGTGTATAATTGGTTGGTTGTTCGCCCAGTGCTTGGTCATAACAATAACCAGAAATGTTCTCTTACCCTAAAATGAGGGCGGCCCATAAATTCGCAACAAGAATATCAACAACAACAGCAACATTAGCAACTGAAGCGTAGGGCGTATGGGCGTGTGGGCGTGTCCACTTGCAATTTCAATTGCTTGTCATACGAGCTCTGGGAGGCAGAGGAAGAGGCAGAAGGCAGCTGTTGTGTTCATTTCGACGCCTTGTAGTTTTAATTGTAATCGCAGTAAGCCACAACGCACAACAACAACAAGAACATTCACCACTGATGATTAGGCTTTAAATAATGGATAGCATAATTGTGTGCGGAACACACACGAACATACCCCAAATGTACCCAGCAAACATTTTGTAAGCTTAATTTAAGCTTTGTTAGACCGATAAAGTACAGTGTATGCACGTTGCGACTACAATAACCTTAAAGCGCCTTACGCCAAAGCTGGACTCCCTTTTGAAACGCTATTGTTATCAATCCTGATTAATACTGCTAGAATAAAGTTGCCGAATCAGCGCAACAAAATGTTTGCTGGGTAGACGTCCATTTGCGGTCGTCAGTCAGTCACTTGTAAGACTGCGGCCCTCGGTTCAAAACATTCCGTGGTTTGCCTTCAATTGCAATAACATTCTGCGGTTAATCACACACTCACACACACACGCTGACCAAATGGAATTTAATTTAGCCTGCCATTTGGCACTTTTGACATTCAACTTAAGTGGGGGCCTAGCTAGACCAACTCCTTGAAACAAACAAAAATTTTACAAGAAAACTACAAAAAATGCAGCAGGCGTTCATGATTAATTATCACATGCTTCCCCCCACCCCCCCTCAAATGATTTATGTCTTTTTAAAGATAGCCATCAACATCAACATCAACGCCCCACACACTCTATTGAACTTCCGCTTCCTGTTTGGCCCTTGCCATTTCGTGATTTCTATATATATACATATATATATCAAGTTGATTTCATGATTTTGTTGAAATTATCTCGGAAAATGTAAATGTGTAATTATTTGGAAAATGGCAGGCCAAGCCCCAAAGAGGCAGCAAATAAATCTTGTCATGTGCTTGTCGTCCTGGTCAGCAGGGAAAAGGAAGTGACAAAAAAATGAAAACGAAAAAGAACAACAAAATGTTGAGAGCCCTGCACACAAAGGACACACTTAAATCGTGTGCCAAAACATTAAGCACTGTAAACACACAAGTTTTTATTAGTTATTAACGTTGCGGAATGGCCAACACAGTTAATCATTGTCATTGGTTTGATTTTAATACCCTGCCAAGGACGAAACTCGGCACACAGCGTAAATTACAAAAGGATGGCAAAATAAACGCCGGTCACCTAAAAACTTTGAAGTACGTTCTCCGAGATGTATCCGATTCATTTTCATTTCAAATTTTTGCCAACCTTTGATCAAAATATTTCTTAAATTATTTTATTCCAGTTAACTTCTTTTCTTCTTAGATTTTAAATTTAATAATCTTCAATCTCAAATTTTATTAGAGAATCAAACCGAAACCAAAACCGGAACCGTATACCAACAATAACCGATTTAAATTTAGAACCAGAATCGATTTGAAATTTACTAAACCGGTATCCGAGAACCGATATTCTTCGAACCGATAAGGCAGGTTCTGAGCACGTCATTTAGTTAAGTTATATCCCTAAAAAAAACAGTTTGGCTTAGCAAATCTGTGTGATTTTAAAAATGTTGCAGCCTATATTCGTAGATCCTCATATTATTATCATGATAACCTTAAAACAAAACAAAATACTTTCATCAAGTAAAACCTAATGAGATAAGCAGCTCTGATCCAGGCTACAAAGCTTTGAAATGCAAATCTGAAGAAGGTTTAGGACGAGTAAGGTGTTTGATTCGCTTCTCAAACCGGTTCCTTTACTTATCGAACCTAAGGTTGTGATATAGATATTTTTTCGTCATATTTTTTTTGGTAAGGAAGCTTTTAGCCAAGGAAACTATTAAAATCGTTTATCAATACCTAAATGGGCCTTATTCATTATACATAGTAATCTTTAATAAGTTTGCTACCAGAACCGCACCTTCTAAGTACACCAATAAACGGATTTTGATTTACCATTTAACAAATTGAATTTTTTCCATCTCGAAGTCATAACATGCAGTTTCGATAAAATTCTGAAATGATTAGCTCCGATTTAGCACTATGACAAAAAATTGACTAAAGAGATTCTTTGAACCGAACTTTTTCAAGCAGAAGAGGTCAAGAATCGGAAGATTAAAAATTTGAAGGGCCCAGTTCGAATGAGACAAAAATCCTAGCCAAACTGGCACTACGGGTTTTGATTTAGGACCGGTTGAAAGTGGAGGCTTAGTGGATACAAATATGTATTTGTATACTAGCTTGCACTACTTTTACTCATGCAAAAAAGAACGCTTGCCGAAGCTGAGACCTAAAGAGCACAAAGCCGTCATACGCTCGCAAGAGTTCGAAGCGATTAGGTCCTTACACACCAATACTCTCTCACTTTTTGACCTCGCTGTATATCTATAAAAAGAAGAGTGTACTGACTGGCTGACTGACAGATTCACTGACTCATTGGCAATCATCGCACAGCCTAAACTCAAAGCTATGTTTATACCCGTTACTCGAAGAGTAAAAAGGGTATACTAAAGTCGTGCAAATGTATGTAACAGGAGAAAAAATCACGACCATATAAAGTATATATATTCTTGATCAGCATCAACAGCCGAGTCGATATAGACATGTCCGTCTGACCGTCCGTCTGTATGAACACCTAGATCTCAGAGACGGTAACAGATAGAGGTTTGACATGAATGGGACAAATGCTTCTTTTATCTGCACGCAGATCAAGTTTGTTTCAAATTTCGGCCACGCCCCCTCCCGCCCTCGCAATTTGGAAAAAACGGTATATCTCCTACAGTTTTGAAGATAGACAATTTGTTCCTTCTAAAGATAGTTAGTAATTAGCAAAATGTATGGATTTGCCGAAGAAATGATAAAGATCGGATGAACGGTTCTCAAGTTATGAGCAAAAAAGTGAACCAAGCCCCCGCTACCCCTCCTCCCACCCTAAAAAAATTGTTGCATACTTTTTAGATGGTCGCCCAAAAGAACGCAGGAACACTGTTAAACATGTTTTTTCATGAGTCGGTCAGAGCCGACTTTAACTTACGCTCTCGTTTAACATGTTGGACGTGCCGGGTTTGGCTGCATTTGTCATTCATAACAAATTGGGGCATATCAAGACAAATGACCGGAGACGTGTCTTCCTTATGAAGTTGGCAGACCAGCTGGTGTTCTCTCACAGGGAGCAGAAAGCAACGAATCCTACTGTAAGAGGTATTCAACTAGTCAACAGCGTTATTCGGGGTTATTCTATTCAAATCCTTAAATCAACGTTTTTTCGCAGGTAGCTAGAGGTCCACCGATAGATGATCAACCTGCTATTCCTCTTCCTCTACTACTCGACCATCGTGCTCGCTCTGCTTTAAATTTAGAAATTTAGCTTAAATGTAGAAATATGTTTTTATTGTTTATCGTGTCTTTTTTCCCAGCATTAGTCACATTTACACACACTATTAGGATATCTGCCTATGTATTTCCATACAAATCCCATATAGGTCTGCGCAGACCTGGTTTGCCATGTTGTGTTCGTTTATCTTCATCCAGGAGCAGGATTGCGCTCCAGTTCGGCACGCTGGCGCCCGGCTGGCTCGCCGTATGCCGGGTGGTCCGCCGGATGCCATCCTCTCCCAAACACAAACAATACATTTATAATGTATCGTGCCTATCGTCAATAGTAACAAAAAGTTCGTCAAAAATAGCTCAGTCCGATCCGCCCGCAAACTGTAGTCCACACACATATCCCGTTACACACATTCAGCAATCCCCACAGAATCATACTCTTTCATACACATCCCCCAGATACTAACACTCTCCTATACATTCAAGACAATATCTTTAACCAAGCACACCTACACTCATACATTTTGCCTACTGCTCCAGCAGTTCCCCCAATTCTCACTCGCTCTCACTCACACACACTGATACGCACGCGCCCCACAAGTTTGATCATTGTTACCTCTGATCGGCGCCGGCCTTGTCCCTCCCCTTTCCACTGTCTTGTGGCCTGTGGACCAACCTGGGCCAAGTGTATTGGTCCCCTAATCTATGTCGTCCGTCAAGTCATGCTCCGTTGGAGTAGGGAATTTCTTATGGCTTCCATGCCATGTCAGGTACCTCCTCTTCCAGCTCAAAAATAAAAAAACTTAGCAATTCATTTTTATATTCTTATTTCTAGACAATTTTATTCGCATCTGTATACTCCATTGAAACTATCACATAAAACCTAGCAAAATTAAGAATAAATTATTTCCTAAAACTTAAATAATAATAAGGCTATAAAAAAAGTAAAAAAAACTAACATCTATTTGGACAATCTAATTTGCTTCATTTTTTAGATTTTTAGTGTGCTTTTCAGTTCAAACAAATTCCCAAACTTAGATCGAGCAGCCAAAACAAAAGAAATAAATCAAATTAAAACTATAAAAATACAAACTTGCATTTGTTTGTGTTTTGCAGCTTTGCTTAGTTGTTCTGAGGACAGTTGCCTCCCTAAAAATTATGAGCGCCTAGTACGAAAGTTGGATCTTGAGTTGCTTTGCGTTGTGCCTAAGTACAATGTCTCGATCGTTGTTTTTTTGTTTTAAGTGCCATTTGTGAGTCGACTTACCTCGGATTCCGATGTTGGCGCCAGCATCTCAAGCCGAAGATCTTTAGCTATGGGAATTTGGAATAAATAGGCAGAGAAAAAAATGCAACCGAAAGAAACACAAAAAACACAACCGCTCGCGCCGCGCACTCCTTTACCAATCCAACCAATATATATATATAAAAAAAAAAAAACACTGCTGCTGCCTGTATCTAATATAACGGGCCCTTACTGGGACCTCCCCACTTATCTCCCCGCTGCCTCAGTCGCCAAGTTTGCCCCGTTACGCCGTCTCAGATTTTTGGGGGCTCTTCTTCGCCTTCGCCTTCGTCTGAGCTGCTCTGGATGGAGTGCAGCTACTGCTTCTGTTGCGCCCTGATTGCTGCTGCCGTTGTCTTCGAGGGCTATGTAATCCCTTGGATCAAGCGCACAAGGTCGTTTGACTATCTAGGCAAATTCGCCGCTCTCTTGCTGTTCGTGGTAGTTTTTGTTCTTCATAGCTGTCGTTGTCATGAATACATGGGGGGTACGGGCAAAGTTCTTTGATCGATTGATCATGGCGTTGAATTTAGTTTGGGTTGATTTGGTTTGGTTGGACTTGTTTACTTAGAACCACAAGTGTTATTAGTTTTAATTTTTATTTGCGCCTTTGGCGCTTTCACTCTTGTTGTTGGAGAAACGTAAATGTGGTCCTCAAAAACTTTTCATTGTCGATCGCTTTTTTTTTAAACGTTTGCAAACAAAAAAATCAAAAACGAGCGAAATTTTAAATTATGCTCCCGCACCGCCACCTTGCTCGTAATTCATCGCATTCAAACTGACTTGCCCTTCTACTCGGATGCTGTGGTTGGCCCTCCGACGTCTGCTTTGACCAACTCTCCTTCGGCTTCGCCTAAGCAATGCTTGCAGTCGCGATCTGCTGTTATACTTCTAGATACAATTCGCACCATTAAAATATGACCACAACAGCCATTTAGCGCCAAAAAATCCCTGAACCTCCTAAGGTTAAATAAAACTTAATGAGATAAGCAGCTCTGATCCAGGCTGCAAACCTCTGGTATTCTGAAGAAGGTTCAGGACGGTGGCTCAAAACCCCTTGGAAAGTGTTCACTTCTCAAGCCGGTAACTTTACATACCGAACCAACTGATTTGATATAGAAATTTTTTGGTAAAAAAAAGTATATATTTTGGAAACAAAACTTGCAGCTAAAAAAGCTATTAAAATCCTCGTTCATTAGTTCGCTACCAGAGCCGGATATTGACTTTATTTCCTTCTCGAAGTCGTTATATGCAGCTTGGAAACAATTGTGAAATGACAAAGCTTCGATTTCAACACTATAAAATGATTTTTCAACGATAGTTTTAGAAGCTCTCAAAAAAACTGACTAAAGATATGCTCTCAACCTTTTTCAAACAGAAGAAATCCGGTACGAGTCCAGTTTCGGGAGGATACAAATTTAAAAGGTTTGGTTCGACTTAGACAAAAACCCAAACCGAACTGCTACACCGTGTTCGGTTAAGAACCGGTTGTAAGTGAAGGCTAAGTGGATACAAAAAGTATTTGATGAACAGAAACGGACAATTTAAATAAATCAGTATTTTCCCAAAAAATCATCAAAAAACATCATAATATTAAATAAAATTTTCTGAAAAACGTTCCCAAAGTAAATAAGGTGAAAACTCGACAAAGTTTCTACATTTGTCTTTAAGAAGGCAAAACGTGGAACGTTTGTTTTCTGGAGTGATCGATCTTTCTCTATATTTTTAAGGGTAACATACCGGTACGTCCTAGTTTACCGAAAAATCTAGGGTATCGGTACGGAACCGAATACCGAAATAACATTATAACCAAAACAGAAGAACCTTGACCAAAACATTTCGAAATACGATTCAGTTAAATTCCCTAATTCAAATGACTATAAAAAATGTTCAAAATTTTAATGTTATGTCTTAATTTTAATTATAATTTGTATTATGTTTTTACTCTTTATATTCGGGGGTGACACAGAAACCTCTAGAGACGCCTAAAGTGTCCCTCTTTCGTGCAGTGCTCTATATAAACTCATCCCAGAGTGCTCCCGGAATCGAGGATTGATAATTGCTGGTGGCTATACTAGGGGTCTGGCTTTGGCTTATGTCCTCGTTGGGATCGAACTTCCCTTTCGCACCAACCGAGCCTAACCTAAGTGGGCCATAATTGTCTTGTAATCTCTGGAGGAAGCTTAAAGGCCATCTCACTCATAGCTGACGTGAACTGCCACCATATGAAGCCTATGACATGTTGGGTCTATTGATTGTAGCATAAATTTCTTTATATTTTCTTTCTTTATAGTTTTTATACCCTACCCTTTTAATATATTATGCCTTGTAGGTTTACATAGAACACAGCCACTTTATCGATACACTTAGTATTAAATTCGGTTTGCCTAATCATAATGTTTAGTCCTTACTTGTTTGTACCGTCGAACCATGAAGTTTTTATAATATAATTAACTTTGAAATGAATATGTTTTAGAGTATATTGTTGTTGGGGAACACCATGCAGCAGCGTAATGATATAGGGTAATAGCGAGAAGCTTTGTCAAAGGCAACCTTTTTTGTTTCTACTTACTCTCGGCCCCAAAGGATCATGGTAGGGTGGGCGTTCTCACAGCTTTGTGAAAACAAAACCAACAAAGTCTTGTGGATTCATCTCAACTTTTCATTTCTGTCCTGTCCCTATACTGCAGCCTAACTATCCTAATCCCGTTTAGCCTCCTCCTGTTCCACTCAACCCAGCCGACCAGAGAAAAAAAGCCTGGACCAGCGCGTGCTCTACCAAAAGTTAGATACCATCAATTATACACGTTGCATGCTACAATTATTAATTGAGAGGCTTTGACGTTTCTCTCCAAAAACCATATTGCAAGCTGAAAAGCTTCGCTCAACGTCACAGGAAGTAATTGGAGCAAAATTTTATTTAATGATATTTCCATTTGGTTCAAGTCCAGAAAAATCTAGAGCATTCAAATTTAAAATATTGTTCATTTTGGAAATGATTTGAAAATATGGATTTTATTTCCAAATAGCTTTAAATTTCCCTTTTAAATCCTTTCCGAAATCACCAGTAATTTTATTGACAATATTTTCAGCTTCCATAAATAAATTCATTGACCTTGCCCTTCGCTTTCAAGGAAGTTATGACTTAGGCCACTCTCTCGAAATTCGATTTATATATATAAAATCCCGATATACATAGTTGGGGATTTTTGTATCAGCTCTTTGCCAGCTTTATAGCTGGCCAAAATGAATTGTCCAAAATGTTGAAAAATTTCAAAATGTTGTTTGTTGCTCAACACTATCTTACTACAGTTTTTATTATTATTATTATCATATGTGTAGATAGGCGGTCTCCAAATTTTCCCCAATTCATTCATCAGCAGACTTGTAGCTGTACACACTACAAGCAATTGCATATTTTGCTATGAAGAATTTCTTATGAATTTCTTATATAAAATTTCAGCCTGAAACTATGCAATGGCTTTGAAGGTGTATCCAATTTATGTGGTGAGTTCAAACTGCTCTTATATCGTTGACTCTAGCCCGATTCTGAACATCGCACAGTGAATGTTCCAGCTGTGTCAAGACTTTATAATAACTAACTAAATTTTTACCTAAAGTCATGAAAATGTAACAATGTTTTATTCTATTGACTAGCTTAATATTTATAAGTCCATCCTTTTTCGTTCTAGGATGTAGAAATTTAATAAACTAAACCAAACCCAAGTGCATAAATAAACTTAAAATGCATGAGAAATAATCCACATGAGGCCTAAAAGTGTGCTCAATTAGATTGAAATCAATTTTATTTAAAACATCTCAATTGCTAACAAAATATAAAAAAAAAACAGAAAACCGAAACAAAATGCAAACAAACTCTGACAATGTATCTTTTAATTTTCTCACTTGTCGGCATTTTAAGGAAAATTTCGATTGAAGTGAATTTTAACAAATTGCTGTCCATCTGTCTTTATCTCCTCTTCTGGTTTTTTTTTGTTGCCTGTTTGATGTGCAGGATGTGCCCCAATTGAGAGCCAATCATGGTCATTTGGCACAGACAAAAATATATTTTAAATCAATTGAGTTTGTTGGCAGCGAGTGAGAACTACTAACCAATAAAAATATTCATTTGTAAAAACACACACACACACACACACACACACATGGAACTCAATTATCAATTAATTAAATGAAATGAAATTAAAATAATAAAAGTAAGTCTGAGGGGAGGGGGAGAGAGGGGGAAATGGATGATTGAACCTAAATAAATATGAGAGGCTTTAACCAAAAAAAAATAGGCGAAACATTTGGCTGCCTTCGTTTAAAAGCGGGAAAAAAAATCCAGCCCCCTCCACCCCCCACACACACACACACACAGCATCCCTCGTAAACAAATTCACACATTTCGAAATTCGAACTGAAACAATGTCTCTCTCTCTCTCTTTCTCTTAGTCAAAGAGAGTGCTTTGGAGTTTTCTCCTAAGCTTTTGGCTCTCTTTTCAGTTGGTTAATCAATCCACATTTTGATTAAACTAAATTCTGGGAAAACTAGCTCCACGCACAATTGTGGCCATGTCACGCGCCAGTTGGTCAATTCGCCAAAGCGCCAACTTAATTGCAGAAATAAATCAAAAGCCAAAGGAGCTGCTGGCGGGACGTGAGAAACTTGAAAGAATTGTGGTAAACATTGTTGTTTGCTGGCGATTCGCACATAAATGTTATAATAGCCACTCACACACTCACACGCACGGACAATGCAACGCTAAGTCGCCAGCGAAAGAGAGACAGGAATTCTGGGACATAACCGCTGCCCGGTCCGCCACAATGATGAATGCCCATAAACTCGCCATAAATAAAATTGTTCGACTTTGGTTTTTGTGTTTGTTGTTGCGGCTGTTGCATGGGCGTGGAATGTGCCGGAAAGAAAAATCACACGCTTCAAAAGTTTTAAATGACTTAATTCGCTTGAATTTACAGCAGAGCCAGTGGGCGTGGTCCCATTACCACAAAAACACGAAGGGATTCATTTTCGCTTTTGTTTTCGTTATTTTCCGTACCTTTTTTTGTACAAATTACCATCGGACTGAAAAAACCAGATTGAGATTAACCAAACTGATTCCAGACAACGCTTCAGTTTAATTTTCCTCTGTACAAAAGGTGACAGGGAGTTTGAGCAGCAGTTCCAACAACTTTAACCCTTACTACACCTGTGACGCCCTTTTGTGTGTGCGTCTTGCCGGCGCCGTGCTTCTTGTTACTCACACTTCGAAGCGAGTTATTTGCAACTGACTGACGTCTCAACCTTCTAGTTGAAAAATTTTCCCAAAATATTGAGCTCAGCATTAAACAAGAAATAAAAATTTTCTAACACACCCAAAATAAAGTAAAGTAATCATCAAAAGGACATTATTTAGTCATAAATTGGAAACTAGTGTAAATCAAATTTTCATTAAAACGATCAAGTGTATATGGAAGATATTAAAATTATATTTCGAGGATTTCAAACTTGTATCGGGTTCACACTTTTTTATATTAACTCTTTAGTATTATTTTGATATTAGGTTTTTATTAGTTAAGTATTTTTTTCTTATCATGTTTGTAGTAAACATTTAGTTCCTTCAATATTCTGCCGGCTTGTGGAACACTACACATCACAAAGAAGGCTAGTTGATCGTACAGCTGTTTCATTGGTATCTCTACCAAATCATCAGCGATCTTAGCCCATTTGAAATGAAGCCAACACCCACCTCTCCATGCCAGAGCGGCCATAATCGTTTGGGAATTTCTAAATGACTTGACAGAAATGAGAACAGCGCTAGCTACCCGTATCCCTTGTATGTGTGTGTGTGTGTGTGTCCCCAAAAAGAACCCTGTAACATGATTGTGAAACGGGAATCCCACAAAAAGTTTGATTGCCTGACTTAGTGTAAGTTTTCACATAAAAATGTTCTATAAGCGTACGTAATTATTACAGCTTATTTGAACCTGGGACTTAAAGTACTTTAATCCTGATATCAAAGCCATTTTGCAGATTTTAGTCGGCAATCTCAAATTGTAGATTAGTAATCGATGATCAGATTTATCTGCTGAATGTGCCCTCTCACTCTGCATGCTCCGTGACTTTTTTGTTTCGAACCTCTCGCTTTAAGCGTCATCTTGCAAAGCGCTAAATCCGCCACAGAGTATAGAAGTTGACGTCTGGGAAAGTGATTACCATATCATTTAATTTACCTTAATACTGATGTTCCACAAAAATCATGGCACTAAAGGCAAAAGTCAAGTCTTAAAATGACAATACCAGACTGGACGCAAATAGCTCTCGTGCATAAAAACGTTGTCAGACTGTTTATGCTTAAAAAACTTTATTTTGGTATTACCAAATTTTAGCTAATAATATTAGTGTGACCAGTTTCGGAAATATTAATAGTACCCCTCGTATAAATTAACTTAGAGAAATGCTAAACGTTTGTACTTATTATAGCTCAAAAAATAAACTAAAAAATTATTCAGCAATCTAAGAAATTATGGACTGTATTCTTTGAAATTATTTAAAATAACACATTTATTTATTTATTTATATATGGCTAGCTTAAAGTTATAAACTTAGGAGCTAGTAGGGGAGTAGCATGGCAGCTGAGGCCCTCAGCTAACTAGGTGGTAATGTGTGTTTGTGAATTGAGGGTGGGTTTATATTTAGTTTGTACTTTAGTTTAATTTTTACTATGGAATATACGTGTGCACTGGGAGTTTTTTTTTTTTATATTTTGTGGTAGAGGTTAGTATTTTTTAAGAATTTTAGTATAAGCTTTTTCTTTTCTATTGATGGGTTCGATAAGAGGTCTATTGGGTTTTTTTGTTTTAGAGGAATTGTTTTTCGGGATGGTGTCAAGGATGGGCATTGGGATAGGATGTGTTCAGTGTTTAGGGTGGTGTTGTTGCATTATGGTTATTTGTTGGGTTTTAAAGTGTCTGTTGATGTCCGTTGTGTTGGTATTGGTTGTGGTGATGAGTGGGAATTGGTTTGCTGATTTAGCGTTTTCGTCGGCGAAGTCGTTTCCTTTTATGTTGATGTGGCTTGGAATCCACATAAGTTTTATTTTGTTTTCGTGCCTCATTAATAGTGTTCGGATAATTCTTGGGTAATAACTGTGGTTTTCGATGTTTTGTATGGATTTTAGTGAGGATAGTGAGTCGGAGCATATTATAAATTTGTCTCTTTTTGACTTGATAATGTGTATGGCTTCGAGGATGGCGATAATTTCGGCGGTTAAAATGGATGAGTAAGAAGGAAGGATCCCTCTCTTAAGTACTGTGTCTTCTGTTGTAATGGCAAATGATGTGGAGATGGGTGGATTTGGAACCGTCTGTATAAATAAAGTGGTGTTGGGGGTGATTGTTTTGAAAGTTTCGGAATTTTTGTTGAAAGACGGACAGGTTTGTCTGGTTTTTTGTATATTGATGTAAACTTGTATCTATGGTTTTGGGGTTCAGCTGCCAAGGGGGTCTGTTAGTCTCAAATATTTTCTGAGGCTTGAAAGGTATGTTGTTAGCCAAACATATTTGAATGGCCCTAGAAATTGTTGATTTTACTTTTTGGGCTGTTTTTGTTATATTGGGTCTGTTAATAATTGTGTGAACTGGTGAGTGTTTGGAATAAATTAGATTTTTTGTGATTTTGCTGGTTAAAAAGTTTTTCCTGTTAGTTATGTGTGTGATGTTGGCTTCTGCTAGTAGGTTATTCACGGGACTTGTTCTAAATGCTCCGAGTACCATTCTGATTCCACTATTGATAATTGTTTGTATTTTTTTTATGCGTGTGGTAGGGGCGTTGCCATAAAAGATAAGACCGTAGTCAATCTTTGAAATGATAAGGGATTTAAGTATTGAGACTAGGGTAGATGTGTTGCAGTTAAACCTTGAAGACGAGAGACATTTTATAATGTCCAGTCTTTTGAAGAGTGGTGGTATTATGGCTTACTCATCAGGTGTGGGGTTGAAAGATCGAACTTTTTAATAAAATCTCTGTATACATGGAAGATCCATCAAACTCACCTACAATCAGCGCAACTAAACGGTATAAAGTGAAAATGCTCCGGAGTTGGAGACTCCGGAATTTTAGGAAATCCGGAACCGAGCCTAAGCTGAAGCATAAGGTGATAAGGGATCCGATCAAAAAAATGTTCTATTACATTTTCTCTAGCTACCATAAGTGGCAAATTTTCCATTTTCCAATATTTGTTTTTAGGCTTTCTGTCGAAGAGCCGTCTTACGTAGAGTTTCGTACTTATTTTTGATTTTGTGAGTAAGTGTCTGTTTGGGAGAGCGCAGTTATCCATAGCCGTTTTGTAGTTAAGTCTCATGTCTATTGGTGTGTTTATAATGTAAAGCATTTCCAAAGTGAAACATGCTTTAGAGTTCGATAAGTGTGATAATGGTAAAACGGGATTATGAAGTTGTGCAAATGTATGTAACAAGAAGAAGGAAACTTTAACGACCCTATTAAGTATATATATTCTTGATCAGCATCAACAGACCAGTTAAGAACTTCAGTCTGTCCGTCCATTTGTCTGTCTAAGATAACATAAGATCCGAACAAAAACACCAATAGGCAATTTGCCCATTTTGGGCAGCAAAGGCATATGAGTCAGTGTGCGCGCGCGTATGTGTGTCTAAATTGTTAAGGGTATTTCGGAGTCGGGCCACTCGACTGCAACGCTCTTACTTGTTAGTTTGAATTTCGTTGTTCCAATTTATCATTTAGTACAACTTTTCTCCCCATCTACGTTGAGTGGATTTTGTAGATCACATTGCTCCTATCTACTGTAGCTTTTGTAGTAAGAGTTTTTCATACTGTTCGTAGGTTCGGGGTTAACTATATATTTTCGGAATAGACGTATCGCTCCGAAAGTTTCGGAACATATGTGAGATATCTGCACATTTTTGGTTATTGATACCTTTTCTAACACAATTTGCCTCATTTCGTAAAGGATCCCTTTAAGGTATATTTCGTCTCTAATAGCATTCGTTGTATTCTAAGCAATTTTGGTGGGTGCTTAAGTTTTCTGACTACGTGTCTCTTTGATTCAACTCTCTTAAATGAGATTCTGTCTTCCGCTTAACGGTCTCTGTGGCTGCCTTATAAAGACATGAACGATGGCTCCAGTTGTTCACACCAAGCTTGACACTTGTCATTCCATTCCTTTCTAAATGTTCCCTGTTCATTAGAAACTTTCTTTTTAGAGGGTATTCCAGTTTCGTTCGTAATTTCTGTTGAGCTTTCATTAATTGTCCTTGGGTCGAATCTTTTCCATTCACTCATTTTTTGGAGGTTTACCTTTTCACGTTTTTCTCGTGTTCTTATTTTTATTTATTTACATTTTTCTTGTTTCTTTCTTTTTTTTTTTCAATTTTTATGGTTGTTGCGTTTTGCTTTTGATGTGCAAAATTGCGTCCAAGGTTGGGTTTGGCGGATGTCGGAAATCCTTTAAAGGTGTGCGTGTGCGTGTGTGTGTGCGAGTCAAAGGGAAGTCCGCTTCAGTTGAAATGTGGCGCTTTAAAATATCCATAAATATATAGTATCTCCACTTGAAAATCCACATTTGTCTAACGTCAAATCACAAATTCAAATTCAAGAGCGAACAGCGTTCTGAATGACGACAATCAGCTCAATTTTTTTGGCAGCCAAAAAGGGGGCCAAACACATTCGACAGCGGAGTTTTCCTTAAGCCAACTGACAGTCAAATTGCCGCCTTGTCTTTGGATATCTGGTGCTCATCGCATTTCACGTGCCAACAGTTTTGCATATTTCATAGTCGACACACACACACACACACACACACACACACACAAAACATATGCAGGCGCAAATTACGAGGCTGCTTCGCTGACTTTGTTTATGACTTTCTTCCTCTGCCACTTCTTCACTTTCGATCTGGCCACCTCCGAGTTGGTACATCTGCCTATTTGCATAAACAGCAACAGAGGCAGCAGCAGACAAGAGTCAGTCCTTCAGTCTGTCTGTCAGTTGGGCTCAGCGGAAAGTAGCTCAATTTGTGTAACAAACCCAAAAAATACGTTACACAGATGCGCTGCAAGATTTGGTCGAGGTGAGGCCTTAAAGTACTGACAGTTGGAGAGATCAGAGCATTTGATGATTGTTGTGAAACTTCTTACACACGCGTACTACACTCACTCCAAGAATATATTTTATTATCAAAGTTGTCCGATAATGAACAAATAACTCAGCGGACTCATTTTTGAATTTGAGCGCATGACAATTGAGTATTGAGGACTTTCGGATGTGCGGAATATACGAAATCTGACTCATTCTGGAATGCAAGACGAAGAAACGAAGCAGATGTAAATGCTCAGTGTATTTGATTGTGTGGTCGTACAATACTTCTAAGTGTATTAACATTTGTCCGGCGCTCTTGTCTCTGCTCCAGTTGTTGGAGATCGTGCCTCTTGTGACTGAGAAGAACGCCATTGCATTCCTGCTGACATGCGTGAATTCACTTATTTTATGGAATCGTTGATCGGTTCTAGCTGTCCTAGCATTCGTTAGACGGCCCAATTAGCCACCCCTACGTGTTGCTGGCATTGTTTACGATAACACACGGATAGGCCAAATTGAAACGATTGATGAAAATCAAAGGTGCGATATTTTAGTAATTTACAAAATTTGTTGGCCGTATGTGGCCCAGTGGTTAGTGTGCTGGACTGCTGGGCGGGAGGTCGTGGGTTCGATCCCGCCTCTGAACATCTAATAATAAAAGTTTTTTTCTTTCTTTAGAAAATAGCTTTTACACATACGGTCACCTTCACCAGCTATTGGCGCCAGCTGTGAAGTAACTAGCCATGAAAAAGCAAATTCTCAAACTTTGCCGTTCGGATACGGTTTCTTATAGCTGCAAGCAGATCAAGTTTATTTTCAATTTTGGCCACGCCCCCTCCCGCCCCTGCTATTTTGAAAAAATGTCATATCTTCCACAGTTTTGTAGATAGATGGTTTGTACCTTCTAGAGATAGTTAGAAATTGTCAAAATGTATCGATTTGCTGAAGAAATGATGAAGATCGAATGAGCGGTTCTCAAGTTATAAGCAAAAAAGTAAACCAAGCTCCCCCCGCCACCCCTCTCCTCCCGCCCTTTCACAACCAACACCGCACAATCTTAGAGAGAGAGAGAGCGAGAGAGAAAGAGACTGAGATAGAGATAGAGAGAGAGACACAGCAGCAGCACTGCATTCAGCTCCTACTCCAGGTACAGAGTATGTTATAGTCGGGCTTGACCGACTTTCTCACTTGTTTTAATTCAAAGACTGATTGAGTCAAAGTTAACCTGCCATGTGATTCTTGTCATCTCGTATGTTTCGGTCTCACACTATATTCAGTTCGTGTTAACAGTGTTCACTTCTTTATTTATTTATTTAGGTTTGACAAAGTTCTGTAAACATTACTGGGTACATTTCAAAAAAGACAGTATATTGTTTCTTACATCTAACACAGAAGAGTGAGCAGAGAGAAGATGGTAAAGGTAGATCGGAGAGAAATTTCTAGTTAGGCGCGAAGGAACCGCAAGATTTATTTGGCATAACAGAGCACAAGAGTCAATATCACCTGATCAAAGTTTGTGAATAAAAAAGCACACAATGGCACGTCCGACGGTTCTTAAGAAATGGAAGATCAATTAAGAGTAATCTATGCTCGTATGGTGGAAGATGGATGGTGGGATCCCAGTTGAGGCCGCGGAGGGCAAAAATTAAAAACTGTTTTTGAACTGATTCAAGCTAATTGAACACACGACCCATATTCTAGAATTGGTCGTACCAGTGACACGAATAAATGTTTAGTCAGATACGGATCGTTAAATTTCTTGGCCCATCTTTTGATAAACCCAAGAACACCCCTAGCTTTGTTAGAGATGACAGAAATATGATTATTGAAGCTTAGTTTAGTATGTAGGTACGTAAATGCGTTCGAGGGGTTTGTAATCAATCGTATAGTCGAAAAAATACGGCAGTGTGCGATGAAAAGTCATACATTTACACTTTTCAGCGTTTAGTGGGAGGCAATTAACCGAACACCATGTATGCAGAGAGTTCAAGTCCAACTGAACAATGAGAGGAGACATCGGTTCGTTATAAGACAAGCAGAGTTTTAGGTCATCGGCATACATCAAGGAATGTGAGTGAAGCAAGACATTAGGGATGTCGTTAATGAAAAGATTAAACAGGAACTCCAGAGAGTACACTGATGGACTCAGAAAGCGTCGAATTGAAATGGACACGTTGGGAACGGTCTGTCAAATAAGCCTTTATCCAGTTAAGAAGACTTGGAGGAAATCCAAGTAGATACAAATTGTGAAGAAGGAGATCATGATTGACAGAGTCGAAAGCCTTGCTGAAATCTGTATAAATTACATCCGCTTGCAGTTTATTAATGAAACCTGAATTCACAATGGAAGTGAACTCTAGCAAGTTTGTAGAAACCGAACGTTTTTGCATAAAGCCGTGCTAAGACTGTGAAATAATTGAGCGACAGGAGTGCTGTATTTGAGAAGTAATAAGCATTTCAAATAGTTTAGGAATGTCGGAAAGTTTAGAGATACACCTGTAATTTGATACTGACCGAGTTCTTGAACTTCTTGTAAAAGCGAGTTTTTATATTTTTCAAATTAGACAAACTTTTAGTAAACCATGGGGATGACGAAATTGGTACGTGATTTTTTAAAGCAGCATAAATAGACTCATAGAATGACTTTGAGGCTTCATCCATATTACGACATGTGTCCAGGAAGGTGTTTCATTCAGGTATATGAAATTCACTTTACGAAAACAATAAGATTGGCTTTGTTGGGCAGAGATTACAGCGCAGTTCGGCATATCGAGTTCAAAACTTAGTTCTATAGCAGGGTGCTGAACATCCTCCGAAAGAGAAAAAGGAGGAACCCTTGATAACGCAGAGTTGGAGATCTAGGATCCTGCTCCTACTGTTTAAAATAGAATTCATCTGTCCAAGAGACAGTTCAGACATTATATCGGAGAATTCGTGATGGAAAGCTGGATAAAGTTCGTCGGAATTATCGTAAGGTGACCAGGTTAAGTGAGGAATGTTAAAGTCTCCAACAACTATTAAACGATTACGGTCATTTAAGCGAGATGCAATATATCGAATTTGAAACGGCGATTTCGGATGCGGGAGGGGTATACGAGCATGTGAGATATAGTTTAGAGTCGTGTGTTTGAATTTCAACAGCTACAAATTCAATGCCAAGAGATGAATCACAGGGAATAAGCTGAGATGGTCAGATCGCATCGACAGCGACAAGAACCCCACCACCACGACGAATTGGGCGATCACATCTATATATTACAAACTTGTCACTCAGTATCTCGAAATTGGAAATACTAGCACTAAAGGCTAAAACATCTTGTACAAAATATGCACTATTAATAAACAGCGCACTTAGCTTACCGCGCAGGCTGTTTACATTTTGGTAGCCAAGTGAGAAAGAAGATTTTAGTTTTTTGAAACCGAGGCAGCAGAGTGTGGATCGGCACGAGTGGAGAAAAGTCGCGCAATTGTAAACTCAGGCCAGATATCAGGCTCAAGTGCTCTGTCAGCATATAAACCGGGCAGCGTGATCTTAAAGGTCGATATGTCTCTTGTCTGATTAAAACGGAATTTTCTGACTTCTACTTGAGAAAAATCTCATGATGTCTCACAAGATCTTCCGTAGCCGATGCCACAAGACGGGAAACAAATATAGATTTTTAGGAGGTACAGCGGCTAAAGTTTCAAATGTAGCTACGCCTCGGGAGGCATCATTAGATGGATTTATAATTTGCATACTTTGTTGATGATATTATTACAAGAGAAGTAACTGCTTATTCTCTCTGCTTATTCGGTCTTTTGTATTTGTAAATAAGCGTCTTGTATTGTTGTGGGTATTGTAGGCGAAGATCAGCTGTTGTGTCATATGTTTTGGCAATATTTTTGATAGAACAGGGAGAAGCAAGAACAAGTCGTAGATGCCTTTTTTCTGGCTGCACCTTTGATACAGAGTATTCAGGTACATGCTCATATTATTCTCCCTCATGAACAGTCTAGCTTTTTCATCCACCAAATACTTTAAGTAATAAAATATTCAGTGATTCAGTAAAAACCAATTTCCACTCTTAATGAAAATTTCAAATAACTAGAAATTGCATTTCCATATCGGACAGTTGATTCGCCGAAATAAATGATTAATTCTCTTGAATTTGGTTTTAAGCGAATTATTTCTATGAATTCGTATTTTGATGAATAAAAATTCAGTTTGAATTTCAAGTGGCAGAAGGGCAAGCGTGAAATATTGTTTTTATGCACAAAAATGGTTACAACTTTGAGTGAAAATTATGGCCAGAGGGCCAAAGTGGTATTTGATTTTGACTTATTTGTGCGTTTGGTGCAATTAATGCCGGTTTTGGGGCCAGGTGCACAGAAACATGAATTTCAAATGAAATTCACCAACATTGTCTGACGGTGAGTCCCTCTTCAGCCGTTTTGTGCACGTAAGCAGGAGCAGCTGAATCTGATTCCACTTTCAGTCCAAACTGAAAACCCAAAGTCCTGACCGTTGAAAGCATGCGGTGGGGAGGGGGGGGGGGGGGGGGGCGAGAGTATTTAATGCTTGGTAGGCACTAGCTTTTGGCTTTTACCAAGAAAAGAAGAAAACAAGGAAAACACACACAAAAATAGAAAAGTAAGGCAAAAGCATAAGCATCAGATTTGTTGCTCTTAAAATGGGCATTCCAGTTGGGTTTTTTGCTGCTGCTCCCTTGTCCCGGTCATAACTTTTTTGTCAAGGACTTTTCAGAGGTTCAATGTCTCTTAACTGGGCTTAAAATGGGAATCAGGGAGAAACCAGCTAATATACAGAACGCGGGCAGTTTGGAGAGTCTTAGGAAATTTGAAAAATATTTTTAATCTAGGGGTTATGGATTTATTATTTTAAACTATAGGTGGGATTTCCAGAGAATTGTGTCTCGTTCTGCTCTGCCTTCCTACCGCTGCAGTATCTCTCACACGCTAGCTCTAGTGTGACCAAATCAGTCTAAGCCCAAAATGCTTGCATGCACTTACATTGATAAGATGACTTTCCAAGTCCAGCTTAGTGTTAGCTATTCCACTTTTCTAATCTTGAGCTGTTTATTGCTTTCACTTTATTTCGGCAAACCCAAGGCATTATTTGTATTCAGTAAGACCAAGCCAATGCTTCGATATATACTGGATATGTAAACTTTATGCTTTGTATTGAGGTTCAACCATTTCTGTATCAAAAATCAGAATGAAATCAAAATCAGAAAGATATTGTGCCAAACAAAATAAACACAGTACTATGCTAAATTAGAAAGAGAAATCGGCTCAGTAAATGACAGCAAGGCCTTCTAGGGATTAGTTCGCAAATTAAAGGGTCCTCATGCCAGAAAGGGAATCGCGGTCACCTCTGACGATTTGGCGTAGCACTTCCATGGGCTCCTATATACGAAATCGCAAAAGCAAATCAGTTACGCACCTCCAATACTGTCAAACGCAGAGTTAGATGCCCGAATTACACTTCAAGAGGTACAGAATGCAATCCAAAAAGGAAAGCGCAACAAAGCCCCGGGGGAAGACCAAAAACCGACAGAATTCCTGATGCACGCCACACAAGAGTTTATAGAACAAACATTTTCGAGACGGCGAGGGTACCTAAAGGATAAAAATGTGACCCCAAGAATGTGGAAAATTACAGAGGAATATCTTTTTTAAACACTGCAATGAAGTCTTTCACCGCAATACTACTTGAACGGATTACAGAGCTTGTGAGAACAAAAAAGCTACTCAGCGAAAACCAAAGCGGCTTCCGAGAAGGGTATTCCATCCACACCCACATTGCTCACATCCACAGCAAGAGACTACTTGTCTCGAGGAAAGAAAATGTACCTCTTCTTTATAGACTTTAAGGCTGCCTTCGATACGATAGATAGGAGAAGCCTGTTTCTAAAACTTAGCAACATGGGAATAAGCACAAAAATGCTGAAAATAATTCAAAGACTGACAACAGTATGGAATGGGGAGTGCCTGTCGGAGGAGTTTGAGACCAACCGAGGAGTAAAACAGGGATGCCTTCTTGACCCTGTCCTATTCGCTCTTTTTGTCGACGACATAGCATTGACTTGGAAGGTGGAGTCAAGCTTGGAGACCAAAAATTTAAGATCCTCATGTACGCAGACGACATGGTAATCATGGCAGAGACCCCAGCCATGCTGCAAAGAATGATAAACGCAACATCTATATTCATATAGTGATAAGACATTTCATATGATCATCGATCTGGAGCCAAAACCATAATAGTTAGAAACTTAAAAATTTCACAATAACTTCCTATAGTGATCGGACATTGTACTAAAAAAGCATTTCCTCAACGCAGCTCCCATTGCGCTCCAAAACGAAAAAAAACGTTTAAGTGCTGAAAATATTTACTAGAAGTGTGTTTTCTTGACATTGAAAAATAACAAAAAATTATATTTGTTTAAAAATACAATAAAAATACAATTTGAAAACAAAAAAAAACAAAAAAAATCTTTGCTCGCGTCAGGCCATGATTCGAACCCACCAGCTGCTGACATGGGCGGCTGACTCTCATTCATTCGCTTTTAAAAAAATTATTCTTCGTTTTAACAGACTGGTGCGTCTGCTGACTTAGAGTCTTTCGGGAAGACGATTGCCAGCGGACATAAACCGCAATGTGCCGGATGCTTAACGCAAAATGCACATAACCTCAAGAAATATTCGTTATCGACCGTACGATGGTGTTCCGGTCTTGGCGTCATAACCATATACAAATGTTTCTTCATGAGCTATGACCCGAATCTTCGTCAAATTTACGAAATAAATTGTATGTTGATATCTGTCTAAAAGAAACTAAATATATGCAAAGTGGCTGATCATGTCATAAATAGTACCTTCTAGTAACATATGTTGAGAGCAGGTATACCAACATGGCAAAAGAATATCCCGTCAAATTTCAAAGTTATCCTTTTCTAACAAACCTAATTTTTTTGGCCATTCCCATTAAATGGCGGTCCTAAATCAGTAAAAGTCTTCATTTCCATCTTCGGGGTTCAACAAAGGGAAACTTCATATAATTTGCGAACTTAAGATATTGCCAGAATGTTAACAAGAATATTTTACCAAAAGAGGCTTGGTTCGCGGTTCTTAGGCATTTATATACTAGCAATTGCCTTCGAACAACATTGACCATTTAGGTGAAACCAGTTTCACCAAAATTATGGAATTAATCTTATGAGTAAAGTGCTTCAATACCAGCAGAAAAACAGATCGGATCATTTAAATACATCAGTTCAAGGCATCTGAGCGTATCGCGGTTCGTCCACCAAACATATTTTTAAACCAAATTTTAGTTTTTCTTAGTGGAAATGACGAGTTTTATTCATAGGATTTATTGCATAATTTTGGAGACGCTCTTGATACACATATGGTCAATGTTGCTCTGAGGCAATTGCTTGTACAAAGATAGCCATAGCCCGTGACTTAAGGGCGATGGTGAATCTAAAAACACAGTTCGGTCTATTTTGATCTCTAGTTTATGGCCTATATTGCCTCGATGATGGGTGCTGTCAAATGTGGTACCCACCATCGCGGTTTTTCGATGCATGTAACCATCTCTTAAGTACACATTTTATTAGTCCGTATCTCAATATAGTTAAAATCTTATACAATTCTATTGAGTGGTTTTTCCTTAATTCCATTTTCTAAATTAGACCTCTATGGGTATGGTACTAACCGTTTATCCGTTGAAGGCGGGAATTTTATATTAGAATACTGGTGATTCCTTTCATCTTTGGTGAATTTTTCAAAATTTTAGCTTTCATCTTCTTTTAACCAGCAACAGAGATTGTAACTTTGTGTTGCTAGTATAAAAGTGCCCATTAAACGCGAACTTGACGTGCTTCAGAAAAACTGGGTATGAGGTGTTTTTACCTGATGCCTCTAGTTTCACAATTTATTGGTCCCAGTCCCAGGCAAAAAAAAAGTTGAATTTTGTTCAACTGTGTTAATATATAGAAAAGAAAGAAGAGGGAGAAAGATAATTATTTGTGTGAAAGTCACCCACGTTGACACACAATCCTACAAGACACTCAGTCTTAACTGGACTCAGTGACTGAACTGCAAATTTTTAAGTTTTCAGTGTAGATACACTCTCCCAAATCTCTGTCTGGTTCTTGCAAAGCCCCCGAAAAAATACCATTACTTTCACCTTTGGCACTTATCTCAAAGTGTTCTGCGTGAAATGCTTCACGCGTTTTGTTCTTCTTTGTTTACTTAACATTTTCATTTTTTATTTGGGGCGAATTAAATATTTGTTTAGAATATATCAGCTCATATTTTTTACACGTCATTGTGCATCGAGATTATCATTGTCATAAATCATACAGAAGACTCGCACAATCGCTCCATAAATATTTACAAAGGGCAAAGTGCGATGGCAAAAGTGGAAGACGGAGGTAGGAGCTGCTGATGCGTTGCTGCCTTTCAAATGCAAAACGTTTCAAAAATGTAAGCTCCTCCACTATGTGTGCATATGTACGAGTGTAATGCGAGTACCCCCTCAAAAAAAGCGACACAGCAACTAACTGGCAATCTAACTAACTTGGCCAGGTGGGCTAAAAACAAGGTGAGAGGGGAACAAGAAAGGGAGAGAGAGAGAGACACAGAGATAGCTTTAGGTGAAGAACCATTGTTTTAAGTACTTAAATAAAGCAACTTCAAACTTGTTAGTCTCTTTAGTTTGCAGTAAAATAAGAAAATTAAGCATTTCAGACTTATTTTAAGAGCGTTACCAAAAGGAACACAAAGTAAATTAAGTTTGTGCAAAAGTATGTAAGGGGGATAAGAAGTCATCTGTTAGGGTTAACTTATAAGCAAATGAAAGTTCGCTGTCGCAGCTCTGGCTGATTGGAATGCCAAATGGTCACTGTGGTGGCGCCATCTATGGGTCAGCTTTGAAAATACCTTTTGAAACCATTTTTAAGAGCCAGTAGTAATGCCATTTATTGCTCAGTTTGGAAAATCCCTCTACCAGCGAAGCAAGTAGTGGCGCCATTTATGGGTCACTCTTTAAAATCTCTCATAAATCATATATTAGAAATAGTAGTGACGCCATTTCTTGCTTAGTTTTGAAAATACTTCATCCTAAAAAGCAAGTAGTGGCGCCATCTATGGGTCAGCTTTGAAAGTTCCTTTTAAAACCATTGTTAAGAGCCAGTAGTGACGCCATTTATTGCTCAGTTTGAAAAATCCCTCTACCAGCGAAGCAAGTAGTGGCGCCATCTATGGGTCACTCTTTTAAATCCCTCAAAAATCATTAATTAAAGACAGTAGTGACGCCATATCTTGCTTAGTATTGAAAATCCTTCATTCTGCAAAGCAAGTAGTGGCGCCATCTATGGGCCAGTTTTTAGTCGGATACTACAAAAATTTTAGAAAAAAAAAAGAAAAAAGAGTATCTAACATTTTCCTGAAATCTCTAAAACTTTCACAAAGATTTCATATCAAAAAGTTCCGTTTCAAAAAACGTTGCCTACTTTTCGGCTTTTCCTTAAGGAACACATCTTTTGTCACATATAATTTTTGTTTAGTTGCATTTTAGTTACAAATTACTCAAGTCAAGTATGCTTTAACTTAATTTAAGTTATTAGCTTTCATTAAACAACTTTTTCAAAAATGCCTCACCTTCTATTAAACCACTTGCAGTTGAGGCTGGGCGTTGCCAGGTGTGTGAGGAATTGTTTTCACTAAGTCACTCATCATCGTTGTTGTCCTCTTGTGTCAAGGACGACGAAGAAACGACGACTGGAAGACGTCTTGCAAGATGCTGAAAGCCTCGTCCTTTCGCACACCCATGACAATGAGTAACGAGTGTGTGGGTAGAAGGGGGGAGGGGGGGTGGGGGACGGGGCGTGGCTTGAGTGCAAGTTATTTTGTTGTGCTGCTGTCATTCGGAGCTTATAGTTGATGAGGCGTGTTATATGCATTTTATTTGCTCCGCTCGCTTCCAACCTCGCCCTGGCCCTGCAGCCAACCGGATTGTTTTCTATTTCAAGTTGCCCGTAAGGATATTAAAAACCCTACACACTCGCATGTGTGTGCGTGTGTGTGTGCGTGTGTGTTTCTTTCTCCACTTTCCTTGCTGTTGCGGTTATGGCACAACGATACGCTGAAAATTGCATTTTGTGGTTGCTGGTGGATTTTTTGGTCTGGTTTGGTTCTGATGTGGTTTACCCCCATGGCCTCCACGCACCATCGTCAGCTCGATGAGGCGAGGCCGGCATGGAAACTGGTGAAAACCAAAGTCATTCATTTATTTGTTATTCCTAGCACACACACACACACACACACACACACACTTGGAATCTATCGCTAATGAGCAGTATCCCTTTTTGCCACAGCAGGATACCGCCAGGTGGCGCTCATCAATTAAACAGAGGGTTTATTGTTTTGTGGTGAAAAGTCAGGTACGGCTTAAGGCTACGGCTTTAAGGACTTTAGCCATCAATCATGCTATTTAAGTAAGAAACTAAGAAAGGTCGAAGAAAATCATTATCTTTGGCAGCAAATTTTGGAAAATTTTAGAACACAATTCTTAACAGAAACAGAACAAACTAAAGAGAAGGCCAATTTAACTTTGTCTCTGCCCCAGTTTAATGCTGGTTTTGAAATATCAGAATGTTTACAATTTAAGAATTCCAGGACTAAAATCAAACATTATTTTCTTACTTAAACTAATTTCCTACGAATCGACTTCCGATTTCGATCACATTTCTTAAACCTGTTTGAAAGCATTTCAAACTAACAATCACCGAGTTACATTAACAATTTGCAGGCAGATCACTTATGTTCTTTCTACTTTGACACTTCTTTTTGTGTTCTGCATAATCTAATCGCTGCGGAAAAAACGTTCGACGTTGTGACAGTTTTCTGTTGATGCTTTAGTTATTATTGTGGATGCTGCTAAGTCGAACGCGCTTTTTGCAAAAATAGTTATTTGTGAGCCGTGAGTGTATAATTTTGTTAAGATATGTTTACTATTATATCTGAAGCCAACAAAGGTAAGAATGAAGCATATAAATATGATTTCTTGAGTACTGCCAAAAGAGCAAGGACTCCCTGCTCAAATACAAGAAATAATACAAGCGCCGAATGCGACGAAAGGTCTTAACAATGGAGCTGTGCTTGGTATGATAAGTACAAGATTTTTGAAATGCTGTGCAATTCATTGATTGGTTTTTTTTTCAAATTCTATTTCCACGCACGGTCCAACAGTACGAAAACTGCTGCGCAATGCTAGCTTCAGAGAAAGCGAGTTTTCCTAGTGGGTACCTACACTAGTGCGAATTGGAGGTACTGTCTGGAGGTACTTACGGTACTGACAGTTTTCGGTACCCACTACTTAGGTGGTGCGAATAGTTGGCGCTTGGTTACCCCCTAGGACATGGCCTGCAAAAAGTAAGTACTGAAATGCATTGCTGGTGGATTGGGTGGTAGGTACCGGTGGTTACTAGTAAGTACCGAATTCTATACCCATGTGCTAGTGCAGCGTACTGAAGGGAAGCTACACATTTCAATACATTCGAATTGGATTCGTATACTAAGAGTTCATCTCAGAGTGCATGGGCTAAACTCCGTAAGGAAGTGAACACTATTTACGAAAATCTTGTGGGAATCAGTACTCAACTAATGCCGATTTCGATAAAATGCAATAGAAATAGGAGGGGTCCAGTATTCCCTTAACGGACCTTTAAGTTTTCTTACACATTAAAGAAACCGCAACGGGGGAAGCAATTCAACTACCAGCTCACCACCTCAACGCAAGGTTCAGACGTTTTGGGAAAGGACTTGAGAGTTCTTCTCGTAATGCAAATGCCATTATTATGTGCATATGTGTGCTGCATAACTACAGATTTGCATCTGGAGAAGACACATATAAAGAATTTTCCGAAGTTCCCCCTCGTATCGAGAGGGAACAGCCCAACATAAGGTTAACAATAGCAGACCGCAAAAGGGAGGCGGAAATAGTAAGAAATGCCATTGTTGCCCAGAAGTTTGCAACGCATAAAAATATTAATTTCCGACCCGATAAATTATATCTATATATATAAATCTGTACGCCCGACTGACAGACTGACATATTATCAAGCCACAGCGAAAACGGCCTATCGTACAGGTCTGATTTTTGGCATAGACCTTCGTTTAGTTATGCAGGCGCTCACTAAGAAAGGAAATTGGAAAATGTTTTACCAATCTTCTGAAAAGGCCAATTAAAGGTTGTATGGGTCATAACGGTTTTTCCGCTCAGTCAATGTTGTGGAAAAGATGTTTGGCTGAGAACGCGAGAGAGAGTTAGAGCGCGCTGAGAGCGTGCATATGTATGTGTGTGTTTTTTTCACATAAACAGGCAATAAATCAGATTGAGAATGGCCTCATTCAATTGCATTAAATCTAATGGCACTTACAAAGCACATCGATAGCTTTAACAATATCTTGACCGTATATATCACAATAAAGGTTAAAATTTCACAAAGGTAGAATCCAAAAATCGTGCTGTGTGTTTTTTCTGTCATACGCACAACAGACACATCAAGCACCGTGCTCTCAGTCTTTTGTTAGAGGTGAGATCGGAAAAGTGATGGCACACATGTCGTGAGCAGTTTTCTTAAAATTAATCGTCTTCCTACCTCATTTGCGAGTCTTTTTAATAAACTAGGCTGTGAGTTGATTATCAAAGAGATTTATATCGATTGAAGCGCCTAAAAATTCATAACAACTTTTCGCAATAAAAATTTAATTTAAATCAATTTAGCTTTTTGAGGATTAAAAATAAGAGGGCAGCGGGAATTGTGACCTTTATTGAAAATGTATTTTTTTTTCGATTTTAAATAGGAAAGGTTAAATTTGCTTCTAATTTTTTCGACTTTAAAAAATTAATTTTCCCTGTTTTGACAGGAAGACAGGAAGGGAATAATTTTTAATTCAGGAATTTTCACGCGACTTAAAAATTTGGTTGTGTCCGGTACGACGGGACAGGATAGAGTTTAATATGTGTACAGGTCACTGCGCCTTACTTAATCCTCTATTCCCAGGTTGATTTATTTTAATCAACCGTAAATTCGAAACACTGTCTAAACACTAAGCTAATGAAGCCAATGATATTAAAAAAGAATTTGCTTTTTAACAAATAGAGAATATATAAATACAGTGTTCAGAGAGTTTCTCTACTTACTATGATTTTTTCAAAACTTGGACGCGGACAAAGTCGCGGCGGGTTCAGCTAGTATTATATAAATACTAAGCTCTGCAGTGTTGTATGTGTTCAATTCTTGAAGCTTAATGCAGCATATGGTAACTTTGCTATATATCTGCATTTCTTTCCATAGCTTTTATGTATGACCGACGTTTCACTGTGAGGACTTTATTTTTGAAGTCTCACAGTTAGAGGAAATGGAAGTAATATGTAATAAATATTATTTATATATTTATATTTAGGGTGTTCACTTTGTTGAGCACTTGAGCACTTGGGGAAAAGTGTAAACATTTCCAACAACAATTTACTCTGAACAAATTGTGCACAGCTTGCTCGACCCAGACCCTGACTACGAAAAGTCGTGCACTTGTACCTTATAGAGACCTGCACGAGTAAATAAAAAAGTAATCGATAATTACTAGCCGAGTATGATTACAAATGAGTACGATTACCTAGCTGTCAATTTGGCACCGTACTCATGTTTACTTTTCAGGGTTCAAAATCGCCCTTTACCTGCAGCTTTCGAGACTGACGGCTTATTAAATCGCGAAATAATACCAAAGAGGATAAAAAATAGTAATAAAAGACAGTGCAAATAAAGTGATAAATCATGGCGGGATCATTGCATAAGCGCAGTTCGCAGCTAAGGGTTATCCGTGGAATTAAAACCGCTAATTACTTAAGAAACTAGTTTCAAGGCCACAATAGATCTTATATAACTACATCACCATGATTATGACCAACCTCTAGTGACTAACCGCGATACATACCATGGATGACCATTAACAAAGAACTTAGAAGAAGAAATTTTCTTCAAAATTTCCGAAATTTTTTCAAATTAATTGCCGGTGTGGTCATCCATGGACTGGTCTCCATGGCAAAACAAAGACGCAGTCGAAGCAGGCCGGTGGCTATAAAAGAGCTCGCTGCTCGAGAGGAGGACAGTCGAGTATACGTCCTAGTGCGGTCATTTTCAAAGCGAGTGCCAAGTCCCAGTGCGCGACTTTCAAGCGAGTGCGAATACCAACGCGAGTGAGTGGAGCCAAAGGAACGTCGAGAAAAATCACCAACGGATCCAAGGATTGTCGCAGAAAAAGGGCAGAGGGAGTGCGAGAAAGCCTATTTCACTAGTTTACAAAAATAAAAAAAAAAAATGACCCATTTCAGCTGAAAATTTTTCTTAGTATAGTTTGGAATGGTGATCTAAAAAATCGATTTCAAAAATTTTTTCATGGCTCCGTTTTTGAAATATTAATTTTTTAAACTTTTTTGGTAGGTACTCTTACATTTTAAGCCATATCTCAGTTCATAATTGTCAGATAGAGTCAAGTAAGAAATAAATCGAAAGGTAATGGAGCTGCCAATAATTGCGTGGAGCATTGTTTTGAAATCGGTTCAGTAGTTTGAATTCAACAACCAAGAATATTTCAAAAAATCGATTTTTTGCTCGAAAATCCAAGAAATTTCATTTTTAAACGACTAGAAAAAATATAAAAAATACAAAAAAATAATTTTTATTTTTTCTACTTAAGAATCGCACTTTTACGAAGAAAATAAGGTATTGGTGAGGAAAATCGTGTAACACGTACCATAGATGGATCAAATTGAGTGGAGGAACTAACAGTCAAATTTGAGTATATTGTGTGTTTCCAAAAATTAACATTGTACTTTTCTTCGTTTTTTGGTCAAATTAAGAAGTGAACGAAAAGCCAGAACAAAAATAAAAATTAAAAACGGAACAAAAGTCGAAACAAACGAAAATTTATTTTAAAATATTCAGGAAAATATCACATTTTTTCCACTAAATTGCTTACAGCTCCTGTGTTTGTTCACAGATTTTGATCATCGATATCTGTTTTTCTTCGTAGAAGTGCGGTTGTTATGTAGAAAAATAAAAATAATTTTTTTTTGGATTTTTTTTATATTTTTTTCCAGGCGACCAAAAAATGAATTTTCGAGCAAAAAATCGATTTTTTCGAAATATTTTTGGATATTGTTAAACTAATGAACCGATTTAAAAACAATGTTCTACTCGATTACTGGCAGCGAAATAACCTTTCGATTTTTATCTTGCTTGACTCTATCTGACAATTATAAAGTGAGATATGGCTTAAAATGTAAGTGCCCCTTCCAAAAAAAAAAAAAAAAATATTATTTAAAAACGGAGCCATGAAAAATTTTTCAAATTGATTTTTGAGATCACCATTCCAAACTACACTAAAAAAATTTTCAGTAGAAATGGGTCTTTTTGGCTGTAAACTAGTGTTTTTAGACCATCGAGCTGAGCGTTGAAACGAGGGTCGGCGTAACTGAGCGTACGTGCCAGTGGGCCTGACGAAGTCGTGGTGCCAGCGAGAATGGGTGTAAGCTGAGCCTCCTGCCAGGAGTACATAGCTTCAAGACAGTAGCTGTGCGGTTACAAACGAGAGCCGGCGAGTTTTGCGTACCGGCAAACGTGCTCGAGCGAATCGTGGTGCCAGGACTAAAGGCGTAAATTAAGTCTTAGATCATAAGCGGTAGAAGATAAGCCAGCGTGTAAACTTAGTATTTTAAGGCCAATAAACTGTCAACCAACAAAATCGAACCAAAACCGTCTTATCATTTCAACCACTAACTCCACAATATAAATTTGTTGGAGCTATCCACGACTGCCCTGAGCGGAAGCCGGCAGAATTCGTTACAGACATAACAGTTGGTAGTAGTTGCTTAACTTTTTTGGTATTTTTTCACCACTTTTCAAAAAAGCCAAAATTAGCTGGAACACGATTGAACGACGTTAGTTATAGTCCAAAGATGTCAATATAGGCTTAAAAACCAAATTTGCTAAAACATCTATCTTCTACCACAATTTTGTTGCTACATATAAAAAGGCGGGTCACAGAGATATCATTTTTATTTAGTACATACCTTACCTACCTATTTGGCCCACTGTGCGTCGTGCTGACTCCGAGGCAGTGCTTGCAAGGCTCTCAGCTTGATCTCCACTGCTCGCACAACAATGACAAATCAGTCAAATTACTCGAAGTCGGAAGCTGCCCCGCTGCTTCAAATATGACAGTTTTTTTCGAATCTGCGGCCCTTATGAATAGTTTTAGTCCTTGCCTAATAGTCTGGCCTATTGAGAAAGAAAGACTGTACAAATAAAGTGAACAGGGTCAGTCCCACTTCCCGAGGGCAAGCAGGCAAAACACATTAAATCACAATTTAACACCAAAGCAATTCGCACGTGGCTGGGGCATTGCTTAACTCTTGCCACCAATTAGATATATCCATCCAATCCAATCATTTTTATAGGTACAAGTTTATTTATAACCATTCTGGTTGCCTGCATAATGGCCCAAGCGTTCAGCATGAAAAAAAGGGATAGCAAAGCAGAGGCCATGCCCAATTGGGTAAGGGGAGGGCGACTGCGGACCTTATTCAACCTTAGCAACCCTAACTAGCTGTCGCAGCTGTGGCTATCGTAGCAACTGATGGCCCTTGGCCAGTTCATCCGCACATATCCGCAAATAGATGGGTTTTAACCGGGCTCCCGCCACCCAATCATTTGATTTGCTTTCTTTTGCTTTATAATCGATAAATGATTTTGTTTAGTTTCGTGTGTGTGTGTGTGTGTGTGTGTGGGAGCTATGCAAAATAGCCTCGGGCAAGTTGCTAGGGCTACCAGCAAAAAATAAACACACACACACACACACAGGGACTGAAAGCGAAGCGTTGATGTCACATGACATACCTAAAAGGATTTGGATTTAAGCAGCTTACCATGTAAACACACGCACACACACAGCCTTTGCCGGGGCATCCCATTGTGGAAATAAAAATTATGCTGCATACTTTTATGTAGATTATAAATACACTTGACAAAATTCCCCTGGTCTATACTCGCAGTGCCAACTCGTGTTGCAGCTGACGCTTAAATGATACCCAGCCTTCTGGCCCACATTTGCATATGGCCTGGCCGGCCCCGCCGGGCGAGGCGGCAGGGGCGGGGCAGGCCATGTCTCAAGATGCCAGCAGGCACATTTCTTTCTGTTACAACACAGGGCGCGCCTGCGCCGGGGGGATCGGGTCGCATATGCCAGCTGCAAGCTGTCCCTGCCGCTGTTCCACGTCTGTTTGTCTGCATGTAAATGAGCGTCATATATTTCCCTTTTCCCTTTTTTTATTTTTTTTTTGGCTCTTCTTTCACTTTTTCACTTGTGTCTTGTTATGTAAAAGTGTGGACTTTTCGTAGTTGGGATTTACTTCATCTTTCGTGTATTTTTGTGCATTTATTTCGGGCAGGCTGTCTCTCACTTGTTAACTCAACTATTTTGCATCAAAATATCAATGCATACTTTTGGGCACATAGGCATAAATTACACAAGGAGGGAATGGAAGCAGCCTGATTGGACGGTTAGTTGAGAAAAGGTGTGACACCAGCATGAGTTAGAGTTAATCATGTTATGCAGATGTGAGACCAGAATACTTGTGTGGGCCAAAGGTGGAGGAGAGCTATAAAAAGCTTCAGCTGAGCAGGAGGTTGGATGGCTTTTCAGTGACCTGCACCCAAAATAAAAACTGAAACAAATATCATATTTGCATCAAAAGAGTATCAAATTGATATTTTAGGTATTCATTTGATACTTAAAATATTAATTTGATACGCAAAAATATTAATATGCAAATAAAAAGCCTAGAGTTTGAAAGGTTCAGGTAAGGTTCAAATAAGGCTTAGATATGGTTCAGTTAAAGTTCAGATAAGGCTCAAAAAAAGTTCCGATTTGGTTTCATATAAAGTTCACTTAAGGTTTAGATCAGCTTTAAATAAGGTTCAGAAACTGTTCAGATAAAGTTTAAATAATGTTCAGTTAAGACTCAGATAAGGATCGGAAAAAGGTAAGAGAAGGTTTAGGTAGGGTTCAGATACGGTACAGGTAACTTTGTAATAAGTTTCAGATAATGTTCAGTTCAAAATTAGATAAGATTTATATAAGGTTCTGAAAATGGTTGGATAAGGTTATGATAAAGCTCAGAGAAGGTTCAGGTAACGTTTAGAAAAGTTTTTATATGAGCTGCGGATAAGGTTTAGTAAAAGGTAAGAAGAAAAATTCTAAGTTCAGACAAGTTGACCCGGCAAATGTTGTTCTATTGTTCTATTGTATTTTAGTGAGTACTTTGGTTAAATGTATTTTTCCATCGTAGAAATCGCAATCGTTCACGGACCTTTCGACAATGAATTGTTGGCACCAGAATGATATTGTCCTGGGCCGCGTCGAATCATCAAACGATAAGCATGAAAATATTTACAAATTTTAACTAAAATGTGTAATGAGGTTCGTAATGTGGCGGGATCAAGTTGTTTAATGATTATACAATATCCCTTTAGTCCTTTCCAGAAAATTAGCGGATATTGAAGAGCGTCGTAAGAACGGTGTGTATCGGCAATGTACTCCAGATTATTGTTTCTTCTTCGGAACACATTTTCAACGTCGTCAAATCTGTGCACGTGCTCCCTAGGTAGAGTTTCATCAGAATTAATATATAATGATTTAAAGAATTTCAATAATTCATTGTACTAATTCAAAAGGGAGTCCAGCTCGCCAACGATGCACCTGGTTATTGTAGCCGCAACGTGCATCCCCGCCCCTAAAGTAGCTTTGAACAAATGTAAGTGGTTTGTGGCATTGACAGCAATGAGTCTACTATATGGTACACTTGGCCTTTGATTTTGAAGGTTGAATTAAATTGCTGACTATTTGCCGCTGTATTGTGTATTATATCTGTTGCTCCGAACGAAGTCATTTGAAAGCATGAATTTGATCTACGAATTAACTTCAGACGAGATGTGCAACACAGCCCGGTGGACTCATTTTGGACTTGAGCGCATGACAATTGGGGCATTCTTCGTCCATAGCACCAATCAGGACTTATTCAAAACCTAGCTTATACTCGAATGCCTGACGAAGGAATATTCGATGTTCTTGTTGCCGTTGTTGGTCAATTGTTCTGCGTGTGTTAACATTTGTCCATCGCGCTTGTCTCTGCTTCAGATGTTGTTGTTGTGGACATCAAAAAGCTCGTAACTTGTGTCACTAAGAAGAACGCAGTTGGGTCATTCATTTATTTCCTGCAATTGTTCGACGGCCCAAACATCCACACCTACATTGATTACTATAACACACACAAGCACACACACAAAGGCCAAATTGAAACGATTGATGAAAAATGATATTCCGATAATGATAATGTTTTTCACAATAAAAGCACACAGAGAGACACAGATGAGTAGCCAGCTGCGTCTGCTGCAGAGGGATACCTTAATAACCTAGTGTTACGAGATATAATTTAATATAAAAGGTTCCACATCTATTCAACACAAAGCAGTTTCAACACGTCAATTCAACACACGTCAATTCAACAAACGTCAATTCAACAAACGTCAATTCAACTCACGTCAATTCAACACAGCACAATTATAACACAGCACAATTTCAACACAAAGCCATTAAACATCGGCAAATTTCAACATATTACGATTTCAACACAGTACGCGATTTTTTCCAACAAAAATTTTAACTGCAGCTAGTGTCCCCCTTCTATTTCTAATGGTACTACACACTTGCATTAAATTTACTATCACTAATAAAACTCATCGTTACTCAACTTTAGGTTCCCCGTCTATTTAACACAAAACAATTTCAGCACGTCAATTCAACACACGTCAATTCAACACACGTCAATTTAACACACGTCAATTCAACACACGTCAATTCAACTCACGTCAATTCAACACAAAACAGTCTTCACAAAAAAATTTTTTTGTGTTGAATTGACGTGTTGAAATTGTTTTGTGTTCAATTAACGTGTGTTGAATTGTTGTGTTTGGTGAAATGACTTAGTGTTGTATTGACGTGTGTTGAAATTGTTTTGTGAAGACTTTGTTTTGTGTTGAATTGACGGATTTTGAATTGTGTTGTTGGGTAAAATGACTGTGTGTTTTATAGACGTGTCACCATATAAATATAGTTAAAAACCTGTATTACACCAGCCAAATACATATATACAAAAGAAATTTTATTAAAATCGTTGAAACTGTTTCGGAGGAGTTTTCTAACAAACATGTGACACAAGATTTTTATATATTTAGATAAGGTTCAGAAAAAGTTCAAATAAGGTTAAGGTAAGATTCAAATAAGGCTTAGATATGGTTAAGAAAGGATAAGTTGAAGTTCAGCGACGGCTTAGATAAGATTCAGAAAAAGTTCTGAGAACGTTTAGAAAAAGTTCAGACATGGATCAGTTATGGTTTACAATAGATTTAGATAAGGGTCAGAAGATACGGCTTAGGTAGGGTTCAGCTAACGTATTGGACGTGTTATTAAGTTTCATTTATGGTTCAAATAATTCTTAGACATGGTTCAGATATGGTTTAGTTAAAGTTCAGATGAGATTTACATTAGATTCTGAAAATGTAAGGATAAGCTTTAAAAAAGTCCTTATCGGACCTTCAGATAAGTTTCAGACAAAGTTCGCTTGAGGTAAAGTATGGCTCAGAAACTGTTCAGATGTAGCTTAAAAAGTTCAGATAAGGTTTACTTAACGCTCAGATAAGACTCAGATAAGGGTCAGAAAAAGCTAATATAAGTTTTTTAGGTAACAGTGTAATAAGTTTCAGATATGGTTCTAATAAGGCTTAGATATGATTCAGATAAGGTTCAGTTAAAGTTCTGATATGGTTTACAATCTGTTGCAATGGGAAAGTACAACTTTAAAGTTGTAGAGGACTTTGTCTACCTTGGAACGATGATAACCGGCGACAACAACATCAGCCTGAGTTTCATCCGAAGAAGAATCACGCTCGCAAACCGATGCTATTACGGGCTAAGTAAGGAGCTCAAGAGCAGAAACCTCAAGCGAAGAACAAAAATAGCGCTATAAAAGTCGCTCATCATCCCAGTCCTGCAATACGGCGCAGAAGCATGGGCAATATCATCAGCGGATGAGGCGGCGATTGGCGTTTTCGAGCGAAAGATTCTTCGCTGGATTTATGGACCTTTGAAAGTTGGCGAGGACTTTCGCATCCGAAGGAATGACGAACTGTATAAGCTCTATGGGGATACTAGTCTGGTCAAGCGCATAAAGCAACAGCGGCTGCGCTGGCTGGGACATGTTACCCGTATGGATGATCAAGCTCCAGCAAAAAATGGTCTACAAGAGGAATGCGAAAGAACTGGGACAAGGCAGTGGGACGACCAATTAATTTGGTCAAAAGGAAAGGGGGAGAAATTGCTGCTTGGTGACAAACTGGCGTACCACGACTGGCGGACATTAGTTGCAGCGGCCGAGACCGTCAAACGGTTGTGATGCAAGCATCGGGCCAATAAAGAAGAAGAAGGAGTTTCAGAAAAAGTTAAGATAAGGTTAAATGTTCAGATAAAAGTTGGAAAAAGTTTAGAAAAGGTTCAGGTAAGGCTCAGAAGAGTTTCAGATTAGTTTCTGGTGAGACTCACCTAATGTTCTTAAAGTGTTCGTTTTAGTTTTGTATAGTGTAAACAACAATTCGAATTTCTTTTATTCATGTTGCTCATCGAAACAAACAAGTCGAGGTCGGTTTGTTTTCGAAATTGTTGGCTATACCGTCATAGGCCCCCACGTCGTGATGTGTTTTCTGCGTGCCTTGTCAAGTTCCATTAGGTTTTTTAATGGTTTTTTGGCAAGCTTAAGTTAATTTTTACATCGCAGTCAGGATGCGGACAAAACTTTGAAAAAAATACATATCAAACACTGTCCACAAACACAAAACCCATTACTATTTTGAAAAAGTATTTCATGGCGCCCGAGCAGGGACAATTTTTTTAGCATTTAACTACGAGCACACTAGAGACGCGCGATATATATAAGTGGCATTCCTGAAAGCGATTTATGGAACTAATGTGTGTTTGTTATCGATATCAGAATTGATTGGGCATAAAGCTGAGTTATTGCTTTGAAGTATTATTTCTCTAATATTTTAACAAGTCTTAGCAAAATTTGATCACTAAATCTTAAATCGTAAGCGTCAGCTTTGTTGTCTCCTTAATTCAATACTTTGATGGGCACATACATGGTAGACTGTTGATGGAAACTAAATTCTGATACAATGATTTCGTCTTACCCATATACTATTAGTGCACTTTCTGTGAAAGCAAAAACAAAACTTACAGGGGGTTAGACTAAGTTAATTTGAACGATCCCAAATCACTACTCACTGATAGCAATCCGCCTGACAAACACCATCCATCATATGATAGATGAAGGATGGTTAGTTCACTTGAGCTAAGATTGAGTGTTGAATCTTCTAAGGTTGAGGTAAGACTTAGTTTAAATCACAGCGAGCCTGATATTAGAGTAAGGCGAAGCGAGGGTTGAGGTAAGTTAAAGAGGAGACCAAAAGGGTTGAGTAAAGCAGTGAGATCGTTGTTTTTTTAGGAAGCAGGAGTTAAGGTTGCAGTGAGCTTAGAGCTGAAGGTTGAATCACATTAGTGTGAGTTAGCTAAGGCGAAGCTTGGGTAATATCTAGCAAAATAACCTAATCCAAATCTAAAGTTTAATCAAGTTTAGCCTCTATAAATTGTGTTTCTTTCTCTCTCTCTCTCCCTCTCTCTCCCCCTCACATAAAGCCCAAAAAATTATGAACAGGTTGTTGTGAGTTTCGCATTTAATACATAATTTATAGCAGCTCGCTTCAAATATTTAATTAAAAATGGAATAATAACTGGCAAAATAAAACTGCCACTGCAAGCACGCGTGTAATTAAGTGGCAGCATCCATGACCCAGCCCACTTCCCCCTCCCTGCTCATTCGCCCCGCCTTCCGACTTGCACAAAGTGCAGATAATTGCAAATACGCATACGCCATGACGGCAAAGATCTCCGTTCTCTAGTCGAGAGTAGAGTTGCCTGCCAACGCGGCATAATTTATGTGCTCCGGACTTTATCAGCAGCTCGGGGGATATGGTGAAAAATCAAATGCAGTTGGCGGGGAGTATTTATATTATTTTGGGTTGATGACGACTTCACGCGGATGCGAATGCGGATGCGGATGCAGTGGCCCCCCGACTGGTTGACTAATAGCTTGATAAACTGCATAATGAACGACTTCTCTTGGCTGGGGCCATCCATCTCACTCTTATCAGTTGCCAGGAGCTGCCAGCAAACATTTTACGATCATAAATGTAGCATATTTTCGGGCTTAACGCAGCGAGGGTGGATTGAGCCAAGCACAGTTTCTGCTGGTCCCTCGAGGCGGATAGCTCACAGTTGGGTAATTGGTTGGGACTGGGTTCAGCTAGACTCAGATAAGGTTTTGGGGAAAGCTTCTTTCTCTGGAAACTCTTTTTAAGTTTCAGCAACTCTTCATGTGCGCCACGTAGCTCAATAGCTAGTTTGCGGAAGAATTTTGCTTTCAACTTTTGTTCTTTTCGTTGATTTTTTTGCCTTGCCGTTGGCTGCCAAACCGAATCCAGGATGAGGGGGCGACGACAAGGTATGTATGATGAAATACAAATTAAATTTCCATGGCACAAACACATGCACGAAAATCAGATATGAAATGTAAAAACGTAACGAGAGACAGCGGCAGGCGGCAGAAGGCAGAGATGGAGGACAGGAGTCCACACATGCGAGGGTAACGAGTACTTTTCGCTTTTGTTGTAGTTGTTGTTGTTGTTATGCCGCCTCCACAGACTTTAGCACAAATTTTGAAGCGCAGGCGGCAATTGAAGGCAAATTTAAATGGGATTCGTGGCGTCGTCGGCTCATCAGCACTTGGAGCTGCCAGCAGGCGTTGTCTTGGGTTGCCACTATCATTGTGTAAATGCGTAAAAAGGCGTATAATTTGCATGAGATTTGATTTCACACCACACACCGAAGACAGGACAAAAAAAAAAGTTGTTATCCTGCCGAAAGCGCGCGGGACGCCGGAAGATGGGTGTGAGTCAAATGCCTTTTGGATTTGTTTAAGTGTTGAGTGTGCGTAGTGACAGCTGCAACACCTACACAAAAATTACAAAATTTTTAATAATATTTACAACGACTCAAATTCAGAGTAAACATTTTGGTAATTCGATTTAATGAAGCTTTGAAACAGTTGAAAGCGTTAGATGGTCGTAGAAGCATGTAAGAGTTACTAATCTTAAGAGGGCACAACATGCGCAGGATTATTCCAGGACTAAGGCACCCCTTTTTACGTATTCTTCTTTATACAGAGAGTAATGGCTATCCCAAACACTTAGGTTTAGACTTGGCGTTGATGAATCAGTCAGTAGGTCAAAGTAAGAGAATAATATATGTGGAAAAACACTCACTGCGAAACACACTCAAGTTCACAGAAAAAATTGTATGCATGTATGTGTCCCCTTTTAACCTCTCTTCCAGGGCAGCTTTGACAGTACAATTCCGTACTTAATTCAATTACGAGTTTGGATTTTATTTTATTTTCAAGTATTTGAGCATTTTCGTATTAATAAAGTTATTTTTAGGATTGTTCCACATGTTGTATTCGTACCACAAGTATGAATCCTACTTGTTTTAAGTAAAATCAAATACGAATCGTACTTGAAATATCAGTCCGAAGATCGAGATGAAAGCAGTTTTGTTGAGCTGTATTGAGCTATTGTGTGAGTAGAGTGGAACCAATACAGCTATCATAACACGGAAAAAAGAGGTGAAATATTTTCACTTCTTCTTTGACAACAGGTTAAGCTATGGCTCCAATAGTGTTGGTTAAATTTGTGATATCACTGAACATGTTCACTTTCAAAGGAAGTACGCAAACGTAAATTGTTCAGCTAAATTCACGATTTTAGCGATCATTCGAACCAATTGATGGTCTATTTGCTGGCTCCTACGTGCAGGTGCTGGCTTATACACAAAGTTTGTAATGGTTTTAAATATCGCTGTGCTTTCTGATCAAAGATATTCTCAATACAAAACGAGAGCGCAAGTTAAAATCGGCTCTAACCGACTTCGATATACCCGTTACTCATGAAAAAACATGTTTAAAGTGTTCCTGCGTTCCTTAGGGTGAACATCTGAAAAGTATGCAACACTTTTTAACTCGGCTATAAATCACTTTTTTGCTCATAACTAGAGAACCGCTCTTTTGATCCTTATCATTTTTTCGGCAAATTTATTCGTTTTGCTAATTACTAACTATCTTTAGAAGGTACGAATCGTCTATCTTTAAAACTGTAGGAGATATAACGTTATTCTCGAATTGCGGGGGCGGGAGGGGGCGTGGCCAAAATTTGAAACAAACTTGATCTGCCTGCAAGTATAAGAAGCATTTGTCTCATACATGTCAAACCTCTATCTCTTACCATCTCTGAGATCTAGGTGTTCATACAGACGGACGGACAGACGGACATGTCTATATCGACTCGGCTGTTGATGCTGATCAAGAATATATATACTTTATATGGTCGGAAATGATTCCTTCTGTCTGTTACATACATTTGCACGACTTTAGTATACCCTTTTTACTCTAAGAGTAACGGGTATAAAAAGGTTAAATAGTAAGGGGACCCCAGATAGTACATTAATGGAGCTGGATAGTACTGATTTGAAACGAACTCGTTGAGATCGATCGCTTAAGTACGACTTTATCCAGTTCAGAAGGATTGGTGGGAAGCCGAGCAGACACAATTTATGTACTAAGAGCTCATGATTGACTGAGTCAAAATCCTTACTAAAATCAGTATAAATCACATCAGTTTGTTGCTTATTGACAAACCCATTGTTTACAAGAGTAGTAAATTCAAGTAGATTCGTAGAGATAGAGCGATTCTTCGAACAACAATAATGTTGTAGTTGGGGAGTCAGAATCTTTTCAAGAAGCTTAGCAATGTCCGATAGCTTCGATACGCACCTGTAGTTCGAAATGACATTTTTATGGATAGGAATAACATAGGATTCCTTCCAAAGACTAGGGAAATCTCCCTGTTGAAGAGATGTGTTAAATAGTTTACAAAGCGCCACACATAAGGAGTCAGCGCAAAGTTTCAACACACAGCTGGGAACTTTGTCAGGTCCGGGGCTGAAAGAGGACTTGATTGATCGTAGGCTAGATACAATGCAGTTGGAATTAACCACAGAATACGGATATTTAGAGACTAAATTATTAGCAGATGCAGAATAGCATCGTTGGAAAAATGTTGCAAATAGATTGGCAATATCAGAGTCGTTGTCATCTAAAGAAAGGGAGGGCAGAAATTGAGAGGATTTCCTTTTAGCATTAACAAAGTTGTAGAACTTCTTTGGGTCGTCCTGAAAGCACAACTTACACCTGACCAAGTAGTCCTTATAGCATTCTGAGTTGAGGACCGTAAACTTGGATCTTGATACGGAATATTTGGCAAAGTCCACGCGGGATCCAGATTTTTTAAATTTTTTGTACAGCCTCTCGTGAACCATGGGGGCGCACGTGATGAAGAAGAAGAAATCCGAAGGGGCACAAATTCATTAAACACAGTATAAATAACTTCGTAAAAAGCTTTTGTGGATTTTTCAATATCCTGAGATGAGTCTAGAAAAGACCAGTCTATCATGGATAAAGCTTCATTGAGTCGTAGAAAGTCAGCCTTTCGAAAGCAAAAGGATGCAGTATTTTGGAAAGGGGGAGAAGTGGTGCTCTGTATATCAAGGTCACAATCAATTTGTAGTGTAGGATGATGAATGTCCTCAGGGATTGACAAGGGTGAAATTCGAATTGGAAATATCGGAAACAAAAACAAGATCAAGAAGTCTGTGCAAACCATTTCTATTGGAGTTTAGCTGCCCAAGAGATTGTTCAGCCATAAGATTAAGAAACTTATGAGAGGCTGATGGGTTCGATGGAATTGTCAATATTGAATATTGAAATCCCCGACGACCACCATACGATCACGATCACCCAGCACGGAAGCAATTCGTTGTATGCGTTCGGCGTGAAGTAAATAAAGAGAAAGGTCAGAGGCAGGAGGAATATAGGAGCAAGTTAAGAAAATATTTGAATCGTGTGTTTGAACTTTAACAGCAACGAACTCAATGTTTGGCGGTAAATCGCAAGGAATCTGTTGGGACGGCCAGATTGAGTCTACTGCAATTAAAACTCCACCTCCACGACCAAAAGGACGGTCACATTTATAAATAAAGTAGCGATCCGTTAAGATCTCATGATTAGAAATGTTTTCATAGAGAGAAGTTTCGGTTAAAACCAGCACTGTTGGTATGCAAGGCACTGAGCTTACCGCGTAAGCTATTCACGTTTTGATAGCCTACGGAAAATGACGATTTTAGTTTTTTGGGGTCTGGGCAAAAGTTGAAGAGCCATTACTTACTTTATGATTAGAGTAATCTTTGAAAATGTGCGCGATTACGTGCTCAGGCCAAAACGTCGGCTCTAACGCTCTGTCAATATATTATATAAGTCAGGGAGCGAAATCTGAAAAGATGAAATTTTTCTCGCAGATTTAAAGTTAAATTTTCTAACTTTCACACAGCTGGAGTTCGAAATGTTAAGCCTTGAACAAATATAACGCATCACAACATCTTCCGAAGCCGTTGGCATTAGTCGAGACACAAAGATTGATTATCGGTGGGGACAGAACCCGTACCCACTGGCGGAACCAGAGGCACGCCATTTAATTCAATCCACAATTGAGAAGCTTCCGTAGCACCAGTAACGGGTTAAGATGGTATGTCGTTTGTAGTACCAAGTAGAGCTGGAGCTGCAGCGGTCGCAACGTTAGTTTCAGAAGCAGAAGAGGAACATTTGCCTCAGCCAGAGTGCCAGCAGGAGCAGCCAAACAATTGGCAACTGGTGCAGGACCAGAGGCCGCAGCGGCAGCCACCTGGAGGGCGGCCTCGGGTTCATCGCTTACCACAGCTAGAGGAGCGGCTATACGGGAGCCGCATCGAAAGATATTAATTTCTCATCATATTTTGTATACCCTTGCAAAGGGTATAAAAACTTCGGCACATACGATGTGAGCTTGGCCCACTCGTTGATACTTTGCTTCTACTATTTCATGAGTTGATTTCCTCTTCCAAGTCTCATAGCGTGGCTGTCCCCTTGGATGGCATAAATAAACGACTAAATAATGTACTTAAATTTTGCGTTCCAAATCCGTTTCGTAGCCATTACCCATTGTGCTCCAAGTCGTCCATTCGATACATGCATATGCATGAATGTTGTTTGTCCTGTGTCCCATGACCTGATGTCTCTCTGCTGTGTTGCCATTTTGATGCTCTTTATGGGCCATAGTTTTCACACCTTTCAGGTGTTGCGGGGCGTGTTTATTGCCTGCCGAAATGTGGGAATACTTGGTGAAATTTATTAATTAACAAACATTTGTGTGTGGAGCTGCCTAAGGGGTAAGCCATAAGTCGGCCTGCGGCAAAAATAAAATGGACCAAAATCGATAAGAATGTAATTTGCCATAATTCACAGAAATTTGCTCGGCATATTGGCTTTCGCTTTTTTTTTTTTACGGATAAAGTGTGTTTGTGTGCGTGTGGCCCAAAAAAGAACCTAGAAAATTATTAATGGCCAGGCTGTTGGCATTAAAATTACACCTTTTGCCACAAGGAAAATCACCAACACGCATGCAAGCCCAAACGGAAGTGTCTCTTCCCATCGATGTGTGTGTGTGTATGCATTAAATTGACATTCATAATATTACTTATTTATGCATGGGAAATTAATTTTGATATGTTGATTTCTCGCATGAGCAAATCCAGCCGCTTGCCACAATCAGAATCTTACACATGATTGCAGAGCGAGATAGTCAAAGTCAAAGAAAGTTTTTTTTTATTATATTTTAGTTTTGTTTTTTTTGATCAGATTTTGGAATTTTCAAACTTGTCAATTTAAGTTTTTTTAATCAATTTGATATCCTAGAAAAGTCATTTCAATTTCTTGGAAAATATCATTTTGATACCAAATAGTATCAAATTGATGACTAAATGGTATCATTTTGATGATTACTCTTGTTTTGTGATCAAATTTTCTAAAGAATCATTTAAGAAGTCTAGGAATTTGAAAGCAATACACAGATTTGCTTAAGCCAAAAAAAAAAAAGTAAAAGAAAAATCAAATAAAATACATTAAGAAGGGAGTGCAGAAACTGCCTGTGGCTGGGGGTTTGTGTGAAATTATTCGCTTCGATTTGCTGCTTCACTTGTGCCTCATCTACAGCTTTTGTCTTTTTCTTAGGCGCTCACAACAACAACAACAAGAACAACAACGTGTAATAAGGTAACCTCATTTCATATGTTTATATTACCGTTACAACGTTGGGTGTCAGCATAAAGAAGAAAAAGCTACCACCTGAACGGCCCCTGTGGCATCCACATTTTTGGGGCCGGCTGTCTGTCCGTCCGTCGTATCTGTCTCCGTCGTATGTGTGCACTGCGCTGTGCCTAATAATGTGATTGCCTTGTTATGGTTAAGCCATATAATGTAATATGCCTGTGTAAGTGTGTGTATTGGCTGTGTGTGTGTGTGTGTGTGTGTGTGAGTGTTGGATTCACAAATTTATTTTTATGATCATGTGAAATTTATTAATATTTATTGTTGTATTTGTTTTAGCTTCTCCCGCTGTTCCTTGCTTTTCCTCATTGTTTTTATATGTACTCGAGCATTTGAAGCTGAAGCTGGAGCTGTCAATTGCACGAATTGTCATACCAGATGGGTGTGGGTGTGTACCTGTTTGTGGGCGGTCCAGTTGCAATCCGTTTTGCATGTGTATAGAGTGTTTGGGGGGGTCGCATCGGTATGTCATTATCCTTAAAGACCAAAATCCTCACCAGCTGAGCATCTGTCACAGAAATGTTCATCTATGACTTTGATGTTCAAACCTGTAATGGTCATAAGCTTTGATATGAATACGGCAATTTGGTAGAATTTACAAAATTTGCTTCGAATCAACAAAGAAGAGTCCATTTGTGATTGTTTCTGCTTTCTAAAGTGAAAGACCAAGAGTTTAAAGTGAAAATTGAAGCAATAACGCTTCGATAATATAACTTGCCAGTGTGATCCAACCGCGCCCATTCAAAATTTCAATTACTTCTGTAGTGTTCAACGAAGTTTGCTGCCAATACACAACTCGTAATTCTCCTAGGATTGGACATTCGGCCAGGAAATGAAAGGCATCCTCTTTTTCGTGTCTATTGCAAAGCGTGCATTCATTTTGTATACCATCTCTATATGTCTTGAAGTTCAGTGCCATCACATCACATCGAGCGCGGAATATTTGCGAAATTACTTTCATTTTATAACGGTCATTAAAATAATTTCGTTCGCTTAGAGAGAGATTAAGTTGTTTGTACAGGCCCCTGCTTGTGCTTCTCTGGGCCTGTTCAATATATTTTTCACGCGTGCGTTCCGCTAAACGCTCCAGTATGTCGTTGTGTGTCGCTGTCCATGATCGATGGTTTTGGAGGTCTAGAGGGACGTTATGCTCAGCAGCTAGAAGACGCCATTCATTGAAACATTGAGCTTCATTTGTTAATAGCAGTTTCGCAATTTTATTCACCAGTCGTGTTGCTGGTTTTTCCATAACCTGCCTCATGTATGCAAAATGCGTGCCCAAGGTGTAGCTGTATAGCTCGGGAAGTCCGGTATGGAGAGGAGAGTTGGCAGCTGAAATATTTTCTTGATAAAAAAACGCAGCAACTTCTCCACATCTTCATAGCGGAAAATTCCCCATACCTGTGAGGCGTAGCACAGAACGGATCGGGCGGTTGCTTCATACATCTTATATTTAACACTCGGTAGTACGTTCTTGTTACTCATTAGTTTGTTCCAAGAGCTGTTTAGAGCCATGATGGATTCCTTTAGCTTTAGACGGAGGTGCGTTGAAAATTTTCCATTTGAGGTCATAGTAACTCCTAGATACTTGTAAGATGTTACTCTCTCTATATTCGCACCGTTTGAGCTCCATGATTCCCCTTGAGCTGCACGTCCTCTGCCATCCCTAAACACGAGCACTTTTGACTTGTCAGTGTTTATTTTCAAATTCCAAGTTTAGTTGGTTTAGCATTTTTTGGAGCTGGGGTGCTGAATCCGCTAAGAGCACCATATCATCCGCGTATAATATCGTTTTAATATTCATGCTGCCAAATAAAATTCCTGCTGGTAATGCTTCCGAAATATCGTTTATGTAGAGTGAGAATAACAGCGGACTTAGCAGGCAGCCCTGCTTTACTCCTGTGTTACTTTGGAACCAGTCTGATAGTTTTGAACCAACCCATACAGCTGCAATATTTTCCTCATACATTTTCTGTATGACTCTCAGAAACTTCGTCGATAGGCCCATATTGCTGAGTTTGTAAATAAGGCTCTTCCGGTCGATGGTGTCAAAAGCAGCCTTGAAATCGATAAAGCCTGCGTAAAGTTTCCTTTTCTCTTTAGGATGGCTTGTAACTATTGAAGACAGTATAAAGAGACAGTATATAAACCCAAACTGGTTTTCGCCCAAAAGATTTTGTTCCAATACCCAACTTTTCAATCGCATGAGAAGCGTTGACGCAAACAGCTTTATGGTCGAATTGAGGAAGGATATGCCTCTATAGTTGCTCGCCTCTGTTTGTGTACCTTTTTTGTGTATGGGGAATATTACGGACTTTTTGGAGTTATCAGGTATATCAGCAGAGTCAAAGATGGCATTAAAGGTGCGTGTAAGCTCTTCAACGAACGCTGGGGTTGCATGCTTGAAAAATTCAACAGCTATTCGATCTTCGCCAGGAGCTTTATTGACTTTAGCCTTTCTTATAGCTGCCTCCACCTCCGATTCATTGATGTCCATATCCAAGAGTCGGTGTTCTATGTACGGCAATCCAAACTGGAATTGTATCTCATTTTGGCTGTAGTTCATTTTTAGCTTTTATCGGTTTGTAGGACGCCGTACCGTTGAGTTTTCTAATCATATTCCAGAAAGATTTGCTTACTTCGGAAATATTGCTGTTGCTTTTTTGTACATAAGTCCTTATACAATCGGTTTGCATTTTGATACTCCAATTTTACTCTATCTGAATTTTCTGTCTTCACCCGTCGTAGGAGCAGAAAAGAGTTTTTTCTCGCCAATTCGCATTGCTGATCAAACCATGGCTGGTTATACTTCGGTTTTCCTAGAGCAGGGTTCCCCAAGCAGAGAGCGCTAAAACGTGACTGTGTCTCTCTCTAACACACTATGAAGTGTGACAGCGAGCAGCATTTCTAATACATTTTGTGAGCTCATTTATTTCAGCTGGATTGTTTAAGCCCTGATGTTGGGCAACCTGGTTATTTAAATGTCTTCTGTATGTAGCTTCCGATCTCTGTCGCCATACTAGCTTTGGGAGGAGGTTTTTCCTGGGATTGTGTAGGTTCCTCTGCACTTATATACGCTGTGACTGGTAAGTGGTCCGAGTACACAAGCGCTCCAATTTCCATATCAGTTACATATTTTTCCCAGCCTTCCCCTATTGCGCAGTAGTCGATGGTTGAACAGGCCTTTCCCCTGATAAAAGTGAAGTCCCCTTCTGCATCACTTTTCGTTCTTCCGTTTAGAATGGTAAGGTTCAAACATTCACACATATCCTCAAAATATACTACTATATAATATAGATATGTAATATACTCTGTAATATGAGATATTCACTACGTGGAAGGACATGGGTATGAAACCTTTTGATATACAGCTGGAGCAAGAACGGCTGGCAAGTTCAGGAATGAAGCTCATTTTTGGTTGATTGGATACGTAAAATAAAAACAGTATTTGCCAATGCATCCTGGAAAATGCACTTTATGGTGGCATCATGGGAACATACTCACACTCAGTATTTCATATATTTGGAAACACTTTGACTTTGCTTTGATGCTCATGTTTTGAATAATATTTTGAATATTCTCTCAGCTTCTTTTGAAAAACTACAAAAAAAAAAACACCATCATCGTTTTTCCGCTTGATTTCTTGCCTTCCTTTACTTGTTTTTCATTCCAGCTATGATCTCTTCTCATTGTAATTCGCTGGATGGCCATGTCCCTGGGCCATTTCAATCACTGACTTTGTCGTTATTTATGCACAACATTACAAAGTCCTTGACCCCCCCGTCCTCCCAGTCCTTTATCGACTCTAGCTGGGTGGGAGATAGTAGAGTTCGTTATGCATAAATTGAGTGCCGGGCAGCCCATAATAAGGTTGAAGCACTTCCCAGGGGTTTGACTTTGACTTTGGCTTTCTAGTTGCGCTTCCGCAGCGCTAATTCATTGTGCGCACTTCCTGTCATCCGGTTCTTGGCATTACGCATTACGCATACTATTCGAAATCCAAGCCCCATCCCAGCTATCCCCGGGCAACCTCACTTCTCTAATTGTTTTTAATCACTTTCCAGTTGCCCAAACTGGCTTTGGGGCGCTTTTAGATTGGCAAAATAATGATTATATGGAGAGCGCATAATAATTATCAGCCACGTCATCATCGTCTTCGTTTTCACATTTCGAAAGCGAGGAAGATTTAGCATTTGCATTGAGTTCGTTTTCGCAGTGAAGCATGAAAGCCGCCCGACGTCTAGGAGGCAATCTCTTGCATCAGTCACAGTCAGGAGCTAGTCAGTTAACTCAGCACTTTGGCTCGCACTCCCAGAGACAGGGACAGGGACAGAGTCAGGATTGCCTAATGCAATGTGAATTGATTTCGTTTTATATGCACATGTTATGCTGAAAGGAAGGAAACGTTTGGATTTTGTGTAAGCACTCGTGCCATTTCCAGTGAGCATTGCAATTTTGATATATTTACTTACCCCCCACGAAGATACCACACCGAAGTCAACAGAACCTCTTCTAAGAGTTTAACTGTCCGATGGAAGGAGCCCTGCCCTGGACTGGGAAGGAAAGGGGAGGCAAAGAATTATTATTTGGAATTTCGTTGAAATTTTGTCTTAACTTTTCCAAGCGGAAAGTCTAAAAACTGAAAAATGTAGTTTTATTTTCCACCGCTTTCAGCTTTGGGATAAGAGGTTGGTCCAACCAAATATACAGGGTTTGTACGGAAAGTAATAGGCACCGACTGGATTCGTTAATGGTAATGGTGATGGTAATGGTGATGGTAATGGTAATGGTAATGGGTAATGGGTAATGGGTAATGGGTAATGGGTAATGGGTAATGGGTAATGGGTAATGGGTAATGGGTAATGGGTAATGGGTAATGGGTATTGGGTAATGGGTAATGGGTAATGGGTAATGGGTAATGGGTAATGGGTAATGGGTAATGGGTAATGGGTAATGGGTAATGGGTAATGGGTAATGGGTAATGGGTAATGGGTAATGGGTAATGGGTAATGGGTAATGGGTAATGGGTAATGGGTAATGGGTAATGGGTAATGGGTAATGGGTAATGGGTAATGGGTAATGGGTAATGGGTAATGGGTAATGGGTAATGGGTAATGGGTAATGGGTAATGGGTAATGGGTAATGGGTAATGGGTAATGGGTAATGGGTAATGGGTAATGGGTAAGGGGTAATGGGTAATGGGTAATGGGTAATGGGTAATGGGTAATGGGTAATGGGTAATGGGTAATGGGTAATGGGTAATGGGTAATGGGTAATGGGTAATAAGGGGGGAATGGGGGGTTTTGAGCCGTTGGGGGTTGTGAGCCACTCGAATATTGGCCCCAAAAAAAACTTCAACTTTTTGTTTATGTCAAGTGTCTCCCTTCTCATTACCTAACTTTTGACAAGCAACCTATTAGTCAACACGTTCTTTAAGTTTGTCCACCAGAAATCGATTTTTATCAACAAATAAAGATTTTTTTTATTTTTGACTTGTGAATACTAATAAAAAATTTTTCCGTAATGCCAAAAGTAAGTATGATGCTTAACTGAATTGATAGAAATATGACATTAAAACGAAAGCGTAAGTTAAAGTCGACTCTTACCGACTTCGATATACCCGTTACTCATGAAAAAACATGTTAAACAGCGTTCCTGCGTTCCTTAGGTGACCATCCGAAAAGTATGCAACATTTTTTTTTAGGGTGGGAGGGGCTTGGTTCACTTTTTTGCTCATAATGAGAACCGTTCATCCGATCTTTATCATTTCTTCGGCAAATCGATTCATTTTGCTAAGTACTAACTATCTCTAGAAGGAACCAAACGTCTATCTTCCAAACTGTAGAAGATATAACGTTTTTCCCCATTTTGGGGGTGCGGAAGGGGGCGTGGCAAAAATTGAAAATAAACTTGATCTGCCTCCAGCTATAAGAAACATTTGTCCCATACATGCCAAACCTCTATCTCTTACCATCTCTGAGATCTAGGTGTTCATACGGACAGACGGACATGTCTATATCGACTCGGCTGTTGTTGCTGATCAAGAATATATATACTTTATATGGTCGGAAATGATTCCTTCTGCCTGTTACATACATTTTGCACGACTGTAGTATACCCTTTTTACTCTATGAGTAACGGGTATAATAATAATATAATAATTTCGTTGTTAAAATTTGTATTTGAGGAACGTGTCGTATGAGTAATTTTATTCAACACTTAAGGCTCTGTCGCGCCCATATAAAATTAAAATTAAAATAAAATTGCTTGATTTTTAAAATTGTTGTTTATACAACAAATATTAAATTTGGGAATGCTGAGACCTACTTAATTTTAATTTTGCCGTTTCGAGGTCCGACCTAACAACCAGCTTATCGAAATTTTTCGATAAATCGTGACAGCTTTATCTGCTTTTAAAAAAAGCCAAGAGATCGCTCCGGGGACCATATATAGATTTCAGACGGCTCTGAGGGCCATTCCAAAGGCGTACTGGGGCAATCGCTATTCATTAGATTATCAAGGTATCAATATGGGTATAGGACGTATCTTCTTGGCATTGCACAAATTGTTCTATAAACTTAAGAAGGAGTAAAGTCTTTTGTTTCCCCATCACAAGTTCTTTAGGATCTCTACAGCTTTAACAGGTAATACTCCTCTGTAGTTAAAGGCCATTCGTATACACATTTTTGCCACTTGAAATATTTTGGCTTCAATATCAAGGTCCCTGGGTCAAGTGTTGAGCTTTATATTATAGCCAATAAGTGAAAATCATAAGTAATAAAAAAGGAATATGCAAAATTAAAGTACAACGAATAAAAAGTAAGCCAATGCCAAAATAGTCAACCGCAAGAGCCTTGGGTAAGCGCAAACCAAAAAAAAAAAAAAAACAGGAGGAAAATGAAAGGAAGAAAGGAACCGACAACGAGAATGAGAACGAGAATACAAAAATAAATCCCAAGCAGGCAATGTGCTTCGAGTCCTTTGTGTCAGTGTGTGTGTGTCAGTGTGTGTGTGTGTGTGGAGGGTAATAATCTTATCTTTAACTCGGCAGAAACAGAAGCCGTTGCCAGCGACTGTGAAAGGCGGTGACACTAAGCGAAATATTTCAGGCTGAAATTAAAAATGTTGGTTAAGTTGGCTAAAGGTGTCTGTCAAGCGGGATGACTGCCAGTCGCGGTCTCCAGGGTTTTTCTGTCAGTGTCTGTGTGTGTGTGCCTGCCTGGGTATTGTACGTTAAATATGCGTGCCTGCTGCTTTCATTTTGGGCCTCTCGTCCTCGTCCTCGTCCTAGTCCTCGGGTACACTGCCATTTCCATATGGCGTCATATTGCTGAATGTGGGTGGAGGGGGGAGGAGGCAGCGTTGGTTTCATACAATTGAAATTTGTAATTATTCAAATCGGATTTAAATACACACACACACACACACATACACGGGCAGACGCTGACAGCCGGCAAGCGGATACACGACACAGCGACCGACTTTTAGTTTGCTGCGTAGCAATATTTAAGGGAAAAGTAAAAAAATAAAATAAATAAAAATAAAAATTAAATAAAAAGAGCAGCGACAGGCAGCGACAGGTGCATAATGAGCCAACCCTGGCCTTCCGTCTTCCGTCTTCCTCATCTCCGTGCGTTGGCGTGACAATGCCAAATTGGATGAGAATTAATTCATTTTGAAGCGTTAAGATTCTTTACGCGCTAATGAGTTGAAGTGTGTACACTGCACACACACACACACAACACCTGCCCTAACAACTTACAAATTCCAAAATGGATATGAACCCAACAGCAATTGAATTCCAGTTATTACACATCACCATAACAGTTATTATTATTATCAAAACAACAATTTAAAAACCTCATAACTGTCTTATTATAATTCCAACTAATGAGTTTTCAAGTATGGTTATCTACATCTTTCCCCCTCGCCCGTTTTGTCACCAAAATTGTTGTGTCTTTTCCGTTGCAAATTTTTCGCTGTGACGTCTGCTTTCAGCTGCGGGACTGCGGGGCTGCGGGGAGCTTATCGCTTAATTGCTCACGAATTATACAAAACAAATACAACACAAACATTTAGCACAATTTTCCGGAAACCAAAAAGTTGAGCCCAGAGTTTCAGTTGTCGCACACAGAATGGGGGATATGGAAACTGAATCGATTGATGAGCCACCAAAGGTAAGCGTGATAATAACAACAACAGAATAAATCCAAAATATTTCCCAAAAAATGGTGAACACTAAATGAAAAAACAAAATTTTATTCAAGGCAAAGGTCGAAAGCAAGTACAGGGTGGCTGATGAAAGCCGCAAAAAAAAAAACAAAATTAACAATTTTTATACTCTGTACCAAAGGTACATAGAGTATAGTAAGTTTGTGCAAAAGTATGTAACAGGGAGAAGGAATCATTTCCGACCATATAAAGTATATATATTCTTGATCAGCAACAACAGCCGAGTCGATATAGACATGTCCGTCTGTCCGTCTGTCCGTCCGTCAGTCCGACCGTCTGTCCGTCTGTCCGTCTGTCTGTATGAACACCTAGATCTCAGAGATGGTAAGAGATAGAGGTTTGATATGTATGGGACAAATGCTTCTTTTATCTGCACCCAGATCAAGTTTGTTAAAAAATTTTGGCCACGCCCCCTCCCGCCCCCGCAATTTGGAAAAAACGTTATATCTCATACAATTTTGAAGATAGACGATTCGTACCTTCTAAAGATAGTTAGTAATTAGCAAAATAAATCGATTTGCTGAAGAAATGATAAAGATCGGATGAACGGTTCTCAAGTTATGAGCAAAAAAGTGAACCAAGCCCCCTCCCACCCTAAATAAATGTTGCATACTTTTTGGATGGTCACCCTTAGGAACGTAGAAACACTTTTAAACATGTTTTTTCATGAGTAACGGGTATATCGAAGTCGGTTAGAACCGACTTTAACTTGTTTTTATTATTGTAAGCTAGAGTTATTATATTACCAATTCTTTGGCACAAAATAAATTATTACAATATATATAGATATTTTTAAGTGTAACTCAATTGCAACTCTTACTGCCATGTTCCAGTTTTCACTAATATGAATTCGAATTTTTTACATGTCCTCCTCACTATTCATTAATCAAGGAAGTCCGTATCAAACCTTCAGTTTTGACTTACTCTTTACAAGACGGATTGAAGTAAAAGCGATTTAATCTGATTTTATGCAAGAGCACATTCAACAAATTCGAATTTAACAATTTAGTTTTGATAGTTTTTTGCCATTTTTGTCATTAAGAAGTTCTTAACAATATAAATAATTTTCGCGGTCACTTCGCATATGTTCTGCATAGTAAAAAACAATAAAATAAGAGAAAAGTTTTAATAACATATTTTACTAAGTTATGCCTGTTATGCTTCGCTAGCAATTGTGTATGTAGATATTCCTAAATTTGCCAGTCACTTATTTCACATTTTTGAAAATGAGTTTAAAGTATTACGTAGGTGGATGGATTTTCTAAAACAGAGTGAATTCCCATGTGGAACTCTGAATATCCGATCGAATGGAATACAATTGGGGTATTCACTGTGTTGAGCACTTCAGCACTTGAGCAGTTTTGCCTGACTAGTATTGTGAGCAGCCCTCTGTGCACCAAATTTGTGCACAACTACGTTTGAGATATGATTCGGCAGTAATCCATGGTTCATTTAAAGTTGGCGATTTTTTCATACAATTTATATGAATGTTTGATCACACATTTAATTTTAGCTTGTACATATAACACTTATAGCACTAAGGTACAAGTGCCCGACTTTTCGGGCTGGAAATGTTTACACTTTTCCCCAAGTGCTCAACAAAGTGAATACCCTAAATGTTTTTATTGTATCCCTATATATTTGATTTCAAAAACGTTTTGGATTAGCTAAGAGCGATTTGTATTTAAGTAAAGAGCTCGTTTTTACATCAAGAACGAACTGATCTTATATTAAAAACTATTTTTTTCTTACATAAAAAATTTTATATTTTTATACTCTGTACCGTAGGTACATAGAGTATATTAAGTTTGTGCAAAAGTATGTAACAGGGAGAAGGAATCATTTCCGACTATATAAAGTATATATATTCTTGATCAGCATCAACAGCCGAGTCAATATAGCCATGTCCGTCTGTCCGTCTGTCCGTCCGTCCGTCCGTCCGTCCGTATGAACAAACAGATCTCGGAGATGGTAAGAGATAGAGGTTTGACATGTATGTGACAAATGTTTCTTATAGCTGCAGGCAGATCAAGTTTATTTTCAATTTTTGCCCCCTCCCGCCCCCGCAATTCGGAAAAAACGTAATATCTCCTACAGTTTTGAAGATAGACGTTTCGTACCTTCTGGATAGTTAGTAATTAGCAAAATGTATCGATTTGCCGAAGAAATGATAAAGATCGGATAAACGGTTCTCAAGTTATGAGCAAAAAAGTACATCGCCCTCGCCCCACCCCCTCCCACCAATTCACAACTAACACCACACAATCTTAGAGAGAGAGAGAGAGACAGAGCGAGAGAGAGAGAGAATAAGAGTAAGAGAAAGAGAAAAAGACAGAGAGACTTTGAGATGACCGCAACACCAGCATTACATTCAGCTTCTACTCCAGGTACAGAGTATGTTATAGTCGGGCTTGACCGACTTTCTCACTTGTTTTTTTTTAGTTTTTAAGGGTCAATATCAAATTTAAATACGAAATATTCTTAAAATAAATTTTTTTTTTCGAAACTAGAATTTTGTTTTTATTTTTTAAGAACGATTCGTACTCAAAGTGAGAATTTTCAAGTGCGAATAGTTCTTACCAATTTTTAGACCGAAACAGGATAAAATCGAGAGCGTTTTCTAAACCAAATCGTTCTGTTTATTTTTCAGTGATTGGACCTACTTTTAATACGTTAAGTATAATGGATATGCCAAGAGGAGATACAATTCCAATTGAGTACTCTTAAGAAAACTCTCATTATGGCAAGATAGTCTTGCGCTTAAATTCCAATATTCCAACAGTATCTAAACCGTTTTGTGAGATGGGCTAAACCAGCCCAAGTGTACAAATGTTACAAACACTCTGCGTTGTCATACTGTCTTATAGGACATATTGCTTATTTATTTCCGTGTGTGGCCCAGTGGTTAGTGTGCTGGACTGCTGGGCGGGAGGTCGTGGGTTCGATCCCGCCTCTGAACATATAATAAAAAAAGTTTGTTTCTTTCTTTACAGGGGGCAGATTTAAGCCATTGCAGCAAGATCTTATCTGAACAAGGTGCGAGTCCTCCAGGCGGAAATTTTAACACAGAATATTAGGAGTCCCTTGGTATGTGCTGTATTGAGTATGTGAAGAATTAAGAACAAACTAAATGTCCCTAAAATAAAAACTACACCATTTGGAACTTCTTAGGGGTCATCCGAATAGGCTTGCTACACTTTTGTTAAGAAGACTCTAAAGGAGGGACGTTATTATACGAAGACGACTAGAACTCTATAACCTTCCAAGGTGTATAATATCACACAACTTTTGTAACTTGAATAAGTTTCATTGTAAATATTTCTAAAGCCTTGACTAAACAGTCACTCCTCTTATTAGTTGCCCAATCTATGATCTCGCCAGTTTAAAGGCGTTGGAATAAAATTGATTTAAACACTTTTCGAAGGAGTTTCACTTCTGTTTCTTGTTGTTGTTGTTGTTGTTGTTGTTCTCTGACCACAGATGGAGTATAATTTATGGTTTGGCGACTTTCCTTCCTGCGAGAGCACGTAAAACTTTAAGTGATTGTTGTACGATTTGCATGCCAACTGTGACAAGGCGCCAGGTAGGGAATACCAAAAGGGTGTGTGTGTGTGTGAGTGAAACTTTGGGCAGGAACAGGTGCAGTAACTGAAACCTCAAGTCTTAGTCTTGGGTGTATGGGGCGGGTTTGGGAATATTTATGCCAACCACTTGGTAGCGTAAGTGCTGTCAACGAGCTTTCCAGCTTTGGTCATGGCCAGGGCCAGGGTCGGCCAAATCGCGGACGACAGCGACACATGCCATGCCACCCTGGGCTCCACTCCCAGAACTCCACTATGCCCCACTATGACATATTGTATCCACAGGCGTACGTGTTCTGTGTGCACAACAAGAAGGAAAGTTTTCTCGCCTGGGGGCGGGTTTTATGTCCCTTACACACACACACACACACGTGGACACACTTATTAGTGAACTGATCTTGATGAAGCCATAAAAACACGCAGATCTGAGAGTACTTTTCAAGTTTGGAAGTCCAACAAGTGGACTGTTTTCAATCCCAAATCAATAAATTAGGTCCTAACGCTGCGGGGCTTGAAACAGGGAAGTTTAAAGGATTCAGGATTCAATGGTCGACCTTGACAGCAACTGACACAAGTTTGACACATTTGTCACCAGGACGACAGAGCACAGATTCACAGATTTTCGAGTGCAATGATCCCTCCTTCCCCCTCCCACGAAACACTCCACCAGTCAAAGTTAATAACAGGCCGAGGGTGCAGGAGCGGGTCAGTTGCGTCCCTGACATTAGTTCACCGCATTTTATAGCTTTTACACACTCGGATATGTTCTCCCATCTGGTTCAGGTCCTTTTTTTGTTGCTTTTTTTTTTTTTTGCAAAGAGGGCAAAACTTTTTCAGCAACTACAATAATTTAGTATAGTTCAAAAAGTTCCACCTGTCCGCATCCGCATTCGCATCTGCGTCGGGCATGTGTGTGTGTGTGTGTGTGTGTGTGCGTGCGTCGAAAGTTTATTGGTAGAATTTTATTGCAGATTTTTGTGCTCCACCTTTGGGTCGGCGTTGCCGTCGTCTTGTGAAAATATTTGGAAAAACTTTTGCAATTTATCTGTTTCATAGCCAGCGAACACAAAAAAAAAGAGAAAGGGGCGAGCAGCAACTCCGTTCCGTCGGTCCGTTCGGGTATCTTTACCTGTCCTTACCAGGCCTTAGACCGCGTCGAGCTCTTCACACTTCTGACCAAAACCGAAAACCAAAAACCAATTGCAAAATGAATCGAGTTTAAGTAATTTGGTAGTTGGCAGTAACCAACTCCTTGCTGTCGAACAGATGGCCAAGTGTTGATAAGTGACCTACCTCCTGCCCCTCCCTCCCATCCCACACACATACTACCACTTGCCCCCATTTGAAGTATCTATCATATTACAGCTCACTGGCAATTTTGCAGCCACTTGGGTTAGGCTTCTATTAATGGGCCACTTCTTTGGCTAATGGGGGTGCATTTGGGGGTCGAGCTACACCCACATAAATGCAGGTTATCTCAGAGATGGTAAGAGTCTGTCGAATCAGTTGAAGTCAATGTGAAGAGTGAACCCAGAAATCGAACCTTATCGGGGGTGCCACAGAAACCTCTTCCAACCAAATTCCAACCCAATTCCAATTCTTAGGTGCCACAGAAATTCCGTTTGGTTGGTTTCAAACCTCCCGTGTTTTGTAAGCAGATTTAGCAAAATTCACCACCCAAACAATTTTAAAAAGCAAAATAAATTTTGGGAATGTAAACAACATTATTTTCTAGGATGGATTGCATCAAACGAATAAATTATTTAATTAGTTTAAACATTGATATTAACGTTTCAATAATTATTGGGAAAAACAACCAAAGTCTTTCATGTTAATCAAAACCAACCACTACTGTGGCTCCTCCTATCGTTTGTCGCGAGTTTGTGTTGCCATCTGGTTGGCAGCCAACGGATTAAGGGCTGGCAAGGTATTCTTCATGTTTTGCGCCAACAAATTTTTAAACTTTGCATTTTATTTATGGAGAATTTGACTCTAATTTAAATTATAATTTAAAAATGCATCATAAAACATATAACACAATCAAAAAATTTAATTTAATCATCAATTTAACCCTTAATTACAAGAAGAAAAATTTTTTGGCCAGAAATTCAGCCCTGTTTTTAGAGATGGAACTTCAATTGGAACAGCTGGTGCTCTAACTACATTTTCTAATATGAAAATGAAATCTCTCGAAGTTCTGTGGCACCGACGGTTTTTTCGAGAGATTTACAAACCAACCGTCGGCAAAATCTCTAGAGATTTCTGTGGCACCCCCGTATAAAAGCTTGAAGTCAACGTTTTACTAGGTAGCTTTTTCCCCGTTTCGAATTTGATCCCCACACACTCGCATTCTATCCTAACAACCGGAGTTTCAAGTCGATCGGATGAAAAATAGCTTTTTTTCATGCAGACTTTTTCGGTAATTATCCGTGTTACATTCTGGTTTATCGATAGGTCTGAGCGAGTGGCGCACCGCTGAGTAGAGAAGTCTGGCAGCACGGCTGGTGAGGGGAGAGACAGGGCTGGGCGCCCTCTAGCGCGTAGATAGGGCATTAAATGCAAATGCTGAGCGTAGGGGAGAGTGGGCTCTCAAATTGCATTATGTGCAGTCCCTTTCCCACCCAAACCCGAATCGAAAATCATGCCCGGAAATCGTTGACGAGACGTCCCACAGTTATCACGTGAGTCCGTTCCTTGTGGCCAGCCGAGCCGCCATTAACAACAAGGGGGCCCAAGCCGGATCACTCAGCTCTCCTTTTACCTGAGGGGCTCGACCCAAGATTTGAGCCATTTCGGGCGAACGCGCGTGGGCATTCCAAGCTCCAGAGGCGGTCTCTTTGGTCTGAAACAGAGGCCGGCAAAGCGTGGGTGGGGGGAAAGCAGAAGTCCTTGGCAACTCGTCGCCATAAAAGTGTCCAAGGTTTCGTACTCATCTATGCAGCGGGTCGGGGGGTAAGCAATATCAATCCGCCATAATCTGTCCCGTTTGGAGCTCCATTAGGGTAGGTAGGTGAAGTCACGGAACAATTCCGAAGTTAGTTCAATAACAGCCCCAGAACCTAGCATAGGCGAGTAGGCAATAGTGGCATCATTTGTTTCAGAGGGCATAAAAATCCCGTGGTGTACCATCGAAACCTCTTTGAGTTGCCTCCAGCCAAATTTTGTTAATAGAGCCCTCTAGCGTAATTTTTTTGGTATTGTTCTGGTGGTAGAGATGCGCTAACGGCTGGGACTGTGCGACTTGTGGGCATCGGGAAAAATCCCGCCCTGAGTGGCCCGAAGACCAAATTAAAAGCAGGTTCGTAACATCCAGAGGTCGCAATAATCGGTCTCTCTCGTGCTTGTTGTCAGAAAACAACCGCTCATTCACTGACACGATGCGTAACTGTTGCGAAAAAACACACAAACTTGGTTCTTCTTTGGCTTGCTCTTCGCTCAACCGCCGACCGCTTTTGGTCGCTCGCTCGGCTCAGTGTTCACTCCAGGCCTTTTTCGGTCGTAAAAACTCGGCAAATGGTCTTTTGCCGCATGTATGTATGCATGTGAGTTGCGCGTGTGGATTTATACATACGCATATGCACACAAATGAGCGCCATATCACCTTCTCCCTTCCTCTTTAATGCTTTGCCTGTGACGAAATTCATAAGGCAAACGCAACAACAAAAAATAAAAACCTTTTTTGCTGACTTTTTCCTTGCTTCGCTCACTTACTGACTCTCAGTAGCTGAACAACAACCGGTTCTGTTCGCTTCGCGCGGTCAGTAAAAGACCGACTCGTGTGTTGCGCTCAACCCGAAACCGAAGAGCGAGAACACGAAAGAAACGAAAAAGAGGGTTGCTGGTCAGACACTGAGCGATGCCGTTTCATTTTTTTCGGTCTTTGTTGTGAGCAGACCGCGCAGAAAATTTTGGTTGAGCAGATTTTGCGACCTCTGATTCTATCGATCGAAGTCGATGACTGAGTCAGTCGAAATATGAGAGGAAACGAAGCGTACGTACTTTTGGAAATTTGTGTTCAAATTAATAATTTATTTTATATCTAGGAAATAAAACTCTCCTCCATTAACTTTTTCATCATTATCCACCACTACAACGACTGGTTTTTTGGGTTGATTCTGGTGAACGACGGGAGTTCTTTTCGTAAACGACATTTCGGCTCAACACCAAGAGTTACCATTCCTGAGATATCGCGATTCTAAGAGTCTAACTATACATGATATGCACATATAAACCACTTATATACATAATCAGGCACTTAAAACAAGTATAAATACCTATTTGTGTCTCTTTTATTTTTTATATATACTATTCTCTATTATTCTACATATATACTATTCTGAAAATATTTATTCAAAAAAATGTCAGTTCTAACTGAATCCCCTCCACCCACGTGGCCTTGAAAAACATCTGGCTATTCTATTGTCCGTAGGTCTCGTTCTACATCGTACTACATCACGTTGTGTGGGATCGAGAAGAAGCCTTTAGCGTTATTTTTGATAAATATGTTCAGTATCTACGCAGACATTATGGGCTTACAGTGACGGTAGTATTTGACGGCTACAGTGACTCGACAAAAAATATTAGATCTGCAGAACAACGTCGTCGAACTACACAAACAATAACTACAGAAGGAATTCGCTTTCTTCTTGCGGTTTATGGAGCTCCAAAAAAATTGCTTGCTTTGATAACTACCGAGACAAGAAACAAGTACAACTAGCATGTCTTCCTCCAACATTGGCATCTGCCATTCAACACTTGTATCGAGTACACTATCAAGTTCAACATGACTGGGCAATCAATTGAACCCAGAAGACTAGGGTTGGAAATTAATAGATAATTCTCCGGAACCGATTCGAACTTTACTCCAACCTGCTCCAGAAAAACTTCTCAACACTATTTTTTGCAAAAAAGGTTGTAGTGCCAAATGTGGCTGTAAAAAAGTCGGGTTACTGTGTTTTCCAGCGTGTACCAATTGCCGAGGTCAGTCTTGCTCAAATGTCCAGTACAATAGAGGAAGATTCCTCGGAATTTAAAGAAAGGCCCAATGACTCAGCCACATTTGAACAATTTATGAATAACCACCAAGCAGAAGAAGAAGAAGTCGAAAAAGACATGACTGTTGAAGTAGACTTTCAAGAGTACGAATCTGGTTAAAATATCTGCGGAAATATGACATTAGTTAACCCAATAATCAATAGCACTATCAATAATAAGATAATATCTAGAACTTGACGGGTATTATTCCCTTCAATTATCCTAAAATTGACATGACAGTTAGTGGAGTAGGCCTACAGTAGAAACCACGGTGAAAAAAACGCGCCGAGTACACTACCTCACAGGTGGCGTGGAAATGTGTGCATTAGGTCGGACATTTTATGTATGGAAAAATGTAACGTCATACTGATACCCGCTTAAACGATGCATATTTGTGTATAAAACGCATAGCAAAAAAAATTTTTGAGAAAATATAAGGTTTAGGGTCTGCGACTTGGACTTAAAGTTTATCACTCATACGTACTGTTGCCCATGCCTACATTTTTAATTTTTTAGTAGTTGGCGTAGACTTGGTTCGAAGTCATAACATTTGACAAATAGGTCCCATGACCAATAAAAAATGTTTTTTATACAACAGACACAATATGTAGGTAAATATAATTGGTACTTAATATATTTGGTAAAAATTTTATATTACGGCAAAATTTCTACTATTTTGCGCTGTTTACTTCTAGATGAAAGCAAGTTTTAGCCGTTCATTAAGAGGCTATCAAGATATCTTTGAAGTCAGGTCTCACAGTGAACTGAAGTGCTGCGCATCACGGTTGCAGCCGTTTCTGCGAATAGTCTACTGGGCTGCTTATAAATAAGCTTCTTCAGGATCGAAAAATAATGCGGATTACTATACTACTACATAAATCAAAAACTCTTTATTTAATTTTGTCAATTCATTTCATTCCCTTGAAAGTAACCTTCCCCTACTGCATTACACTTGTGCCAACGTGTTTTACAATTTTGTTTGTGTTGGTAGGACAATTTTAAGAACATGCTGCAAAGTCTTCTTCTAGAATAGTCGTTTGGGGCTCTGTCTCTTTATCGATTCAAAACGGTGTCCACGGAGCGATCTCTTGAGTTTAGCGAATTGCCCATAGTAGCCAAAATGGACACTCAAAATGGTTTTCACTGTTATGTCTGTTGTATCTGACTAGAAGGACAGTGCGTTCATGCGTACATAGCCCTTTGTTGAAACCCCGCTCGTTGACCATGCTGACTTCAACATGCGAGCCACACTAGTCGCACTTTCTGAAATGGACAGTCTTAAGAATTTAGTTCCATATAAAAGCGTGGAAAAAACGCATCTCTTCGTTGGAAATGGACTCGCTTCGTCAAAATTTGGTCCTAGTCTACCAACCAAAAATACATTTGATTCCTGCTCCATTTTTATTTGTTGTTCGATTAAATTCAAATTTGACAACTTTTAAAATGATACGAAGAATTCGTCGGCAGAATTTCGATTCGGTGAACGGGTCGTATACGTAATATTTGTGGAAACTTTGAAGGCTTTTCGCAAAGGTTAAAACATGATCAAAAATTTTTTGATTTTTTAATTTATTATGTACACCCTAAAAGTATTCGTTTAAGATGGTATCAGTTATATTTTTTATCGGCGTCCACCCTAGTGTGCATATCATGTATAATGAGACTCTTAGAATAGCGATATCTTAGGAATGGTAGCTCTTGGAAGAAAATGATGAAGGCCATTATTGTAGAGAATTTCAAGATCTACAACATTGGTCAAAAAGTTTTTTTTTGATAAAACTTACCGTTTTTGAGAAAATCAAAATCAAAACAACCTCAAATTTTGACCTTTGACCCCTAATAACTTTTGTAGCACACATAGGATCGATGGGGACTTTTAAAACTTTATTTGTAATGGTAAACCCTAGCTCTCCTCCAATATTTGGCTCTCCGGGAATTTTTGTTATTTTAAATGTCTATATTGACCGGACTATAACAGCCCCAGAGTCTAGCATAGGCGAGTAGGCGATAGTGGCATCATTTGTTTCAGAGGGCATAAAAATCCCCTTGGTGATTTACTTTTTTGCTCATAACTTGAGAACCGTTCATCCAATCTTTATCATTTCTTCGGAAAATCGATACATTTTGCTAATTACTAACTATCTCTAAAATGTACCAAACGTCTATCTTTAAAACTGTAGGAGATATAACCTTTTTTCCAAATTGCGGGGGCGGGAGGGGGCGTGGCAAAAATTGAAAATAAACTTGATCTGCCTGCAGCTTTAAGAAACATTTGTTCCATACATGTCAAACCTCTATCTTTTACCATCTCTGAGATCTAGGTGTTCATACAGACGGACGGACCGACGGAAATGTGTATATCGACTCGGCTGTGGATGCTGATCAAGAATATATATACTTTATATGGTCGGAAACGACTTTAGTATACCCTTTTTACTCCCAGCGGCGCAGAGGTGAATGAGGCTGGTCCACAATATGCATCGCAGTAGGTGCCCACGTAATGGGAATTTCTCGCTACGTTTCGAATACACAGTTGTGTGTAGAGAAGTTTAACTTCGGGTCGAGTTGTTGCTCGTGTATATATAACAGTTGTGTTATGCTTGTGTCAATCGACTTTTGAAAAAAGGCACCTCGGTCGCAAAGTGCCAACTGCTTACATTCTTAATTATGATTTTGTCGCCAGCTTTTCCCATATGCTTAATAGCCAAGTGAGCTAACGTACCGTCGTCCATGTGTTTCTGTGTTATGGGTCCAGAGTTCAATTCCTTCCTATTCTCATACATTTTTTTTTTTAAGTTTTTTTAATTTTGGTCCCCATTACAATCCAATACTCCTAGTGTGTGGACGCGCGCACAGCTAGTCCACAAGTCCACACACAAGTTTCAGCTGAACGCATACTTCCTCGCCAACATTTTCTCAAATGGTATATTGAGTTGTAATCTAAGGCCGAAGTGATTTCTGTTATACGCCCACTTTTCCGATTACATAGTATTCTGCTTTGTATACAGTATGCCAACGAAAACGGCCAAGCTTACGTAAATGTATACAGAGTAGTAACCGATACTTGAAGGCTGCCAGCCTTCAAAGTGTTTAAGAGAACATCGAACTTGTAATGGGCATTTGCGCCGCTGGGGCTCTACGAGTAACGTGTCAAATAATGTGGTTTCACTACTTTAGCGGTTTTTTTTTTAGCTACCAAGCAACATTTTCTGGCTATTTCTAGCTTTTTGTTGTCATATATATATCGATAGCCAGGTGGCAACGCTTGCATTGCCCAAGCGATATCGATTCATTTCTTCGTTCTTTCACTGCGGAACTTTTCCCAAACGGCGTCGTTTGCCTTTTTCTGCTGAATTTCTGTTTTAATTCTTTTATTTTGATAAAAAGCAAACAAACTGTCATCATGTCCATGTTTTGGGGTAAGTCAATTACATGGTGTTACATATTATTATACGCCAAGTAGCCTTCTTAAGATGTGCCCACCCGGTGCCACGTGCGTCCAGCCGGCAGGCAGCGTGTTTGATCTGTGCTTCTTTTTTTTTTTTTTTTTTTTTGGGCTTTTTTGGTTTGGTTGGTCGCAACTTTATAGCCGCATTGACCAGTGTTTTTTTTTTATTTTTTTCCAATTTGGCCAAAATGGCTGACGCCAAGATGGCGGCCAACACCTTCTGAGAAACTGTTTGATCTGTTCTCATTCACTTTGCATTTCTCCCTGACCAGGTCTTACCATCAAACCAAATTGCACCTTCACTGAAACAATTAGCAAGTCGTTTCATGTGGCCAATGTGGCCTTGGATGAGGGAACCCGCGCCAAACTCTATTTGACTGTCGACAAGCAGAAGTACATTGTGGCCACCGTGTCTACGAAGATACCCCAAGTGCAGTTGGACCTAAATTTCAGCAAGGGTGATCAAATTATCTTCCAGACCAAAGGTGAGTTATCTTAATCCCATTTTTAGGGGGTCACTCATCATTTATTTGCCAATTCCAGGAGACGCCACTGTTTCCCTGTTGGGTTATTTGCATGAGATTGACTCGAGTGATGAAGATGATGATGACTTCAATCTGGAGCCATTGGTAAACGGCATGATCAAGTGGGCTAAAAAGGGCCTGCAGCCGGCAGAGGACGATGAGGACGACGAAGAGGAGGACGAAGACGGTGAGGAGGCCGTTGCCTCTCAGGCTTTGCGTGAAAACGGCGAAGAGGATCTGGAAGAGGAGGACGATGAGGACGCCGAAGAGGAGGCCGAAGACGGTGAGGAGGCCGATGCCTCTCAGGCTTTGCGTGAAAACGGCGAAGAGGATCTGGAAGAGGAGGACGCCGAAGAGGAGGCCGAAGACGGTGAGGAGGCCGATGCCTCTCAGGCTTTGCGTGAAAACGGCGAAGAGGATCTGGAAGAGGACGACGATGATGAAGATTATGAGGAGGAGGAGGCTGAAGAGGAGGATGACGAATCCGATGCTGAGGTCGAACAGCCCAAGGCCAAAGTGGCAAAATTGTCGCTTTCTGTAAATGGAAATGCCAAGGAGCAAAATGATTCCCAGCAGGCCCAGCCAAAGACCCCTAAGGGCAAGAAGGCAGATCAGCAGTCCCCTAAGAAGGAGCAGCAGCCGGCTAAGCCCAACCAGCCGCAATCTGGCGGCGAGCGCACCCTTTACGGCGGCGTTAAAATTCTTGATCTTGTTTCCGGTAAGGGTGAGGAGGCCAAGTCTGGCCAGTGTGCCTCTGTCTATTACACTAGCCGCCTGGAGTCCAATAACAAAATCTTTGACAGCCTCCTACATGGCAAACCCTTCCAATTCGTCTTGGGCGGTGGCGAGGTGATCAGCGCCTGGGATTTGGGTGTTGCTGGCATGAAGGTGGGCGGTAAGCGTCGCATCACTTGTCCCCCAAACATGGGCTACGGAGCTCGCGGTGCTCCGCCCAAAATTCCACCCAACTCTACCCTGGTCTTTGAGGTGCAGCTGAAGGCAGTCAACTAAGTGATGGAGATGGAAGCCAACTTATTTTACTAAGAATTACATATATAAAATACATTATACTTTTTTTTTCACTTGATCTAAAGGAATAAAATAAAGAATGAGAAGGATATGTGGCTTAGATTTTATATGGGCGTTGGGTGGGACGTTGGCTTGAATGGAGTCGTTGGACTCTGACCTTACTTCTTGCGCCGCAGGCAACTAGATTGATATTTCAAATTTCAACAGTATGGCAACGCCTTGGCCAATGCTAGGCTTACACTGCCTGTCACAGTGACACTGCCCGTAACTATGGCCATCGCAGTAATCACTTTTTTGCTTATAACTTCAGAACCGTTCATCCGATCTTTATCATTTCTTCGGCAAATCAATTTATTTTGCTAATTACCAACCATCTCTAAAAGGTACGAATCGTCTATCTTCATTAAGCAATGTTCAATTGCTTTGTAATGAAATAGATTATGTTGAAATATCTTGTGTCATAATTGCGCTGTGTTGCATTTCTTGTGTGTTGAATTGACGTGAAACCCTAAATCTTCGGGATAGCGCTTTTTGAGTCGTGGGTGCACTTTGCCAACTACACAGGTTAACACGATTTTTCATTCTCTACAATTTGATGTCATTTCTTATGTAAAATCACGCGCTGAATCCGAATATGGAGCTTAAAAATTTCTCAGATTTCCCAATTTACCGTTTTTCGGATTTTTGAAAAAATACCTCTCACTTAATTTCAAATATCTCAACTATGAAGTAACCTATAAACAAGTTTTGTACACCAAATTAAAGCTAATAAAATTATCTTTCAATCGTTTTTACATCATTGTATTGTCAAATTTGTGGTGTAGCTGTTAATTACAAAGATATCGAGAATTTCGTTTTATTTTTATCGAAAATTTGAAAAAACCGAAAATTACACCGTTATTTTCACCAAGAAAAAATTTTTTTTAAATTTCTTTCTCTTTTGGATGATATAATCTAATGTATAACGATTTCAAAAAGTGTTTATACATGGAAATCTGTTGAAAATTGTAGAAGTTATGAGCATTTATCTAAAAAATGAGCAATTTCAGTTTTACCGTTCAAGTGGGATTAAAAATGTCTATGGTCCGTTTTGCTCCGCCGTTTGTGTGCACAGTTTTCCTCTCGCGTAAGAAACCAACAAAAGTCACCCATCATAGCCTCATCCCAAAATCCTTGATAGCGGCGTTCCATACTCTTCATATCCTGATTAAATCGTTCACCATGCTCATCACTCTCATCGCCGAGGTTTTCAGGGAAGAAATCCAAATGGGAATCCAAAAAATGAAGTTTTAACGACATTTTTTTTTGAGTGTAATGAAAACTTTAATATAATATACAAACTTTACCTATTTTCTCATCTTCTCATTCTCGACCTCTTTATAGTTAGGACAACACAACGGAACGAATTCCATGCGTCATCCTTGGACAACATTAAATTGAATTGTGAGACCTTGAAAAGTTTTTTAGTTTGCAGCCCAATAAACACGCCCTCTTTGATCTTTGCTTCGGATAGGTAAGGGAACACACTCTTCAGATATGCAAATGCATCACCGTCTTTTTGTAGAGCCTCCACAAAATTTTTAAATAAACCCAGTTGTACATGATGGGTGGCTCGAACTTACATTTTTTTGCCCAACTATGTAATTCCGTTCTGACCGGCCATTCTTTTCCAACTCGACACACACTTCATTGCAATAACAAGTATTATTCTATTTCGAGTAATACTTTGCATAGCGCTTTTAACGATCTAAATAGTACGTTATTTTGACATCATTCTTCAACAAATTCCGTTCAAGCAAACGTGACAGAAAAAATTTCCGACTTTTTGATGTGAAACATCTTTAATTTCGGTACGGACGATTTTAGTAGGAGTAAGATTTGATTTGAGCGTCACGTGATTCTGACGCCAACCATATTATGCACACACAAGACGGTTGGTAGAGTGATGGCAGGGGGAAGATTGGTGATGGGGGGCGGAGAGAGATGCAGAGAAGAGTTTAAGATCACACACCCACACCCAACATTTCATTTACAGTTCTTCGCCTATGGCTCAGCCAAAAAATCAAAACAGAAAAAACTACCACTACAACAATGAGAGAACAATATAGAGCGTAATCCCACAACTTTTGCTGTAAGTACTGAAAAGACAGGACACTGAGAGCAGCATCAAACCGTTTTAGTTGTATCCTGGTTTTGTTCTTCTGACAAACTGCCATTGCTGATTTATATACCAAGGTGAGAGCTTCTTTTGATGTGAAACATCTTTAATTTCGATACGAACGATTTTAGTAGGAGTAAAATTTGATTTTAGCGTCACGTGACGCTGACGACATTCATATTTTGTGTTGCTGTAGACATAAGAGGGTGGGCAGATGGGGAAAGTGAAGAGGAAGGAAAGATGCTGAAAAGGGGCAAGTGGGTGGGTTCTGGAAAAGGTCTGGGTGGGATCTAGCTTGATTAGCTCTGGGCGAGATTTGAGTGGGATCCGGTTGGGATCTAGAAGGGATCTGGATGGGATCTGGAAGGGATATGGGCGAGATATGGATGGAATCTGGAAGATCTTAATGGGATCTGGGTGGGATCTGGATGGGAATTGGAAGGGATGTGGGTGGGATCTGGGCGGGATCTTTGTTGAATCTAGATGGGTTCTGGGGGGGATCTGAGTAGGATCTGGGTGGATTCTGTGTGGGATCTAGTTGGGATTTGTGCGGTATCTGGGTAGTATTCGGGAACGCTCTAGGTGGGATCTGGGAGGGATATGAGTGGGAACATGGATCTCACCTTGGTGGTATCTTGGAGGGTCTATGGATCAGCACAATAAACTTCCTGAAGAAATGAAAGAACACTACTCCCGGTTAATTTTCTTCTTGTGAAAATGTGCCCTTTCTGATTTATATACCATTAAGAGAGCTTGTGATTTGAATATAAACTCTTAAACTTAGCGTCATGTTTCACATCAAAGACTCGTGAGTGCTAGCGACATTCACACCATTTTTTTTTAAAGATCTATAACTCTTATTAGATCGTTTAGTCCACTTTGGCAGAGGGGATTTCGCTCTTCAGCATATTCTTAATAGTTTACTAAGTCATCGGCTGATTCAAAAGAGTCATGCTCTTCACTTAACTAGGAGTTGGACGAAAATCATTATACAACGGCTCAACTAGTGTTTGTGCTAAGCTCTAAAAGCTTTTCAACAAATTCAAAAACTGTGCCCACAAACGGCGGAACAAAATGGACCATAGACATGTTTAATACCACTTTTTTTGCTGGTTTGCTGGCTCCTTGCGTAGTGTTTCTTTCAACACCTCTGCGAGCAGTTGCACCACCAAGTTGGGAGTACATTGTCCTAAGGGTTATTCATCTGTTCCTACATATGTCAAGGTTGCTCGGATCCTACTCCCATACTCACTCCGGCTCTCCTTTTTTGGGGAAGTGTTTCAAATTTAATCAAGATCGGACTCTGTTCAATAAAATATGTATGGATTATGGACGATAAAAAGAATGCCTGGAGGCAACTTCGAATGTCAAAGTCAACGAACAGAACAGAAAAAAGCGGGCACAGATTCCACTGATATCCGTTAAATTGTTTTCCATTTTTCAATAAGTCTCCAACTGCTCCCCCTCCCCCATCCCCTCTCCCTCCCTCTCTCCACAAGTTATTCATTGTGTGTGTGTTTTGTGCTGAGTTGGTTGTTTATGCTCTGGCAATGGCTATGATGTGTCCATACATTTTTCGACTGGCGAAAGTGTCGATAAAACTTTCGCTAAGCCTCCACTTGGGCGCTGTCCTTGCACCCAATGGCCGGCCTGGCCCGGCCTGGCCAGCTGACGAATTTGCCGTGCGGCACATTAACGCGGCTAATGGTGAAAGTTTTATGCCTGGCTTCAGCTCCATAATGTGCAACACTTGAACACGAACTTGGCGTGTGGCTGCCACGCCGCTGCTTTAATGCGAATTAAAGGTTTCCCCACCCATCGATGGCCAAGCTCTTTTTGGTTAAGAGAGAGACACTTGGGCTCTAAGAGAGAGAGAGAGAGAGTGTGGTCCAGCGCCCAAATGTCTAGCGGCAACTTCGAAACGGCTCGGGCCGCCTTCGGCTAACGGCCACGAACTTGACTCGCTGCTCGGCTGCTTTGAATCCTTCCGCTGTTGGCCAGACTCGACAGTTGGTTATGAAATCTGAACGTGCTCGCACGTGCCGCACGGATCCAGCCAAGCTAAATCAAAGCAAATCAATCAAATCCACAAAAGAACCATAGACAACAACAACAACAAAAAGAACAAAAAACTAAAGCCAAAATCCTTTTACCAACTCAAACAAGCTGCTGGAGACTCGTACACAAAAATCTCTATTCCAAAGTTCAAAACAAAAATACAAAAGTTTTCCAAATCTTAAACAAATTTTTTTCAAATTTTTTTTGTTAATTAACCAGAGTGTTGAGTGTTTTGTGAAATTTATAAAATTCTGAAACCAGTGAAGAAAAATATTTGTGTACAAAATTAAAGCAACAAAAGAAATTCAGTTCCATTTGAAGTAAGAAAGTAGAAGAAAAAAAACAAACGACACAAAGTAAGTCAACAAGAAAAACAAGTACTAATTTAAGCTCAATTCGTTCTTAAAATAGAAATAAACTCTTTCTTTAACATCAAATTGAAGAAGTACTCGAAATTGATGCAAAAATCTTGAATAGTTCCTAATCAAACGGAATTAATCTTAAATTATGAATTTATGGATCTTATTCTCTTATTAAAGTTCATTATACGCTCATTATTCGTTCTTAAACTAAGCAGAGAAAGGATTTGAGACTGAAAACGAAAAATTCTTGAATCAAATATGAAATTGATTTATGTTTCTCCCTGTTTTTAAATGTGTCTAAAAGTATATAATTATCTGGTTGAATAGCAAAGTATGCAAACCGCTTGCTAAATCGCTGGCTGGCTTGTCAGTTAACTGACAGTCTGTTCACACTAAGTAGAATACATGGGAATTATGACAACAATAAACTGGCAGGTGCTTACATGTGTATCGAAAAATATGACAGCCTCTTGGAGTTTCATTTTAGGAAACTTTTAAAATGTTAGCTTATGTACACATCGAAATCAAACTAATAGTATAAAAAATATTGTCAAACCAAAAATGCAAAAACACTCTCGTTTTGTACCACCCCAGTCAAACTCCTTACCTGGCAGTGTCCTTGAATTGGATCATACCTGAGTGATTAAAGTTAAACCAATGTTTTAATTCGAAAACATACAAATGCATTCTCTCATTAAAGAGTTTGTTTGCCACAAACTCGTGATGTTCGCATCAAAACCCAATACCATAAGATAAGATATAGTAGGTAAATATATACGTACAATGTCTAGGAAATGAAACACGTTCCATTTAATCAAGTAAATACGGAAACACGAAGAGTAGTAAGAGCCTGATATCTCCCACTTATGGTCAAGCTCAAAGGAGTCTTATTTTCTGCTTTGGCAGTGGTTTCGCTGGAAAGTAGATAGGGACAGTAGGAATATCGTGAATCCATTTATGCATGTTACTTATTAGATGACGAGGCATTTGGCCAAAAAATAATGCTTAAGAGAGTCATAATTACTCCCGCCGTTGACCCGCGCTTACTTGAATTTCTTCAATGTCAAACATTCAAAGCGTTGGGCAGAAATCACATTGTGTCAACACCCGCTAGGGCCATCACATTGCTTTGTTTTAATTAGACAGTCGGATTCCCCAAGTCTGTGCCAGTTTTGAATTGATTGTTAAATGAAAATGGTTATAATTTAAAAGCTGTATTATTTACTTAACTCAAACTATTTGTTGAGATTTTGATACAGAAAATCAGAAAATCGACAGAGGTTCGCTCCGGGGTTCGAACCCTCGAAAGTTTTTGGGTTGTATTAAAACTCCAGGTTCCAGTTTACTCTGCTTAACTTCAAACGGTGTTAGGAAGTTTCCGCATAGAAAAATACAGTGGTTAGAGCGAGCCGAACATATTCCCAAATGCACTCTGAGAGCGTTAGTGAGATCAAACAGCTGAACGGAGTCGACTGCGGAACCGTTCACTCTATATATTCTAAATGTATGTTTCTTCATAACTCTTTTAAACCAAGACGCCATAAAATTGGATGATCCACTGTACAGCTGTTTCAATAACTTTGCGGTTTTATCATCAGCAGGCCTTGCCCATCTCTTGCCATCTCTTGTCATCTTGTTGTCAGGGGCCATCTCATGCCAGCATTGCTTTGACTGTTTGGGAATTCGAAAGGCAATACAAGTGCCACACAAACAGCTCCAAATTGACAGAAAGCGTTGGGTATGCCCCCTTCAGGTTCGGTTCGGACTTTCCAAAAATTCCGAAGTTCCGAACCGGTTTGCAGCCCTGCAGAAAATACTTCATAATGGTATAAATCGAACCCTGAACCTTAACCTAACTTAAATCTTCAAACGAAAATAGTTTGGTTGATTTCATCAACTTGTTTCAATTTGGAAACTTTCCACATTACATTTCTGCCTTTAAACCGTTTTCTAACAAAAGAAAATCACACCGAATTGATTGAAATGATGATGAAATTCGCAGCAATATCAATTTGATACGAGTGGTCTTGATTTGAAACGGAAACTTTAAGCTTAAACCAAAAGAGTATCAAATGGATATTTTGGTTATTAATTTGATACTCGAAAAGTCATAATCTTATATGAAAATAAAAAAATACTTTTTGTAAGTGTTAAAAAAAAAACTAAAAAATTTTCCTTGGCGCAAAATGACGTCGAAACGCGTGGGAGGAAAATCGCAATGCAACGCGCAAAAAACGGTAAAACTTACAGTAAGTAAGTAAGTAAGTAAGTGTTTCTTTATTTAAATTAATAAAACAGACAATAAAAATATACATAATAAAAGTTACACTAAAAAGAAATGATTTTAACCAACATGGACATAAACAAAGTCCGTCTGTTGGCCGTGCGCACACTGATTACTACACCTGGCTGCCCGGGTCTTCCCCAGATACCAGATCGTTCATCTGTGTTTAGCAAGGGCAGCACATTTGCACGCATGTAAAACCAAATTTAAACTTCTAAAATTACTGCCCGATATTTTAATGCTATTTTAATAAAGGTCACCAGGTCTGCCCATTGCTTATCCTCCCTATCATCCAGACTTTTTATTATATCGGCAAAAGCTAGCAGGGATTTCCTAAAGCATAGCAATCTATGCTCTTTTAAAATTGGGCATCTTCCTAGGAAATGCTCAAGGCCATCCAGTTCTCCAGTGTTGCATAGGGGGCAGGCTACATTTTCCTGACGGATCAGATCGAATCGGGCCTTTAGTATTCAGAAAACTGTTGTGATTGGCAGAGAGAGTGGAGCTTATAGGCTACTGAGTTGTCCAAGTGTTTGTAAATTCGGGTGGAGCTAGTGATCTGTCGCTGATGGTTGTACTGCAAGGTTTTTGCTTTGAGGGCCTCATGAATTGTTATTCGGAAAGAATTCCATTCCTGTGCTGATCTCAAGGAGTCTCTCCAGTCTATCTGAAGAGGGTTGCACAACTCATCTAGACTTCTTACCCAGAAGATATTATTTCCTATCAGGACTGCAAACCGGTTCGGAGACTCCGGTATTTTTGGGAAGTCCGAACCGAACCTGAACCGAAGTAGAAAAATTTTTTTCTTCCCGAACCCGAACCTGAACCGGAGCAAAAAATAGTAAAAAAATCTAATAATCAAAAGCTTAAAGAATGAAAAATAAAATAATAATTATTAATTCTTAACCATGTTTATATTTGATAAAGATGAAAATCATCATATTTGAACTTAAAGATGTCACATTTGTAGTGTCAGCTGTTCCTGCATTACAAGTATCAGTCTAGCGCACTTTCCTACTCTAAATTTGTTTTATCCAGCGATAGAGTCAGTAATAAGGAAAGATTGCTGAAGACACATTAAAGTTAACCTATACTAATTGTGTTAACTGGGGCGATAGAATTTCCTCCACTAATACAGAAGGGCCAAAATGCTGCTTATAGTAAAACCGGGAGGTTCTTGAATCAGTTGTACAGTATCAAGCATAATCAAGCATAAATATTTAGGCCTGTTCCCGTTTTCGATTGCGATCAAATCATGCAGAATCGGAACTGTTAAATGTTTTCACTTCCAAAAACCGACAGTTCTATTGGGCTTTATACTTAAAAGTCCCGCTTATCATCATTCGATCCTCTTGATAGCAAAAATATACGGTCGAGTTCTTTAATAGTTTTTTAGTAATCGGACTTAAAAAACGGGTATAGGCCTGATATAGACTGAACGGTTGCACAGTCGACACCAGATCCAACCTCGAAGATGATATTATGAAGCCTCTCCCCGATTTCTCACCTTATGTTTCTTATAGAGCCATATGTCACATAACCCTGCAAAGAGCAGAGAAAATTGTAAGCTATCTGAAAAAAAAAGAAATCGGCACTAAGAAGAACAAAGTTATTTCTGAACCCCGGTTCGAACCCAAACCTAGGTTCAGCGACCTTGAGAACCTGCTCCTTGAACCCGAAACCAAAAAGTTTCGCGGGTTCGAACCCCCGAGGGAACCTCTCCCGATTTTTAGGAGGTTTGCAGCCCTGTTTCCTATTAGCATGCTGGTAATGTAGTGTGGGAGGCGATTCTCATTCCTATAAGCGTATATAGTTGGGCATTCTCCAAACCGGTCTCAAGGTATAGGGCATAGCTTGGTGTATTTGCTGGCAAATATAGAACTTTTTTAAAAAGAGAAGTTGGGTCCTATCGACTTCTGTAAAGTGTCCTCCTTCCCAGATTTCTGCTCCATATCCTTGGATTATACGGCTTACTGCATTAAATAGTTTCCATTTTGCATTTTCTCTCTTTTTCCCAGAAAGTTATTCCAGGTCATGTTGATACTAGTTTTAGCCTCAACACCCATGCTTTGTAGATGATATGGTTGGCGTGAAAACGACTCCCAGGTACCTAAATTCAGATGAGATTTGTACTAATTCTCTCCTGTAGGTCCATCTTTCAGACGCCGATAGTCTGCTTCCTTTTCTGAATACCATAATTTCAGACTTATTCAAGTTCAACTCCATTCCCCAGTTACTACAATACGTTTCTAGCCGGTTTATCATGGTTTGGAGTTAGGTCTCCTACATATAGTCCGCCTCGTAGCGCATCATGCAAGTCGTCTAGGTAAAGTGCAAAAAGTAGCGGGGATAGTGTGCATCCTTGCCTTACCCCGATTTCGGTATCAAAATAATTGGATAAAGCTCCTTCTGTTCATATTGCTGCTTCCGTTTGGTCATAAATCCTTTCCAGTAAATTAATAAATTTTGATGACACTCCCATAGAATGCAGTTTGTACCAGAGCAGTTTTCTTAGAAATCAACCAAAAAACGGCCCAATAAAAAACTAAACACGTTTTTTGTATATTATGATTTAATTTTAAAAGCGGCTCGAAAAACCCAAATTTATTTTAAGTACAAACTTGATAAGAAAAATGTAAATGTGATCAAATCTAGTATTAAAATGATACTAAATGTTTCACAAATAAATAACAAATTGATACTAAGAAATTAATACAAAATAGCAGGGCTGCAAACCGGTCCGGAGCTGAACCGCTCCGGAGTCGGATACTCCGCGATTTTCGAGAATCCCGAACCGAACCTGAACCGGAGCAAAAAAAAATATCGCGGCTGAACCTGAATCCGAACCGGAGCAAAAAAAAGTTAAAAGTGGTTCGGTTCAGGAAAAAATTCATATTACTTTTTTCGGGCTGACTTATGTATTGGTGCTTTAAGGTTTGAGTGTTCGTAAATACTTAGAAAGTTCTTAGAAAAACGTTTTTAATTTTTTACATTCAATCTCAAATAAAATCATAGAACTTTTTTAAGCATGCTCTAGGTCATTTAAGTTAGGATATTGTCCAGAACTTGTCTTAAGCAAGACACGCACAACAACACAAAGGAGGCTGGTACAGTATAGCTATTTCATGAATACCAATTCAATCTTCAGCTGTCTTCGTTTGTCCTTAGTGTGTTGGCAGAAAGTACCTCATGACAGAACTGCTATGACCGCTTGGGAATCCCGAAGGCAAGCTTGTAGCAAAATCCGACATCAGCAGCATAATAAAATTTATTTTTTTTTAATCCAAGAAACTTAATTTTTTGACCTTAAAACAAAAACAACTTGCAAATAGACATATTGCTGAATTGGATGAACCTCAAAAAGAACTCATTAATGAAAGCATCACTGATTATTCTTATGATCATGAAATGTAATCCTTAGCTAAAGAGCTATAATATAAAGAATTAGTGACAAATAAATAATAGTGAACAACTTCATAGCTTCATTTGAAGGAATTCCCAGATTGCCTAAAGATTTTAATGTGTTAAAGGTTTGGATAAACTATCATTGTAATTAACAATAATATGTTGCATTAAACACAACACACTTCAGTCAATTAATTTTGTTTTATCCATTATTAACTTAAGCATAGTTCGAAAATTATTTGGAAAATATCAATAGTTTGCTAATGTTGTTACAATTTACATTCCTGTTTCTTAAGCTAGCAAAAACAAAATTATTTCTGAACCTCGGTTCGAACCAGAACCTAGGTTCACCGACCTACGGAACCCGCTCCGTAAACCCGAACCCAAAAAATCTCACGGGTTCGAACCCCGGAGTGAGCCTCCGCCGATTTCATAGGGGTTTGCAGCCCTGCAAAATAGTGCCCGCCTGTGCAAGGTACAAACAATTTAATACTCTCAAAATTTGATACTTGTAGTATTAAATCGAATTTGATACTCAATAATTTCAAATTAATGACTAAATGGTGTTATTTTTTAAAAGAAACCGGAAAAGTATTTTTATTACAATGCTCCAGTGTTTCCACATTATCCTTAAGGTTCGATTTCCTAACTTCCTATATGTCAGATAAACTTTTGTATTAACTCTCTTATTTGAAAGTTTATGTTACAGATAGCTTTAAATTCTAAAACATAAGAAATCGGATCTTAATGATTTTTACGAACTCAATTTCAAACTTGGTTTGAAAAGAACCGAAAATATATATTGCCTTAAGCCACCGAATCAAACCGAACCAATGCTTTGCCTTAAACTAGTTTCTTTATCAAAAAGTCTTTCTTTAAGTTTGACAGTCCTACTTTCCATATTGATCTGGTTTTACTTAAGATTCTTCTTTCGCTTCATTCAACATCATTTCATATTTTGGTTTTGTTCAATTTCTCCCCATTAAGTAAAGTCCAAGCAACCGGAAAAAAAAAAGTTCATCATATCAAGTTCAGGCATTAATCGAAAGGCAAAAAAAAATCCAAGCGAACGCAAACAAAACGCTGTTAATATCGCATTTAGTTGCTGCCGTTGTTTGCTGTTGTTTCTGTATTTGTTTGTGGGCCAACATCTGTGCCATGTGCTTAAGTTAATTATTATCAATTAATAGCTAATCACGATAAATGTGCAAGGACGCCCCCTTGGCGGTGGCAAAGGCGAAAAGAGAGAGTGTTCGAGGAACTGGGACAAGGCAACAGCAAAACGCAACAAATGGCCGTGTGAGCATTCAGATATGAAGGGAACCAACCCCCACTGGTATATATCCTGTTGATTTGTCACACGTCGCGTATGAGCAATAATGGAAGAAGAAAAAAAAACAAGCATACGCACTGTGTGGTCGAACCGAAAACCGAATTGTATTAGTTGACTGAAGAAGAAACTGCGTATAAGCGATTTCGATTCCTTACGATTGCAGGAACAGGCCTGATGGTCAATCGATACTTTTGGTGACCCCGACATGCTTTAAAAGTATCGACCCAACGAAAAGTCATTAATATTTCTCTGCCTCCTTTTCCCTTTAAAACCTTCAAAAATATTTATGATCTTTGGTCATAAAAATTGAATCAAAGCTTTTGGGCATGAAGTAAATTATGAAAAGAAAGAAAAAAACGGCGAATAATTCAAATAGAATGCCAACCAACTAGTCGGTTGCCAAGGAAGCGGCAGAAGACGAATCCTGTGGCCGTGCTTCCGTTTGTCAATAAACGACATTTTATTATTTTTCCCTTCACTGGCTCCACTTGGCTCCCCCATTTTTCAGTTCGGGTTTTTGTTCGTTTTCCCATCCCGGTTTATCGTTTCACTTACAAAGCGGCGCGCACTTTACGCTGATTGCTCGCTGGCGCAAACATTTTTCTTGCTGTGTCCTTTTGTTTTCCATTTCCAGCTGCTCCTGCTCCTGCTGGTGCCTGGTGACTATGGGTTACGGATACATGGCTGGGCATCGATATCATTGAGTTTATTGTTACTTCCTTTTGCAATTATCGTTGTTAGCCAGTGCACACAGGCAAAAATGGCCACCATCGTCATCAGCATCATCATCGGCATCATCAGCAGCCGCCACTTCATTGTTTTGCGCGGATTAACTTCATTCGCTGTGCGCCCTTTTGTGTGTGGTGTGTGTGTGTGTGTGTGTGTGTCAAATGTTCAAATTAGTTAGCGACAAACCAGAAAAAAAAGGTGGTGCCACATAAATCAGCAGTGGGTCTCAGTTGGCCACTCGACAAAAAGAACAAAAATACAGAAAATCTTAAATTTTCCATGTCCTGCGGTTTATGATCTCTGCCAATTTTATTCTTAAGTTTGTTATGAGAAATAATCATTAAGTTTAGCTACTGCCTTTGGCTATGAGAGATTAGTCTTTGTTATCATTCAGAGAGAACAACTGCCTGATTTGGCGTTCTCTTCCAACTCCTAGTCCGAAAATATGAATTCTGAAACTTTTTACCAAAGCGAATAACTGTTCCTGAAAATGATTGTTTTTGATCGAGGCATTGGAGGCACTTAAAAGATGTGGGGATAGCTTAGAGTTGTCAAGCAATGCGAATAAAAATTGTTTATTCCTCTCTTCCATCCACTGTCAAGTTATCGGCACGCAAAGCTTACAAGCTGTCAAGATGACGGCGTGCTGGAAACATTTTCCTCTTTCACATATACAAATTCAGAAGCATGTTTAAAGCTTTTATTTTCATTTACAATCATTGAAAGAAACTAACTTAAAAAATCTGAAATCGTTAACAACAACATAACATAATTGGCGGGGTAATAGCAAATATAAGGAGAGATAAGGAAGGTAAAGATTTTGGTTAGCTGCTTTGTCTTTCTTTCTTGTTCGCTGCCTTTACTTAGTGCCCAACAAAATAAATGTTCTTGAAAAATCTTTACCGAAGCAATTTATGTCACGTTCGACATTGGAAAAATAATATTTTTATCAGTGTGTCGCATATCGAAAAAAGGAAGTAAGCCAAAAGTTTAGCACAAACAGAGTTTATAGTCAGTTAGAAAATGAAACAAAAACACAATTGAAATAAAAAATAAAAATAAAGTCACATTCAACATCGTATGTATAAAATTAGAGGACTGCAAATAGTTTTTACTCATCTTTGAGCAGATAATTCCGATTAGCTATTACCGATTTACGATTTGCGACTGCTGATGAGTCTCTGCTGAATAGATATAGTACTTATTTTATCAATTAATTCAGAACAAAGGTAGGCTGACCCAGCAATCGTTAACCAATCATACAGTTTGTATGATAAGTCCCAAGTCTGTGGATCTGTTTGTGAGCTCCTCAACCTGGTTGAAAAGAAGTTTAATTTCATATCTAAATAACTATTAAGGCTTTGAAATTAAAATTTGGATTCTTCTTCTTCTTTATTGGCCCGATGCTTGCATCACAACCGTTTGACGGTCTCGGCCGCTGCAACTAATGTCCGCCAGTCGCTTCTGCTCCGTGCGAGCTGGCACCAGTTTTTCACGCCAAGCTTGAAAATGTCTTTCCGCACCTGGTCGTCCCACCTTGCCTTGTCCAAGTTCTTTCGCATTCCTCTTGTAGACCATTTTTGCTGGAGCTTGTTCATCTATACGGATAACATGTCCCAGCCAGCGCAGCCGCTGTTGCTTTATGCGCTTGGCCAGACTAGTATCCCCATAGAGCTCATATAGTTCGTCATTCCTTCGGATGCGAAAATCCTCGCCAACTTTCAAAGGTCCATAAATCCTGCGAAGGATCTTTCGCTCGAAAACGCCAATCGCCGCCTCATCCGCTGATGATATTGCCCATGCTTCTGCGCCGTATTGCAGGACTGGGATGATAAGCGACTTATATAGCGCTATTTTTGTTCTTCGCTTGAGGTTTCTGCTCTTGAGCTCCCTACTTAGCCGTAATAGCATCGGTTTGCGAGCGTGATTCTTCTTCGGATTTCCAGGCCGATGTTGTTGTCGCCGGTTATCATCGTTCCGAGGTAGACAAAGTCCTCTACAACCTTAAAGTTGTACTCTCCCATTGCAACAGATTGCCCAAGTCGTGTGGCCTTCTGTTTCGAGGACACTAGGTACTTCGTCTTGTCCTTGTTTACCGCTAAACCCATTAGTTCAGACTGCTTCTCAATCTCTGAAAACGCCTTGCGTACTGCCCCTACGGTTTTGCCGATAATGTCAATATTATCGGCATATGCGAGTAGCATTACATCTTTATTAAAGATGGTGCCCGATCTGTTGGCATTTGGGCACTGGCGCAGTATATACTCCATCAGCAGAAGTCACACGAAGTCACCCTGCCTAAAACCTCTTTTGGTATCAAAAGGCTCAGAGAGGTTCGTTCCTATTTTGACGGAGCTTTGAGTGCTTCTCAACGTCATCATGCAAAGTCGAACGTACTTTGCTGAAACCTTGACCTTATCGGCGTGTCGAAAGCGGCTTTGTAATCGATAAAAAGATGGTGATTTTCGATGTTACTCTCATAGGTCTTCTCCAGAATTTGGCGCAATGTGAATATCTGGTCTGTGGTGGACTTACCAGGTCTAAAGCCACACTGATAAGGCCCAATCAGTGTATCAATAAACGGCTTTAGACGTTCACAAATAATGCGGGACAGAACCTTATATGCGATGGGGAGGAGACTGATCCTAGGAGCGGCATCATGTTCGTCATCGCCTCCCAGTAGGTTGGAGAAGTAACTTCTCCATTTGTTAAGCGCCACTTGGATTTGGATTATATGTTGAAAATATAGAGTTCATTGTTTTCCCAGCTCAAATTCAGATTGAACTGGTTTAAAAGTGATTAAGAAATTACTTGAAATGCAGCTTGTAGCTTGGAAATATTGGGTTTTACATTTTACTCTTTAAGAACGGTTCCAAACCAGTTAAAACTTGATTAAGTTTGGTAAGCTGAAAACGAAAATTTGTTTGTATATTATAAAAAAGAAACGTATAAGCAGAATTCTAAGAACCCGAGCAATGTAAGGTATATAGCTAGGTATTAAATAAAATCAAATGACATAAGTATATATTTATAGCTTTTTACCACTAGATTCATATTGGAAAAAAATGTCACGTTCGACATGTCACGTTTCGACCGAGATAAATCTGTATTTAAAAAGAAAGCACGCAAGATTTTTAAGTAAAAAAAAACACATTTTAAAGAACTATTCATTCATAAGTTATTAAATATATTTTGGATAAGTAAATGTGTCAGGGTTCGCACGAGAAAAAACGAGAAAAAATTTAAAATTGTAGTAGTTGATAATTAAATTTGATAGCGACATTTCTAAATCATCAAATTTGAGTACACACAGATGTGTATGCTGTTTATACTATATAGTGTGCACACTCGCCGAACGTCGAAGCAACAACAAAAGCAAACGCTTTATTCTAGAGATGCTAAACATTATAAACACACAAACTGACAAGAGACTTAACTATAAAACGGACAAGGAAAACTGTGCGCAACTTTATAGACACTTACTGATCATACAATAAATCATTATTTAACTTCACGCCGATCAGAAGAGACATGTAAAACAATGAATGTAGAAATGTTTTTTATTTTTTGATATAAGCAATGTAACACTGTTATTGGAAATTAATTTGTAATGTCTCTGAAGATGCTACCGAAATATATTGGATAAACATTTGTGTGTTTCACTTGACCTCGGGAGACCCTTGAAACAGTGCTGTACAAACACAAAATGAGAAATGTCCTTGCTCGACACGAAGATCAAGTAGAGTTTGTTTTATAATTTTCGCTCGCTGCCCAGTTCAGACTTGGTCGGAAGAGTGTTCATAGCAGACTTTCAAATCAAGTGAATAGAATTACACTTGGATGAGAAAAGGCGAGACCTTTGAGGAAATTTCATTGCGTTTGCTTCCTCGTGTTAATCCCAGTGTGTGACCCACTTACAACGTTTTGGTTTAACAAGTGACGCATCTTGCAAGTAAAAGCAAAGGACGTTCACATCCTCCAGTCTTTGGACTCAATATCCCTCGTTCTGCGATTTCACATCTGCTCTCACCACACACACACACGAAATAAGAACAATAATTATGCAAATGTAATGGCATAATGTTCTTTAGACGGGATTCTTTTCCTTGAGCCATCGCAGCCCACTTGTCTCCACTTTGAGCTTCGCGTTGATTTTATGTAAACAAAATGACGTGCGCCTTGAGGTTTATGATACCTGCTGCCACCCCTTGAAAGCTCTTCCAACTGTAAAACGGCCCCCAAAATAAAAATGAAAAAAACAAAATGAAATAAGTGAAATAAAAGAAAAAAAAAACTGAGCAACGCAAATCTCTGGGCTCGCGGGCAAATGCGCATAACTCGTTTGAGTCAGAGAAGCGCAAGGAGGATGTAATTTCTGGCCAGGAAACTCTGCCTGCTGCCTGCTGCCTGCTTTTTCCTTGTTCCTTGGCTCGTTAGTAAATTTTTATATGCCAGCAGTCAAAACCAAAAAAAAAAGAAGAGGTATATGCATTTAGACCGCAAGTTGGTAACAACATATGGAAAAATCTAAAGAATCTCAACTAAATCGAAAAACTGTCCCAACACAACAATTACTTGGAATAGCTTTCATATTCGAAAATCAAACTAATCAGGTGGAAACTGACTTTAAACTTTACTTTAGTCAGAAACGTTTTGGCATTGCTTTGATGCTCATAAGCTGTTCCCAAAGACTCCATTTGCACATTTGTTCATAATTTTTTAAATAGTTCAAAAGGATTTGTTGCAAAAATCACACGGAGTCAAATCAGATTGTCACTAACAGTGTGACCAAGTCACAGAAAAAAGTAAATGCTTCTTTCAATTTGATTACTGTTGTAACTAACGTCAGTTGAGGTTGAATGGCAAATTGGCTTAGGTTTATCTGGTCAATTATTGAAAGGCAAAATTTAATATTAAAGCAGATTAATCTTTCAAAATATAATAGTGCTGTGTAAACGAGTGTTTTTCCCAGATTTTCTGGACTTATATAAGTCCTACATACATAAGCGTTACTATTTATATCAGAGTGCAGCAGCGACGTCGACACACCGTCAGTATACGAGCTAATATTGCTGTATTTTGCAACAAGAAACAAGTGTTAGAGCTGTTAGAGCTTGAAGTCAAGAACAAAAATGGGAGCACAGACAAGTGCTCCGGACAGATGTTAACACACGCAGAACAGTTATGAGACTGACCATCAACAGTCTCAGATAGAAGCCCTCAAGTTACCTTGGATTGACTGGATTGACTATATGTACTCTGTCTAAAGTGTTTGATTTGTGTAGTCGACTGGTTAACTGGTGCGCCTTGCTTGCGGGGCATTCATTTTTGTTGTCGCTAAATTAGATGTGAAATAGCGTGGTATTTCGGAAAAGAGTAGAGTTTGTGCAAAGCCAACGAAAGAATATGCACGATTTCAAAAAATATGTAAAATTCGGTGAGTAAAGTTTTTGGTATCGCAGTTTTGTAGATAAATGGCTATTACCTTCAAAAGATATTTAGTTATAAATATTAATAATACATTTTCTGAAAAATTTACTTCAATTTATGACCAAAAGTCAGTTAAAGTGGTTACAGTAGTGGCACCATCTATTGGTCAGTTTTAAAAATCGAGTAGTGGCGCAAGGTACTTAGTATACACATAGAGGTACATGGTATATTCATTTCCCCTTTCATAACAATTTTATGTTTTCAAAGCGGATTTCAGATTTCAGTGCTGATAGTCCACCTTTCTCTTATTTAAAAAGGATCATATAGTTTTTGAATAGCGAATGTTAGCCGGATGTCCAGTCAAAAGCCAATCAATCTTTTTAAGTATTGGTCCATTCCTTTCGAACTTGTATCATTCCAAATGAGTTTACTACAATCTCTTTCGACATCACATGTCCATAAATTAGAGAGCGAGAGCCCGAAGAAATTTAAGAGACGCTCCAACATCCGATGGATATGGTGGTGTGCGATGAGATGCCGTTCCATTCCTGTTCAGTGCGAATCGTTGTGTGTTCGAATCCCAGTGGAGACAAAAATTTGTATATTTATTTCTATTTTTTTTAAAAGTCTTTGAAGTGTATGAGGATAAGAGACCTGCACGAGTGATGAAACGATGCCAGAATCATGAGTAAATTTACTCATTTTGACGATTATAGTTACTTTTTTTGTAACAGGTAATCATTTTTATGAGTACGAGTAGTAATCATCCTCATTGAGGATGTCCTATGGCAAATGCCATGGCGGAAGAATAGTTATCTTTCCTGAGATCAAATCAATATTACATATCGAGCTTAAGTTAACCAAGATTAGGCATAAAATGGTACAGCTCTTTGGGCTTAAACTGTGCTTGAATTTTTTACACAATTCAATCTCTTATAGGATTACCCCGGGTCCCGGGATATAATAATAATAATAAATTTATTTAAACGTTATGTTATGAACATTACAAAGTGTTAAATAACTTAAGGTTTTAAATATTACTCGACTATGACTTTAAGTCGTCAGTCGGAGAATTTGTTTCTATGTTTCGTTGATTTTTGATAATTTTGTTATTGTATTTGGGGATCCCCTAGGTGCCATACAAATCATCATCGCTCTTCGCGAGATACAGGATCGTTGGGACCCCCAGTGTTCGGAATTAGGATGCCTCACTAGATATTTTTTAGTTTAGTTTAGGTGACATGATATTATTTAAATTTAAAAAGATTCTCCCAAAATTCGTTTCCTATACTGAGTGGCCTGTTGCAAAGAGTTCCGTATGCCTGTCTTTCCTTAGATCTGCGATGAGCGCATTGCGATTGGCATTCCATAGGTTATCGTTGTTCCAGTCCCATTCTATGTTATGCAGTGTGCACAATGTACCTAGCTCTTTTGCCCAGAAAATATTTTTCTCCAGCACCATCTGAGAAAGGCGTCGTGGCAGCCTATGACTGTCGTATGTAAATAAAGTCTTGTATATGTAACGGAGGTGCTGGTCCAACATGTAGAATCTACTGCCGTATTTATCCGTTTCCAGTGCAAGAGCATAGTGTGGCGTTGTCTGTGGCAAATTAGAAATACATTTGATGAAAAAGGCTTCCAGCTTATCCACTTCATCGTGTTGCCCAAAGCCCCAGAATTGCGCTCCGTAAGCTTGAATTGCCCTACACGCGGCATCATAGATTTTCCACTTCATTTCGGTAACATTGTTTTTGCCAAGAAGACTCTTCCAAGTAAAGTTTATGCTTTGCTAGCTGTAACATGCTTCTTGAAATTTAAAGTGGGTACAATCTTTATGGGTTCGCTTTGAAGTGTCCAATTTTCAGCCTTTGCCAGCCGCCCTCCTTTCCTGAAAACCATTATTTCCGATTTGGTCATATTAACTTCCATGTTCCATGTCTTACAATATATTTCCAGCCGATCGATCATTTGCTGCAATACAGTGACAATTATGACTATGGCATCTGCATACAATAGAAGGCGTATATTTTCCGCCCCTATGAAATCATGAAGGTCGTCAAGGAAGAGCGCAAACAATAGGGGCGAAAGGAAACAGCCCTGCCTCACTTCGATATTGGTTTCGAAATACTCCGATAGTTTCTTGCCTGTCCAGACTGCCACCTTCGTATTTGCATATATATTCTCCAGCACTATTAAGACATAACTTGGGAACAAATTGAACACCCAGATCATCCACTTTATAGATTCGTTCCAAAAGGATGGAATCAATCATATAATCAATTTCATATGATTGATTACGACTAAAAGTCATATATTTCCAATTACCGAGATTAAGAGGAAGGCTATTAAATCGTATTGCAGGAGGAGAAGAGACGCAGGGTCATTATACGACAAGCAAGGGATAAACCCAGTGGGATATTATTAATGAAAAGGTTAAATAGTAAAAACCCTAAATGACTACCTTGGGGTAGTACATAAATGGAGCTGGATAGTATTGACTTAAAAAGAACCCGTTGAGATTGATTACTTTAATATGATTTTATCCAGTTAAGGAAAATTTGGGGAAGCCTGTCTGCTCGGCTTTTTTATGTACTAAAAGCTCATTATTAACTGAGTCAAAAGCCTTACTGAAAGCCACATCAGTAGTAAATTCCAGTAAATTCGTAAAAATGAGCGATGCTTCATGAAACCATGTTGAGGTAAGGATAATACTAAGTCGGAATTTACACGATGAAGCATACTTCATAAAGTTTTCTTAGTAGATTTGAAAATCAAAAGAATTCTCCTAGAATTGTTGATCAAAATGTATAGAACCCGTGAAGAAATCCCGTCTAAGCAACAATAACGTAGTTGTTGGGAAGTCAGGATCTTTTCCAGAAGCGTAGGAATGTCCGTTACACTCCTTTAGTGGGAAATTATTGACTTGAGACCCTTCTTTATGGATAGGAATAATATAGGATTCCTTTTAAAGATTAGGAAAACCTCCCTGTAGAAGAGATAAGTTGAATAGTTTAGCAAGCGGCACACATAAAGAGTCGGCGTTTCTACAGAGTTTCTGCACACAACTTGGCACTTTGTCAGGAGAGGGGCTGAAAGAGGACTTGATTGATCGTAAGCTGGATAAAATGCCATCTGCATCTACAACAGGACACGGATTAAGGATATGTACAGACCAAATTATTAGCCGATGGAGAATAGCTTCATTGGAAAAATTTAGCAATGTGATTGAAAATATCAAAATTGTTGTCAGCAAGGGCGGTGATGTGGCTTGGAACTGGTGTTTATCTGGTAGGGACCTAGTGAGCTCTGGTTTGGATCTGGTGTGGATCAGGTAGGGATCTGGTGGGGATTGGGTAAGGATCTGGTGGGAATCTGATGGGAACCAGGTGGGTATCAGGTGGAGATCTGGTGGGGATCTGATAGGGATCTAGGGGGATCTGGTGGGATCTGGTGGGGATCAGGTGGGGGTCTGTTGGGGATCTGGTATGGATCTAGTGGGGATCTGGTAGGGTTCTAGTGGGGATCAGGTGGTGATCTGGGTGGGATCTAGTGGGGATCTGGTGGAGATCTGCTGGGGATCAGGTAGTGAACTGGTGGGGATATCGTGGAAATCTGATGGCAGTATGGTATAGATCTGGTGAACTTAACAGTGACTTAACAGTCGCTTAACAGTGACTTAACAGTCGCTTAACAGTGACATTACAGTTACTTAACAGTGACTTAACTGTGACTTAACAGTGACTTAACAGTGACTTAACAGTGACTTAACAGTGACTTAACAGTGACTTAACAGCGACTTAACAGTTACTTAACAGTGACTTATACAGAATCCAAATGTGTCTTTTTCCATTACTTAAATCGGATTCATCGTAAAGAGCTTCGCTCGTACTGTGCGTCTCATGACTCACACTCTTTTTTGTGGTTAGATAAGCTTCTTGAGCTGGGAGAAGGCAGGGGCACAAAATCGTTCAACACTGTATAAATAACAGCGTAAAAAGCGTTTCGGGGCTTTTCAATATCCTGAAGTGCGTCTTGGAAAGATCAGTCCACCCAGAATAATGCCTCATGGACAAGTAAAATGTCAACCTTTCGAAAGCAAAAGATTGCAATATGCTGGGAAGAGGGAGAAGTGGTACTCGGTATATCATGAGCTCAGGATGGGCTCGGTATATGAAAAGGAAAACTTTATTTTGGTTATAATTTGACCAATAGATGGCGCCACTACTTTGTTCATTTCAAAACTGACTAATTGATGGCGCCACCACTTGATTCTCAAAACTGACCTATAGATAAAGCCACTACTTAATTTGCAAAGCTAACCAATTGAAGGCGCCACCACTGTGATCGTTTCAAAACTGATTAATTGATGGCGCCACTTCTGTAATCGCTGTAACAGACTTTTGGTCATAGCTTAAAATGTCTTTAGAACTCTATATCAGTGGGCGATGTGACTTTTGGTTTAGAGAATAAAAAGGTCTGTGAAGATCAAGTACCTTAAATCTATACTTTGAATAATTTTCAGCCCTTTAATTCTAGAACCAATTCTTATGAACCATCCTAAATGTGTATGTAAACTTTTCGACTTTCGTTAAATAACTTTATTAACATTCCAATTCTAGCATAATTCAGCTCTGCTAACATTTTCAAAACCATGCAAAAAGAAAAAGTCAAATTACTTGAAGCTGGAACCACAGTTACAGGGTATAAGCAAATATTTACATTTATATTCTGTTGACATTTTTGCTGACAGCTAAGACAGCGTGTAAATAAACTGGAAGTAAGCACGAACTTGTGTTTTTTAAAGCCAGTTGAAAAAACTTTAACTCAATCAAAGTGTCAACAACAATTGCTTTTGTTATTAAGGGCCACAGACTAACACAGGCCAAAGACCCAATAAACAAACGCAGCGAGGTCACTGGAACAGTTTCTGTCTAACACTCGAGCAATAAAACTGTTGCAAACGCTGCGGCGCGCTGCATTTAATTAAAAGCGTGCGAAAACTGCAACACTTGAGCAGAGAAATTAAATTAAATTAATTAAAGTGCAGGGAAATGGCAGTCAAAGGAATTAAGGCAAAAGACTTTACCATGACAAATCTGCTCAATCTCTGGCTCCGGCATGGGCTTGGGCATCGGCTTCGGCTCGTTTATACGCTTGTCCACTCGTTGGCAGAGCATTTTTTGCAATTAGCGGAATTGTTTCACATTTGCTTCACACTCTTCTTCGTTCTGAGTCGACTGCAGTTTATCTGCGGTTGGGTTTGTCCACTATTTTTGGGGCGCCCAGGGGATGCGAGCTAAATCTTTTAAAATACATCTAAAAAACCGCGTCCTGCTGGAAAGGAAACTGGGAAGGGACAAAGAGAGAGAGAGAGAGAATACAAACAGCTTTATGCACTTTATTTTCCACATACGAGTAGGTACGCATGTGTATGCTTAAATTCCGCTCCGTCTCTGTGCACTTTGGCGGGTAACCCAGTTTTTTGTTTGTGAAGCTTAAAAGGTTTCCCCATTAGAATGTGACCATTAGGAGACTCGGTGGAGTTTTTGCTTACTTTTTATGAATTTTAGTGTAATCGACGGTTTTTTGGGATTTTCGGTCTAATTATTATAAATTAAATTTTCAGTGTGACCCTCGTCCCTGCTCTAAAATATAAGGCCACACTACCTGGAAATGAAAACTCTTTATCTTAAAGCCTCCAGATCAATCACAATTTCATTCTTTCCTTCCATTAATTAAATTTTCAGTGTGACCCTCGTCCCTGCTTTAAAATATAAGGCCACACTATCTTAAAATTAAACTCTTTATCTCAAAGCCTCCAGCTCAATCACTTTTCATTCTTTTCTTTCCATTAATTTAATTTCCAGTGTGACCCTCGTCCCTGATTTAAAATATAAGGCCACACTACTTCAAAATAGAAAACTCTTCAACTTAAAGCCTCCAGCCCAATCACTTGAACCCAAACAATTTCGTTCTTTTCTTTCCATTTGATTCAAATGAACGGTCAACATTTCTATAAACGATTTGAAGCCTGCGTTTCGGCTACCAAATCAGTGCCAGCTGTCGCCGTCAAGCACTTCTCCGGCTCTCCTAGGAGCTGCTGAAACACAAAAAAACACAAGGAAAACAAACACCGAGAACCGAGAACCGAAACATAAATGACAATGCCTGCCACATTTTTCGCAGCAGCACAAAAATTCCAATTAAGTAGCAGCTGGTCGGGCGTAACTCGCTTTTGAAAATTGAACAACGATGCATGGAAAAGGCAACCGAAAAATATGTGAGTTTCGTCTGCCAGCGTCAAGGCTGTGAAATGAAAATCAATGTCACAAAGTCCCATCCACCCGCCGCCCCACACCTATTGCCCTGTGCAAGGGTCAAGATTTTGTGTTGACCACAACAAAGATGCGAAAACGAAGCCCTGAACTGGGGGCGTTGACAAGCGACAGGCATAAAAGTCAGAAACATTCGGCCAAAGCGAGTTGTGCGTTGAAATTGTGCACCCAGGTTGAAGCACGTATGTGTGACTTAGGCCTAAAGGTGGTAGGCACGAAGGATTTGAGGATCTTTGGTTAAAGAGCTGAAAGGGAAACCATTCGAAGTAATCCGATTATCAATCCTCAGCCCCAAAAGCAGGGAAATATTACTCTTAAGTTTAAACCAGGGGTCGGCAATGGGAGCAGAGCAGTTGCCACTGCAAAGCTTCGCCAGCAAAGCAGATAGCTTTCCAAAGCTTTTTTGCTCGGCTGCTGCAGAGACTAAAGCTTTGAAGCTCAACACATTGGTACTTTTTCGCTGTGAACTTATACACTCTTATACGCTCTTAATTTTATCCTGTTTCGGTCTTAAATTTAGTTAGAACGATTCGCTCTTGAAAATTTTTACTTTGACTACGAATCGTTCTTTAATTGTCCGTTAAAAATTCATAAACTGAAATTTAGTTCTTGATTCAAGAATAAAAATTATAATTTAAGGCAATTTCGTTCTTGAAGTAAAAACGGGCTTTTACTTTAAGTACAAATCGCTCTGAGCTAACATAAATAAGTATAGATCATGCTTATTTCGAGCTCTAAAAGCTCTTAAAAAAGTTCCGAATCGTGCTATGTTAAAACATTGTTGATACCAAGAATTTGGGAAATTCTAAAAACGCTCTTGAAACAAGTAACTCCGTACTTAATTCAAGACTTTTCTGGCTTATTGAAGTTTTGAAACTGAAAATTCTTGATTTAAGTACGGAAATTTTTGATTTTTCTCCTAGTGTATATACTTTAACAACGTCTGAAAATTGCCACAATTTCTTTCTACATTTTTTTACCCTACGTCTAATGGACAAACTTTTTTTAAACAGATTTTGGAAGTTAGAGAATTTAGAGATATATGAAAAGTTTTAAGGCAGCTGAAGAAGTCAGCTAAATATGATTTACTGAACAAAGTTCGAACCTGAGTCAGTGAGTAAATGTCACTGCAGAAGGCAAACTGAGCGAAAGTACAAGAAATCAAGTCAGTAAAGAAAAGTTGCTGGAAAAGAAATTACTGAATAATAGTCACTGAACAAGACTTATTTAAAAAGAGCGCTTTAAAGAAAGAGTCACTGAGCGAAATATAAAGAACAAGAATCCCTGTAAAAGAGTCCCAAACAAGAATCACCGAACAAGAGTCACAGCAAAAAAGTCACTTAAAGAAATTCACAACTTTGGAGTAACTAAACAAGAGTCTCAGGAAAATAAGTCACTGAACAGGAGTCCCTAACTTAGAGTCACCGAAAAGCGTCTTAGAAAAAGAGTCACTGAACAAAAGAGACTTATAAAGAACACAGAACAATAATCTCCGAAAAAGAGGCACGGAACAAAAGTAGAAGGAGTAACTAAAAAACAGTTACTAAACAAGAGCTATTGAACAAAAGTCAGTGAACAATGAATCCCAGGCCCTTCAAAAGAGCCAATTTACGAAGTAACAGCAAACACTAACCAGGCGAACATTTCTCACGAACATTATTCTCTAAAAAATCTCATTAAGTTAACCTAAATATATGGCAGCTGGAACTAACACAATCAATGAGCTTAAATCATTATCGGAGGTGTCACAGAAATCTCTTCCAATCAAATTCCAACCCAAAACCACTAGACTATCATGTCTGATGTGTCGAACAGTTTGAAGGCAGCCTAAGTAAATTGTCAACATATAAATATTATGAATATAAATCCAACAAAATCTTGTTTAGGTTCCTCGTCATACTTGAATGAGGGACATAAGACGGTCAATAAACCTTTCGTACTAGGGTTTGTTTTTTCTGGCTTTTCTACAGCGTGTATGTGCATTAGTTTAAGATCTAGCTTATCTTGCTCCTCACACAGATTCCATAAAAAAAAGGTGTGAGTGTTGATAACACTCATGAGGTTGCTCTCTCAAGGGTAAAAAAAAATCAGCAATGACAATCTTTTAAAAGAAGAAAACAAGGAGCTAGCATTTGGAAGATCAGAGTCATATTCAAGATCTTTTAATGATTAAAATGAGATAAGTAATTTACAGAAGACTCGGAACTGGCTCATGCATTTGCTCAAACAGTAATTGATTGAAAAACGAATCGAAAAATACACCCAAATGACTCAAAAATAAGTCTCATTTGTTTTGGAAAAAAGGGGTATAAGAGACTCTTGATGTACAGTCGCAACTAGGTACCATTTTCTTCCAACAAAATTTATAGCGACTTTTTTTAATCAGACTGAGGAATTGATAAAAGACTCAAATGTGATCAGAGAATTCATAAAATGCTTGCTGGGAACAAGTCCACTGGTTGGTGTTTTCTTTCTTCTTTTCAGTAATGCTGTTAATGCACTGTCAAGTCACAATTTAGTAACTTTTAGTCAAGTCACTGTTTAGTCACTGACCACTAAGTCACTGTTAAGTTACTGTCAAGTCACTCTTTTGTCACTGTCAAGCCAAAGTTCACTATCAAGTCACTGCCCAGTCACAGTTTAGTAACTGTCAAGTCACTGTTAAGTCACTGTTTGCTCACTTTGAAGTCACTGTTTTGTCAATTTCAAATCACTGTTAAGTCACTCAGTTTTGTCACTATCAACTCACTGTTGAGACACCGTCAATTCACTGTCAATTCACTGTCTAGTCACTGTAAAGTAACTTTTTGTCAATCTCAAGTCACGTCAAGTCACTGTTTAGTCACTTTCAAGTCATTGTTCAATCACTGTTTACTTACACCCACTTTTCTCCTCCCACTTTCTGCCTCTTTCCACCGCTTTCTTTCACTTTTCTTTCCCCCCTCTCCACTTGTGACGCTCTGCTAATATAACACCAAATATGCGTGACATCAGCGCAGCGCTATAGCGTCACGTGACGCTGAAATTAAATTTTACTCCTACTAAAATTCTGGCTACAATATTGAAAGCCAACAAAATTACAAAAGAGCAACAATGTAAAGCCACTTCATAGTTAAAAAGCGTTAAACCAAAATGTTATTGATGCATTTTGTAAAAGATACTTTTGTATTTCATTTTCATTTGAATTTTGAACAATGTGAGCAAATCCATAAACCATAGCACCGAATTGGAATTTGTGCATGAACATTTTGATATACTTAAAAATTGTATAAAAACGACCAAACAATCCCCCCCTGAAAGCAAACAACAACAGAAACAGCAGCAGAATAAACACAAACTCGTTCACATGCCAAACGAAACAAAATGTTAAAAATGTTTGCAAACAAGTTTGGCCAACGTCATGGAAAACGAACATGATTTTTCATTTTTTTTCCCCTCTGTGTATGTGTGTGTGTGTGTGTTAAATGCATTTTGCGGCTGTTTTGAATGCTTCAGTGTTTGGATTTTGTTTTGTTGTTGCGGTTATTGCCGGAATTGTGTCAAAGAATGCAGAGAGAGAGAGCGACCGACTGCCCGGTTCCCGATCAAGAAGGCAACTTTTAGTCAAATTTTGTGGAATGCGACTCAATTAGACCCCTTGGAAATGTATTTATTCCAGACAGATGACTCTGCAAAATTGACTTGGCCATTGAGCGTCAGCCGGGCGGAAGGAGCTGCCAGCGCCTGGATGCGCGTCAATTGACAAATTGTTGTCCGCAGAAAGTCATCACAACTTTGAGGCTAATTTCATTTCGCTTTCACTTGAAAACCAATTTTTGGTTATTATTATTCATGCTTTTTGATGCTTTGCTGCGCTGCGCGCAAAAGTAGGCAACAAGATTTGGCGTATACGCAATGTGAAGAAAAGAAATTATGAATGTTCTCGCTGTGTGTGTGTGTGTGTGTGTGTGTGTCTAAGCAAACAATGGCTGTGCAGAGCTTTTGTTTATTTTGTTCCTCTCCCCCCCCTACGCACACTCTGCTGCCGCCCACGGCCTTTGTGTGAGACTCTGTTTGGTATTTGCCATTCTCTTTCGGCCCATTTGTTGTGTGCGCGTGTGTGTGTGTGTGTGTATTCTTAGTTATATAGCTGAAAATATTTTAAAGACGCCAACGCCAGTGGCCAACTTAATCTGTCAAGAAACTGTTTAACATATCTCTGCGATTTGACGCAATTTTAAAAAGAAAAAGAATATAAAATGAGAAAGCTGTAATCTGTATTTTAGTCATCATTTGGGTTACTTCAGAGCTAAAGTTTGTTTTGGAGTTGGCTTAAAGGGTTGGCATTGATACTGTGTTAGTTCCAGCCGGTTGAGTTTGAGCATTGTCATATATGACATCGTTTTATTGATTTGTGAGGAGGAACTAAAAAACATTTGATTATCTTGATTCTTACAAACGCTTAATATCGTTCAGAATATGGAGTATATTGTCCCGTAGAGAAAATGAAGAAACTCACACAAATCAATTGGCAAATTTTCAAGGAAGAAATGTAGTATAATAAAGAGGGTTTAATAAAGTATAAACATTGATCCGGCATCGCTAAGAATCAATTCTAAGGGTAATTTAACCTAAGGGCGCGAGCACACATGCAACTGAAAGATGAACAGACGGCACACAGTGGTCCCAAATCCCAGAAACACGGCCAAAAGTCGAAAAACGTTTTGAATTGGCTTAAAGATTTTGTACTCCAGAAGTTTTCGGGGTTGCAGATCACGAATCCCAAGTCACAACTTAGAAAAACAAAATGGCGGACTTCGGAACGTAGTTGATTTGGCTAAAACATCGAAAAACCCGTTTATCGATAATATCTCGATAAATGTTCGAAAGATTTATTTTTCATGTCGATTTTCGTGCTCAGCGGGCCAAAATACTTAAGAAAAAGTTGGTTTGGTGAATTGGGGGAGAGTGCTATCGAGCAGTGTATATATATTATATTATGTCCCAACAATTGTCGCACAATAATAATCACCGGGACCGAATCTGCAGCTATCTGCAGCTAATTTTTGACTATGTTTTGAAGAATTGTCTAAATAACAATTTCTTATTCGTTTGAGAGTGGGCTCTGCTGGGAGTTTTGACTTGTTGCTTTTTATACTCTGTACCGAAGGTACATAGAGTATATTAAGTTTGTGCAATAGTATGTAACAGGGAGAAGGAATCATTTCCGACCCTATAAAGTATATATATTCTTGATCAGCATCAACAGCCGAGTCGATATAGCCATGTCCGTCTGTCCGTCCGTCTCTCCGTCCGTCCGTATGAACAAACAGATCTCAAAGATGGTAAGAGATAGAGGTTTGACATGTATAGGACAAATGCTTCTTATACTTGCAGGCAGATCAAGTTTATTTTCAATTTTTGCCACGCCCCCTCCCGCCCCCGCAATTTGGAAAAAACGTTATATCTCCTTCAGTTTTGAAGATAGACGATTCGTACCTTTTAAGATCGGGATGAACGGTTCTCAAGTTATGAGCAAAAAAGTACATCACCCTGCCCCCACCCCCTCCCACCCAATTACAACTAACACCGCACAATCTTAAAGCGAGCGAAAGAGTGAGAGTGAAAGAAAAAAGAGAGAGACTTAGAGATTAGCGCAGCACCAGCATTGCATTTAGCTTCTGCTCCAGTTACAGAGTATGTTATAGTCGGGCTTGACCGACTTTCTTTCTTGTTTAACACGATTTTTCAGAATGTGACTGAAAAAAAAACGTCTATTTTAATTATGGATTCACTATTTCATGCATTGTTAATAATTATTTTGAGCAACACATTTAAGTAGAATCCATTCAGAACCCAAATCGGTTAATTTTTCGCGAATCTATACGCTTCTAAACGTTGTGTTATTTTCGACGCATGACGAATAAACGATGAGGCACGCTCGATGCTCACGAATGCAGTTCATACCTGGGCCAGGTGGGGACACTTTCTCCTTATAAACGGTCAGAATACAAACTAGATGTACCACTGCAACTATTCCAATCATTTAAAGTCAATAAAAAATATTTTGTTTTCCGACTTGTGGCCAGCTTTTTAATCACGCTCCGTACTTGTTAAAGTGCCAAGCATTAGTTTGATCTTTACATTTCAACTGTAAGTTCAGCTTTTATTTCGGTTTGATGAGGTTCTAAAAGGCTCTGTTCATCCCGCGCGCCCTAAATTTGGCAAAAACTTATATTAGGGAACCGATTAGTGTTATTGTCCGTAGGTAAGCTCTAAAAGCGATAATACTCGACAATGAACTGAACCAATTCGTGTGTTCTTTATGGTTTTGCGGTTTGGGTCTGTTCGGTTCACCTGGCTTCTACCTTTTCGCCCCATTTTCCGGTCGTTTCCTACAAAGACATCGGTTTAGCGACTCTTGTTCGGTCACTCTTTTTCTGTTAGTCTCTTCGTCATTATATGATCCTTCGATTTTCACCAATTGTCTATTTTCCCGTTATCATGATAATGTAAACAAATTACAAAACTTTTTTTATCAACACCTCCCATTTACCCTTTTTTAACCTTTGGAGAGGGTATATTGAAATTGTCCTGATATACCCTATTGAAGTGCATACATAAAACAATGCTTCTACGGTTATTTGAATCCACGAACTAGATGTTCTAGGATCAATCTTTTTAGCAAGGCAAAAGTCCGTTCAGCTGTTGACGAGGTATCAGCTTCATATTCGATCACATTTTGCCAACAAGTTTCTTGGTTTTTTTCCAAAATTACATAGAGAGATGATTTAATTTTTCTTGTTTGAAGTAACAATTTAATCACATCATTTAAAATAGAAATAGAATTTTTTGATTTTTACAATTATTAATTATAATCCAAATATTAGCTTTGGGAATGCTGAGACCTGTTTCTTTTTCGTTTTGCTGCGGTAACTGTTTCCTCAGAATTAACAACTGAGCAGAGCTGGCACTGAGTGTACCTTATAATGACTTTTAGTGGTATCTCAGCCTTTGGCTAGATTTGATCCCGAATGGCTTGTTTTTTCCAGCATATCCAAGGATGAAGCTACAACATCTAGCCCCCATACCATCTAGTAGTTCGTCCTTCGAAGCCCATTAATTCATCCCTAAACTTTCTTTGCCCCTTTAGGCTTTATTTTAGTTTCGTGTATTTATGGAACTTGTACCCCGTTTCTTGTTGTCGTGTGTGTGTGATATCTCTATGCCAAAGTTATTGATGGTATTGTCGTCTGGAATTTGTTTTGTAATCAAGACAAGGTGTTTGAATGGCGCCACCTGTCATTGGGCCTCTGGGCCTCCACTTACTTACTCATACACAAATTGCGTGTATTTGCTGGGACAAAACATTTGCGGTAATTTGTCGCCACAAGGCACGACATCCCCGGCCAGAATGCTGGATGTCGTCAACGGTTATGAGAGTTTTCGAGGGGGAAGTACCGTGCGTTGGCTGCATAAATCTCGAGGAGCGGAGCTGGTAAGTGCGTGCGTGCCGCCGATTGGTCAGTTGATAAGACACAACACTGAATGCAGGCCACTTGCTAATTGTTTGCCATGTTTTTTCGCTGACAATACGCTTCTCTGGCTTTCATAGTAATTTCGGGCACAAAATGTCACAGGCCGATGATGAGAGACGCTGCTAATTAATTAATTAGTTCCCCGCGCTTGGGCTTCGTTTGGATTGTGATTTATGTTAAGAGCAGGCTTCGTTTACGCTTTTGTGTAATTTTTGTGCGATTTTGCTAAAAATGTTTTCGCTGGCTCGCAAAACACGCAAAAGTGACATTTTTATTGTCGGCATTTTGCCGGAGACACACAGCGGGTGGGCGAGGGCGAGGATGAGGGCGAAGGCGATGGTAGATGGTAGTGTATCATCATTAGGCCAAACTCATTTGTGTCTTGCGCTGCGTGAGATGCGTGCAACATGGGAAAGCGGGGGCTGTGGCCCTGTTGACGATGCTAATTAGCCTCAGACTGGTGCTGGTGTCCTGCATCCTGAGAGGCCTCAAGGACAGCCGCAGTAGTGAACTTGTTAAAGGAAAACAATAACTGAAGTATTTCGAAATAAAAAAAAAGAAATTTCATAAATTTATTTGAGAATTAAGTTGGACCAACGAATACACTCACATAGAAAAACCCAGAAAAAATTTTCATAATTGGCGGCTGCTTAAAAGCTTTTAACTTTGAGTGTGACCAGGTGCAAATGAACATTAGCAGAAATTCATTCAATTTTATGCAGTATTCTTTACTTAAGCATTATTATTATCGACTTAAAACTTCCTTCCTTCAATATCTTATCTTTAAGTGTGACCAGGTGCGAATTATCATTTCAGAATTTTATTCAAATGTTCAAAAAATAAGCATTTTAAGATTTATCATTGTCTCGACTTAAAGTTTTAAACTTTCTCCCTTCTATATTTTTATCTTTAAGTGTGACCAGGTGAAAATTAACATTTCAGAATTTCATTGAAATATACAAAAAAATAACAAGTTAATGCATTTTTCTTCATTTAAGATTTATTAATATCTTGACTTAAATGTATTAAATTTCCTTCCTTCTATATATTAGCTTTAAGTGTGACCAGGTGCAAATAACTGTTCAGAATTTCATTAAAATAACAATTTCAAGCCTCATTTTTCATTTAAGATTTATTAGTATCTTGACTTAAATGTTTCAAACTTCCTCTCTTTTAAATCTGAGACTTAAGTGTGACCAGGTGTCAGATTTTCATTGAAATATTCAAAAAAATAAAAATTTCCTGTCGTTTTCTTCGTTTAACATTTATTTTATCTTTATTAAAATGTTTTAAACTTCCTTCTTTCTATTTTTCATCTTTAAGTGTGACCATAATATATATAATATATAATATAAATAAATAAAACAATTTTATGCATTATTCTTCATTAAAGATTGATCTGGACTTAAATTTCTTAAAATTCCTCCCTTATATAGCTTATTTTTAAGTGTGACCAGGTGCGAATAAATTTAAAAAAACAACAATTTTATGATTTTTTCTTTACTTTAGATTTATTTTTATCTTGACTTAAATGTCTTAAGTTTAATCCCTTCTATATCTTATGTTTAAGTGTGACCAGGTGCTAATGAACATTTCAGAATTTCATTGAAATAATAAAAAAAAAATTGTACGCCTTAGTCTTCATTTAAGATTTATTAATATCTTGACTTAAAATTTTCTAGCTTCTATATCTTATCTTTAAGTGTGACCAGCTGCGAATTAACATATCAGAATATCATTCAAATATTCAAGAAATAAGCATTTTATGCCTTATTCTATACTTAAGATTTATTATTATCTCGACTTAAATGTTTTAAATTTTCTCCCTTCTATTTCTTAACTTTGAGTGTGACCAAGTGCGAATGAACATTTCTGCGTTTAATGTAAATATCCAAAAATAACAATTTTATGTCTTATTCTTCACTTAAAATTTATTATTAGTTTGACTGAAATGTCTTAAATTTCTTCCTTTCTATTTCCTATATTTTAGTGTGACCAGGTGCTACTGAACATATTAAAATTTCATCGAAACATCAAAAAAATTACAATTTTATGCCTTTTTTTAATTTTAGATTTATTATCTTGACTTTTAATTTCCTCCCCAAGATAACTTTTTTTTAAGTGTGACCAGCTGCAAATGAACATTTTACAATTTCAATGAAATATCTAAAAATTACCTTTTTATGACTTTTTCCTCATTGAAAATTTATTAATATCTTGACTTAAATGTCTTACGTTTTCCTCCGTTCTATATCTAATCTTTAAGTGTGACCAGGTTGGACTGTTTATTTTAGAATTTCAACTAAATATCCTTAAAAGGTTTTGTTAAAACAGTTTGATGATTGTTATTTAGTCATTAACTTTTCACCTTTTTAAGTGTGACCATTTCAATATTTTTACCTAAGAAAATCTTTGCTTTCAGATTTAAGTGTTTGACTCTCCTCCCCACCTTAAGCCGAACCGTTCAAGCAAATTGTCAACCCAAATAGTCGGTTAACCGCTCTGCTTGCCTGCGGTCTGTTCCTACTCTCTCTCTCTCTCTTTCTCCGACTTGGCTTCGAGTTAATTGCGAATCCAATTTCCAATTAATTTCAATTTGCAAAATCATTCGATTTTCTACGCCTCTTTAAAACCATGTTTGATCCCTTCCAGCCTAGACGAAATGAAATAGAATTTAAGAAACCAAACCAAAGGCATGGAATTATTTATTTTCCTTTTGCCTTTCCCCATCTCCGAATCAGTCGACACAGCAGAAAGCAAAAGTTTGCACAAAGACAACAAACAACTGACCGACCAGTTCCCAAAATTGTTTGTCACAAGTCGCAAGGGTTTCAAGTTGGCTTGGCTTTTGATTAAAAAGTCGTATGGTCTATGATATTATCTGCTGCTGATACGAGTGGGTTTCCTCCCCTCCCGGCTCCACAGCAAAAAAAAAAAAAAAAATAGAAAGAAGAGTTCATTGAAAGTTTTGGCGCACCAGGCACGTACACACACAAAACAGTTGGACAACTTTTGCACTATTTGCTTATGTAGATTTCGGCCTGCGTTTAACATTTTTTACTCCGTCCCCCGTGCCTCATCGCTTAGCCCCTCGATCCATGGGAAAGCAAACAGCAATAGCAGCAGCAAGTCAAATGCGGTAGTAAAAGTCATAAAACATAAAAAAGAGAAAATTGAGGATGGGGAACGTGGCTTTGCATTCTGTTAGAGGCAAAAACCTGGTATCAAAGGAGTTCTGGAAAAAGCTCACAAGTTCTGGGAAGTCAATCAATTGGAAAACTTTCAAACGCATCTAAAATATTCCACAAATATATAAAAAAAAGGTTTAAAAATTTGCTTACTAAATGTTTTAAATAAAACCCTGATACATATTGCGATGGATGGCCTTAGGTTGTTAGGTAACAAACCAGTAAATGGAATTTCTTGCAACAAAAAGGGAGTCCAGCAACCAATTCAGTTAACAATTCATTTATGCAATCGTGTGCTATATTCAGGACAAAAAATTACAGAAATATGTAAAGATCAAGTCATTGGTGACATCGATATCTCAAGCACATATCGATGATTCGATTTATACTCTCGTTACAATATCAATAAATACTAAAAAACTCTGAACTTAAACCAAAATACTGAAAATGCAAGCGCGAAATGTTTGGGGTGATTCACTAACCGAAAGTTTGATAAGTCAGCCTCTATAATCATCAAAAAAATGTTCGAAAACAGTTCTTCATAACAGATCTTAGAGGTCTTATACTATCTATTGGTATAAGCTATCAGGAGTAGCTGTGCTATGGCTTATTTATATTATCATATATATCACATCTTGGAAACCCGACCATGAATTAAACTATAGAGATGATAGTTCATCGGCTGCGATAGTTACCGATAGTTAGCCACAGTAGTTCCTTTTCAGTGATATTGTCGAGAAATTGACCTAGGTGGCTTATGGTTTAAGGGCGCTCATAGTTAAGAGTGAATTGTTTAAGGCATTCATTAGAATGAACCCAAGTGCCTAAGCTATAACACATTAGGCCCTGTTCCGAGTTTTGGGTCCTGAACCGAACCGAACCATCCGTAACAGACCCGAAACTTCAGCTAATGAACCGAACCGGGATTCTTTTGAAACCATGAAGAAAACACGGTTCAGTTCGTTAAAGTTCATTGTTACCGCTTTAGTGCTTACCTACCCGTTAATTTGAGAATTTTAATTTGTTCTCTAATATAAGTTTATTCCAAATTTAGGGACACTTGCTGCTGAAAAATGAACAGACGGCTGACCGTGATATATTAGAACGTCATCAAGCCGAAATAAACTAGCTTGTTTGACTGATTCCTAAAGGCTGAACTTACAACGCAGGGAGCTTTATTTGTTCAGATCAGCCTAAAGTTCTGACGTCAGTTCATCTTTTAGCCGCATGTGTGCGCGCGCCCTTTAGTTAAAATAAGTTTTGCTTATGGTCCCTATACAAGGAAGACTACTTATAGACCGAATTACTTCTTAGCGCTGCCAAATCTTCCTTGAAAATTTGTCAATTGGACTGTATGAGTATCTCATTTCCTCTACAAAACGATATTCTCTAAATTCTGTACCGTATTTAGCGTTTGTAAGAAGAGTAGCGTATGGATTTGGGGTGGGGGTCACCTATTTACTTTTGAAACCATAATATTCCGAACTTAAAAACGGTAACGGTCCTTCATAAAATATTTAATAAATTCATATTCAAAAACCATGTAATGAACCGAATGAACCGGCGGTTCAAAAACTGTGTGAACCACTAAACGGAACCAGTCCTTATAAACAACGTTTACATGGAAACCGAGTCGGAAACTGTGTTGTTTTTGCCAAGTCAGGCACTTTTACTGCCGTTCTGCGTACTGAGTATCGAGCACTAAGTATCGAGTACTGAGTATCGATTAGTAAGTCTTCAGTTCTAAGTATCGAATTCTTAGCATCGAGTTCTAAAGCAGCGAACACTATTTACAAAGTACTCTGTATCAAGTACTTAGTATCGGCTGTAGAGTACTGAGTATCGAGTACTGATTATTTAGTATAGTGTAACACACTGTAGTAAGACCATGTCGGAAGTCGGTCGATCCAAGATTTACAGGAACCAAGTACGAAAGGTTTAACTTGGAAACATATAAAAGCTGAAAAGCTTGATTTATGCTCTTTACACTGAATAAAACACCTCTAAAGTCGATTTTCAATAGTTAATTGCTGCTAAGCCAAGCTATCTAGGAAAATAATTTTTGTGTTCTTATAAGTTTATTTATTTGACGAAACTTACAAAATTATTCAAAAGTTGTAAGTATACAAAAAACATTGCTAACCAATAAGTAACAAATTTTGGAGTCTTTATTTTGCACCACTTGAATAGGACACTTTAACTAAAAACCATTTAAGAATATTTCAATCCTTTACAAATAACAATATTACTTAAATTTGAAATTATTAACATGTTTTTAGACAAAAAAAAGTTTTTTAATAGTGTGTTGAGCCACCTTTTTTCTCCAAAACTTCACACATTCGGTCTGGAAGTGTTGCAAAATATTTTCTCCAAATAATTCAACGAAATCGAGCTCCATGCTAATTTTATAACTGCAATTAGTTCGGGATCGCTCGAATATTGTTGACCTGATTCATATACATGACGTGTTAGCCATCTCCACACATTCTTAATGATATTCAAGTACAGAGAATATGGTGGACAGTTTAATAACTTTACGTTTGGGCTCGCTATATACGATTTAACAATCCGGGCCGTATGTATAGGGGCATTATCATGTTGATAAATCCATTTCAGATTTCCAAAAAAGAGTTTGGAAGTGTGAAAAGGCCTCTTTTAATAAACCAATATAGCACAACGCATTCATAGTGGTTGGAACAAATTTAAGCTCTCAAGTTCCATAATGGGAAATAGTCCCCCACATCAAAATACCTCCAGCACAGCTGCGCAACTTATCAAGATGGTGTGGTTCTTTTCGAAACTAAACTTTTTTTTCGTCCGAAAAGACAACACGATGCCACTCCGAAGTCCAGGTCACATGTGCGCGAGCGAGAACAAGGCGTTGCAACTTCCGAGCCGGGTTAAGAGGTGTGGAACATTATTAATATCACGACGCATGGTTGTCAAACTTGCTTTAACGTTGCATTTTTCCTTTATCTTGGCCAAAGACTCGTGCAAATTGGAAGCTTCTCTTAATATAAGTCGCTTGTCCGCGCTAGTAACACACTTTTGGGGGGCCCCCTGTTTTTACCATAATTAGACTCATTATTAAAAAAATTTGTAATGGACGGTGTGATCCTCTGGCCAGAATCTTGTAAGCACGGTTTTTCCCTTTTTCAATTAAATAATTGCATGCCCCATTTTAATTATTTTAATTTAATTCACACTTCAAATAAAACAAAATGTTTAAGTAAGAATTCACGTGCCAACGATACTGACTCACTACGAATGCTCACATAAAGTGCAAACAACTTTATAATGGTTCTATTCCAAAACTTTGAATATACCAGAAAGAGCGAAAAATGCTTTCACAAAGATAATATGGTAAAAATACCGTAATTTTACCATTTCGTTTTCGCGTAATGTGCAGTTATATAGAGAGCATACAGGCTGTCCTATTCAAGTGGCGGGCAGTGTATTATCATATATTACAAATTATTCGAAATTGATTTCATCTTGTTAACTTGACTAGATCCCAGAGAGAAAAATCAAGAACTTTTGTACTTAAGTAAAGATTTTTCAGTTTCAAAACTTCAATAGGACGGAACATTCCGCCGTTTTAATAGTCCTAAAATTTTAGTTTTCAAGAAATTTGATACGTTTTTTTTTTTTGAAGAACTCTTAGAGCTTAAAATAAGCACTGTCAGGGAAAAAAAAGAGAAAAGTGTAGTTTAGAGACACAACCAACCCGATAGAGCGACGTATGGTGTTGGCCTAAGCTAATTGAATTTCAGGTGGCCACATAGATAAAATTTTTTCTACTTTACTGGGACTTGAACTCGGGTCCTCCAAGACTGAACACACGGACGACGGAGCGTTCGCTCACTCGGCTTTTTGGCATCTCTTTCTCTCAGTGAGAGCGCGTTCAACGCTATTGTCTCCTAGTTTGCGTCCCCTCTCTCGCCTTGCCTCTAAGAACCAAATCGAGAACGAATTTATCTAGATTTTAAGAGCAAATTTATTGAAATTCTATTTTTGAATTTCTAAAGGCCAATTTCAAATTGAAAAACGAAATGATCTTAAATTAAAACTTGTTTTTCCTAAATCGACATTTTTTCAAATATTTTTTGGAATTGTTAACGTTTAATTTCTAATTTAAGTAAGAATTTCCAAAAGTGAATCATTCTTACAAAATTCTAGACAGAAACAGGAAAAAATCCAGAGCGATTTTGAAGACCGAATCGTTATGTTTTTTTCTTTTGGGTGTGGTATGCGAGCCAAAACTGAGCTCGATATTTAACTTAATTTATTCCGAGATTGACTTGAGCTCTATATTCAAACCCATATCCCCCAAAACACCAGTCCACAATAGACATGGTCCATCCATAGCAAATCATCAGCTGTCTTGTCATATCAGGAATGTTATAGCTGGTAGGGAAAATTCATAAGTTGAGAGGATAAATGGATTCTTAAATTGTGAATGCTATGCTGATTCACCATATTCCATATTGGATCAAACATTCTTCTATACACACCTATGGTTGCCGTTGCCCAGAGCCAGCTTACGGCGGCGAAGACAACGATACAAATAAAATGAATAAAGGGCCTTTTTGTTTGCTTAATAAACGATCAATCCCCAATCATCGCTTAATCTTTTTTTACTATTTTGTGGGTTTGTTAAAATTTTTATTTCCAATGTACTTGCTTGTCTACAATTTCCCCATCAGGCAGGCCAAGTCAAAGTAATCCCAATTGAGTTCATAGTGTCAGAAATGGTTGGACTTCCCTCTACCTAAATCACAATTCACATTTCGGAATTCAGTTTAGTTCAAAAAAACTTTTCGGCTAACCAAAAAAAAAAATAAATAAAAATTTACCATTTTAGGTTCAACCAATTGAGAAATTGCAGCTGCAGGTGAGCGCAAAACTTAAGGGTTCTAAGAGCTGCTTCCACTTTCCTTTCCCCCTGCCCCCCCACTTAAGACATGACTTCCGCTTTGGTTCTGCTGATCGCCAGCATTTTGCACTTTGGCCTGCGGGGCAGTTGCTTCCTCAGCATTGAGCGTTTCCCGGTGGTGCCGGGCACCTCCTATGCGGGTCACATAGCCTACTGTGCCATCTTGCACTTTCTGTATGACATTGAGGTGTTGCCGCAGCGTTACAAGCGTCGCATGAACTGCTTGGCCAGCTTCCTGATCGAATTGGTGTTGGGTGTGGCCTTTATGGAGGTGATGGCTTTGTGGCTGTGGTGCACGGTGGAGCATATTGCGCACAAGACACTGCAGTTTGTGCTGAAACGTTATGTGGGCATGCCCACGGAATACTATCAGCATTGGGAATGGGCCATTATGGGTTGTGTGATGAGCACAATGGCCACTTTGCTATGGGTGAGTGCTTATGAGGCCACCGATCCGAGTGAGAAAGCCAGGCTGGGCAAGACAAATGTTAAGACGAAGGTCAGGTCGGCAAAGGCAAAAAGGGTTCACCAGCAAAAAGAAGAGCAAAAGGAAATGAATAATGTGGAGGAAGTGAAAGTGGAGTTAATGCCGAAGCAGGAAGAGCAGAATGAGAGCCAAGAGCAGGAGCAGGCCACACTGGAGCCAGAGGATGAGAAGTTGGTAGAGGAACAGGAGCAGGAATATCAAATGCTGCAGCCGCATGATCTGTTGGCCGAAATGAGCTGTTAGAAACCATTCTAAATTCTAAAGGGATTCCTTGGCCTAATAGTTTTATACCAAAATCAAATTCGCTTCGACATAAAACAAGAACTTTAATTAAATATCAATTTCCTGTTGAACTTCCGTTTTGTGTTTGTGTTTTGATCTGTCAACTGGCATAAAAGTGACAAAGCCACAGCCCAGAACTCATTTAGTTGACCGGGCACGCAAAATGCTAATATATGCACATATCACTAACTGACAAACTGACAAGATATAAGCCACTAGATATGTATATATGCACACACACACACACGCACACACACACTTGCACACAAAGTTTGCTCTGTTTGGCTGTTTGCTTTGCCCTTTGTCGTTTGTCGTTTGCCGCTCGCAGGCAAATGGTAAAACTTTTTCGGCCCTGAAAACTGAAAGTGAAGCTAGAGATGGGTTCTCCAAATGCTTTGCATTTGAAATGCTAATGCCAGGAGAGGGATGGATAGATGGCTGGAGATTGAATTGCCTTCATAATTGAATATTTGCTAATGCAGCTCCATCCTTTGTGCTGTGCCTAGTCCTTCCTACTGGAGGGGGGCAACCGCACGACATTTAATTTAAATATCATGAATTTAACATAAATATGCAAGAGCATAAAAAAAGGGGAAAATACAAATGCTCAACCGTTCTTTTTTTTCATATATTTTAACCACATTGATTCTTTGGAATTCTGCTCACTTTTGAATGCGTCGATTGAAATGAAGTCATTTCGACTCAATGAAAGAGTGGAATGGTCTTAGAAATTTCAATTGAATTTGGAAGAGCACTAAAATTGGGTTTTATTCATTATTTTAAACAAAGAAAATCCACAAAATCAAAACTGTAGGACAATTTAAATATTTTGCAGCTTAAAGTTCGATTAAGCATATCCAAACAGATTTTGGGTTTGGAAAAGTTTGATTTGGTTCAGAAGGAGCCTTGAAACAGAGATTAAAACCGTAACAGACACCGCAACCTTTAACATACAAAAATATTTTAAAATTTGTTACCAAACCGTAACCGTAACCAAAAAAAATTTTGTTTATAACCGTTACCCTATCACCTTTATTATCATAACCAGATATCAGTACGGAAACAGATACACTAGAAAAAAAGAGTGTGTGTCATGAGACGCACGGTACGAGCGAAGCTCTTTACGATGAATCCGATTTAAGTAATGAAAAAAGACACATTTGGATTCTGTATAAATAAATGTTAAATTATCAAATATTAGGTCACTCTCAAATCACTGTAAAGTCACTGTTAAGTCACTGTTAAGTCACTGTTAAGTCACTGTTAAGTCACTGTAAGGTCACTGTTAAGTCACTGTTAAGTCACTGTTAAGTCACTGTTAAGTCACTGTTAAGTCACTGTAAGGTCACTGTTAAGTCACTGTTAAGTCACTGTTAAGTCACTGTTGAGTCACTTTTAAGTCACTGTTAAGTCACTGTTAAGTCGCTGTTAAGTCACTGTTAAGTCACTGTTAAGTCACTGTTAAATCACTGTTAAGTCACTGTTAAGTCACTGTTAAGTCACTGTTAAGTCACTGTTAAGTCACTGTTAAGTTACTGTTAAGTTACTGTTAAGTCGCTGTTAAGTCACTGTTAAGTCACTGTTAAGTCACTGTTAAGTCGCTATTAAGTCGCTGTCAAACAAAGGACATTATAGCTAGCACAGTATACAACACAGAATTCACAACTTGACCTTAATGCTGCCACTCTTTGCACCCCCAATCCCCCATACCCACTATACCCCCACCCGACCAACCCCAGATCCCCACCAGATCCCTACAGATCCCCCACCAGATCACCACCTGATCCCCACAGATCACCACCTGATCCCCACCTGATCCCCACCAGATCCCCACCAGATCCCCACCAGATCCCCACCAGATCACCACCTGATCACCACCTGATCCCCACCTGATCCCCACCTGATCGCCACTAGATCCCCACCAGATCCCCACCCGATCCCCACCAGATCCCCACCAGATCACCACCTGATACCCACCAGATCACCACCCGATCCCCACCAGATCCCCACCAGATCCTCATCAGATCACAACAAGATCCCCACCTGATCCCCACCAGATCACCACCTGATCCCCACCAGATCACCACCTGATCCCCACCGGTTCCCATCAGATTCCCACCAGATCTCCACCAGATCCCCACCAGATCCCTTCCCAATCCCCACCAGATCCCTACCAGATCCACACCAGATCCCCACCAGATCACCGCAAGATCTCCACCAGAGCCCCACCAGATCCCCACCAGATCACCACCTGATCCCGACAGGATCCCCACCAGATCCCCACCCGATCCCCACCAGATCCCCATCAGATCACCACAAGATCCCCACCTGATCCCCACCAGATCCCCACCTGATCGCCACTAGATCCCCACCGGATTTCCATAAGATCCCCACTAGATCCCCACTAGATCCCCACCAGATCTCCACGTGATCCCCACCAGATCACCACCTGATCCCCACCTGGTTCTTATCAGATTCCCACCAGATCTCCACCAGATCCCCACCAGATCCCTATCAGATCCACACCAGATCCCCACACGATCCCCACCAGATCCAAACCTGAGCTCACAAGGTCCCTACCAGATAACTACCACATGACCACCAGAACCAAACCAGATCAGCACCAAATCCGCGCCAGATCCTCACCAAATCTTCACCTGTCCCAGACCCCTACCCACCCTCACACTCCCACCGCACTACGCGGTAATGGTAAAGCTGCTGATTTTGCAAATACAAAATACAAAAACACAAAATCAAAGACAACCCCCAAAGAATCTTCCGACATACCCCCTGCCGCAAAGACAAAATTTTTCAAGATTCACTTCCCAGTCTGACGTCCGTAAAAGAGCTTCGCTCTAAAAAAAATTCGATCTATTCTCGATTAAAGCTCATATTTATTGAAAGAAGTTGTTGTTTTATTTATTATTCGCCGCATTGTGGCTAATGGAAAGAAAAAAACGCAGCTAACCAAAATCTTTACCTTCCCTTTCTTTTCTCATATTTGTTTTTACACTATCAATTTGTTCAAATGAAAATGTAAGCATAGGCAAAGATTTTCAAATTCACAGTAAAATCATGATAAAATGCAGGCCAACTAGGTTGTTGTAACGGCTGGCCGGGTTGATCCATATGAACATAGAAGAAAAATTAAAGGAAAGGGTAGGAGTTAAAGTGGTTTGTTGAAACTAATCGGTGTCCAAAGCGAGAAAGGAAGCTGTCTCAATTGGATGGGTCCAGAGATCTAGTGGTGTGAGATCAGTGGGTGCTAAGGGGCAGTTGAAAAGGTGCTTTGAGTCGTGTGGCGCATTTTGGACATTTATCAACCACTTCTGGGTTGATCCGGGCAAGGTAATTATTGAGGTAACTACTTTTTCTGGAGCGGAGTTGGGCCAGAGTTGTCCTATGATGTCTTGGTAGGGTCTCTTCGGCTGGGTTTATGGGGGGTGGTCTGCCTCCCAAGACGATATTGTCTTGGAATGCCGCAATGGTTCGGGCAACCATGTTGGTGTGGGCTTCCTTTTTTGCGGACGCACAGGATTCTGCCGTGATCGTTCCTGTCCCCAGGAGTGGTAGGATGTTTGGCATCTCCACTCTGAGGTCATTTCCTACCGGTACTTTCCTTCGTGACATCCTCTCCATAACCCGTACCGTATAACACATATCCCACAATCGTAATATAAGCGTTACCGAAAAAAAGCGATCGGCCGAAACAGTAAGCTTAACCCTAACCGTTATTCATTTTGGTTTCAGTCTCTGGTTCGATTTTTGAATATGAATTAATCGTCCTTTTTTAATGCGAGTCCCTAAAGTAATTCACTGGCATTTTTTTTGGGGGGGGGAAAGTGATGGGAAGTGGGTGGAACGTGGAAGGAAAGCGGGGTAGACTCAACAGTGATTTGACATTGACTAAACAGTGACTTGACAGTGACTTTAAAGTAACTAAACAGTGCCTTCAAATAGGCTAAACAGTGACTTGAAAATTATTAAACAGTGACATGACAGCGACTTAACAGTGACTTGACAGTGCCTTGAAGGAGACTAATCAGTGACTTGACTATGAATAAACAGTGAACTGACTGCTACTAAACGGTGGCTTGAAAGTGACTAAACAGTGACTTGACATTGAAATTAAAGTAATTATTAATCAGTGACATGACAGTGACTTTAAAGTGACTTAACAGTGAATTGACAGTGACTAAACAGTGCCTTGAAAGAGACTAATCAGTGACTTGACTATGACTAAACAGTGAACTGACGGTGACTTGAAATTGACTCATCAGTGACCAAACAATGACTAAGCTGTGACTAAACCGTGACTTGATAGTGATTAATCAGTGACAACAGAATTACCGAAAAGAAAGAAGAGCACAGAAGCCATTCATCTTGTTGTTTCCTGTTTTCTTCTTTTTAAAGATTGGCCGCGTTCACCAGCACAAATTGATGAAGAAAAAATCGATGGATCTAGTTCATTTCTTGAGGTGAACGAAAGAAAAGTGCAATTATGATGGCTAACTTATGTGATTTTGATTAAAATCAAATCGATAGCATTCACACACACCATTTCTGCCTTCAAATTTCATCAAAGCGGTCAACATAAGCCAATAAACTTTTTTTGAAGGAAAATGTTTGATGTATGCTGGTGAACAAGGCTGATATGTGATTTTGAAATAAAGCCCTTAAATATAGCTCCATGCCTCACATCAATGCCTTGTGAGAGTTAACGACTTTTATATCTTTTTTTCTAATGATCTAAGAAAAAAAAAAAGAGTGTGTGTCATGAGACGCACGGTACGAGCGAAGCTCTTTACGATGAATCCGATTTAAGTAATGGAAAAAGACACATTTGGATTCTGTATTAATAAATGTTAAATTATCAAATATTAGGTCACTCTCAAAACACTGTAAAGTCACTGTTTAGTCACTGTTAAGTCGCTTTAGGGAACTGTAAAGTCACTGTTAAGTAACTGTTAGTTCACTATTAAGTCACTGTTAAGTCGCTGTTAAGTCGCTGTTAAGTCGCTGTTAAGTCACTGTTAAGCCACTGTTAAGTCACTGTTAAGTCACAGTTATGTCACTGTTAAGTCACTGTAAAATTATTGTTAAGTCACTGCTAAGTCACTGCTAAGTCACTGTTATGTTACTGTTAAGTCACTGTTAAGTCACTGTTAAGTCACTGTCAAGTCACTGTCAAGCCACTGTTAAGTCACATTTAAGTCTCTGTAATGTCTTTGTTAAGTCACTGTTAAGTCCCTGTTAAGTCACTGTTAAGTCTTTGTTAATGTCCCCACACGATCCCCTCTAGATCCGCTCCGGATCCAAACTAGAGCCCACCAGATCCCCTCCACCACCTGCCCTCAAACCCCTACAAGTTGATCTCCCCCATATCCCCACCAGATCTCCACCAGATCCCCACCAGATCCCCACTAGATCCCCACCACATCCTACCCAATCCCCACCAGATCCCTACCAAATCCACACCAGATCCCCACCAGATCTCCACCAGATCCCCACCAGATCCCCACCAGATCTTCACCAAATCCCCACCAGATCTCCACCAGATCCCCGTAAGATCCCCACTAGATCATCACCAGATCCCCACCAGATCCCTACCAAATCCACACCAGATCTTCACCAGATCCCCAGTAGAACCCCACCAGATCCCCATTAGATCCCCACCAGATCTCCCCCAGGTCCCCAGTAGATCCCCACCAGATCTCCCCAGGCCCAATCCCCACCAGATCCCTACAAAATCCACACCAGATCTTCACCAGATCCCTACCAGATTCACACCAGATCCCCACTCGATCACCACCAGTACCAAACCAGAGCTCGCCAGGTCCCTACCAGATAACCGCCAGATCATAACCACATCACCACCAGAACCCCACCAGATCAGCACCCAATCCCCGCCAGATCCTCACCAAATCTTCACCAGATCCCCACCAGGTCTCTACCAAATACCCATCACCTTCCCCCACTTCCACCTCACACTATCCCACTCCACACACAACCCACCTGCTACTACGCGGTAATGGTAAAAGCAGCTGATTTTGCAAATACAAAATACAAAACACAAAATCAAAGACATACCCCAAAAGAATCTGTCGCAAAGACAAAATTTTTCAAGATTTACCCCCCAGTCTGACGTCCGTAAAAGAGCTTCGCTCTAAAAAGGACATTTGCTGTTAAAGGTACTTTTTCTTCTCTGGCTCGATATTATATCACAACCTCTTCACGGTCTCGGCCGTTGCTACTAAAGCCGTGCGAGCTGGTAACAGTTGTTCACCCCAAGCTTGGAAATGTTTTATCGCTCCTGTTTGTCTCCTCTGGCCACTTTGAAAGTCTTTCGCATTTTGTTTGTAGACTATTTTTGCTGGAGCTTGTGGAACCATATGGATAACATGTCCTAACCAGCGTAGTCGCTGTTTCTTAATGCGCTTGACAAGAGCGCTATTAAAGAAGTCACACGATAAGTTATCACCCTGCCTAATACCTCTTTTGGTTCGGAGAGGTTTGTTCCTATTATGACGAAGCTTTGAATGCTTTTCAACGTCATCATGCAAAGTCAAACGTTCTTTGCTGGTGGAGTTTCCAGGCCAAAGCCACACTGATAAGGCCCAATTGCGACTTTAAATGTTCACAAATAATTTGCAACAGAACCTTATGTGTAATGGGAAGAGGACTGATCCCAATGTATGTAGTTGGTGCTAGTTCGTTAATATGAGCTTTAGCAGCAGCATATCTGCAGCTTACGCTGGATCGTTCGCCCGGCTTAATGGAGAATCTAGAACAATTGAATGAGAAGCGACAGCAAAGGCAACGGGAATAAAAAGACTTGGAGGCCAATGCCACAGCCAGTCATCTAAGGCTACAGCATGACCAGGACTATAGAGCAAGTGGACTCCTGGGAGCTGAGGAACTGGTGGTTCGTTTGAATCGTTCGCTCCTTACTGAAGCTCTTAATGGCGGTCACCAATATGACGTCGTTGCCACTGGAGGAGACGGTGTTTCGCTTGCCCAGCAGCTCAGGCCTGACCGCTGCCTCCTCCACCTACGCCTTGGTGTTTAATGACAACTACATACATATTCCGGTATTAATGATTTAATCTAAAGAAAAGTTGAAACGACTGAGCAGAATTTTATTAACATTAACTGAATTGTAATTTAACTTGATAACTAAGCATCATCTTCATTCCCAGTAGAACTATCCTCATCTGTTGAAGGTTCTTGCTCATTAACCATTACATTTTGCTTAATCCAACGCTGTTGTTCGGCGAACATTTTCTGGAGTTCCTTCTGGGTTGGTTGCGATGTTCTAGTTCTCGGTGGCCTAAAGATCTGATATAGAGCTTCTAGCATTTTGTTGTCTTCCAACTGGGTCTTGCATTTGCAATTACTTGTCGCCAAATGCAATTTGTATCTACCTTTGACATTGAAACTGGCAATCCTTTCCTGACGTTTCATCCTGTGGCGCATTTTGCGTGGTCTGGCATTAACAGCTGGTGTTCTTACCATTATATGAAGTCCTTCATGGGTTTCGAAAATGTTGGACAATTCATGCATTTTCAAACGCAGTAAAACATTTTCAAACTCTTTAACAGTTTGATTCAATCTAAAGATGCCCATATCCCCAGCACGACGAGCTGTACAGCAGTCAGAGATGGCAAGTGCCATCTCCCCAAATCCACATTCACCTTTAACAATCATGTTGCGAGCATCTAGTATTCTCTTCAAGGCCTCCGTTTTGGTTAAAGTGATTACCGGCTCTCGCCAGGATAGGGGATTATCCACCTCGCGGTGTTTGATCAAAATGTGGCTACAGCGAAGTCGCGTCCAAGGGAATATGTATTCATCCAGATCATCCGTAGAATCCGCAGGTGGATACACACTGAGTGGAAATTTAAAGTACTTCTTGCGTGTAAAAGAGTTGTAAAAGAAAAACTCATTTGTCTCATTTGATGTTAACTCCAGCCATCCCTCGGGCAGCTCCGCACCACCTCGATAGAAGACGCGACGCAAGCCAAATCCATTTTTAGATGAATAGCTACTGATGCGGTCGAAAAAACTGGTGCCTGTGGGTTCGGCTGTTTCTGGCATGGCCAATTCTTCTATCTCGAAGGAAGTTTGTGAAAAATTTGAACTCATTTTGAAAAATTTAAGAATAACTGAATCTAAAGTGAAGACTTAACAACGCCCGAATGCTTGATCCCTACAAAGCGTTCGAGTTCCATAATAAAAATTTGACAAAAAATTTTATTTTATTTTATTTACACTTTTCGCTTAAATCTAATTTGTGTTCACTTTATACTTAATTCTACATTTTATTTTTACTATTATGTTACACTTCAACCTAAAACCTTCCAACCAACTGTCACCAACATTTATTTTGTTTTTTTTTGTGCTTAACCTATTACTAAGACCATGCTCTACTGTTACCGGGATTCGAACCCGGACTGACGGCACTCAACAAATTTCACTAATTGGGAGAGACATCTCAACCAACTGAGCTGCCGTCAGTGGCGAGATGACAGCATTCAAAATGCTTACATCAATTTCATATGCATGGCCTACTTTTCAACAAAGTTTTAAACGAAGAAATCTGAAAATAAAAGCAACTGCCAAAAGCCTACTTTGTGTCGATTTTAATATACTAAAATGACAGAGGCTTGAACTGTGGATAGGGAGAGGATTGTGTGTTCGAATCCTGGTGCTGACCATTTTTTTTTTTTTTTTTTTGTGAAGTGGGGAAACTACATGGCTGACACTTTGATGTCACTTACTTACGCTATTACATTTAAAATTAGTTTTTTGAGGTATCCTCTAGCTGTGGTTATTTTGATGGTTTCTTTACCTGCAACTGCAGAGGCTTCTCTGCTTTGTAGAAGTGAATCTGCCTATTGTGAGGTTTATTCCTCGACTAAAGCATTCGAATGCTCCCTCAATGTCTAGGCGCATAGAGCCACTTCCTTGTCTTCTATTGATACAATGCCGTGTCGGATGAAGGCTTCTCTTGCTCTGCACCAGGCGTAGGTAGGAGTTTGACCTTTCCTTCCTGCAGAAATGCTGTTCGGTTTGGGGAATTCGAAGGGCTGGAATGTTCCAATTGCCCACTCAAGTCTGCCCGCGGACACCACTTTCTTGCTCCGTTCAGTCGGTGTCTAAGAAGAGTTGTACTCTCTCCTCGGCCTTCCTGCTCTTCTTGGCCTTTTTTAAGGTCACGTTGGTAAAGTTTTGTTACGTTACGTTGTTCGAGCCTGCGAGTCTTTTTGGGTTCAGTTTCACGAAGCGGGCTTAGAAAGTCGCTGAAAATAGGTTCGAGAATAATTTTGTTCAGAAAAAATTTACGTAAATTGAAACAAACAAAAATTTAGAGGTTTAATAATATAATATTCGAGCTTGGATCATCGAACGTTTTAGCAGGCTCCAGGTGAATAGTCATGGAGCAATGAGTATAAGAGATTTAGTGTACGGTGTTAAGCGGTAGTCTGCATTTAAATTCTTATTAAAGCGATAATTTTCCTTAATGCACTCAGAGAGCGTAAGTGAGAGCAAACAGCTGACTAATTTCTGACAGAAAAGGCAACCGTTCTGTCTATATCAGGTTTCCCCAAGCAGAGAGCGCTAAGACGTGACTGTGTCTCTCTCTAACACACAATAAAGTGTGACTTCGGCAAGCATTTGGCAAGTAAGTTCGTGCTCCCGGGGCTATTGCTGGGGAACTCTGTTCTATTAATTCTATATTTAAGAAAATCACCCTAAAATCAAAATCGCCCTAAAATTTGGAAAAAATTTCTATCTGTAAGAAAAATTAATCTGAATTTTAGAAAAATGGCCCTAAAAATGAACTTTCTAGAAAAAACTTTCTGAAATTAGAAAAGTGTATTTTTATACTCTGTACCAAATGTACATAGAGTATATTAAGTTTGTGCAAAAGTATGTAACAGGGAGAAGGAATCATTTCCGACTATATAAAGTATATATATTCTTGATCAGCATCAACAGCCGAGTCGATATAGCCATGTCCGTCTGTCCGTCCGTCTGTCCGTCCGTCCGTCCGTATGAACAAACAGATCTCAGAGATGGTAAGAGATAGAGGTTTGACAAGTATGGGACAAATGTTTCTTATACTTGCAGACAGATCAGGTTTATTTTCAATTTTTGCCACGCCCCCTCCCGCCCCCGCAATTCGCAAAATAAACGATATATCTTCAACAGTTTTGAAGATAGACGATTTGTACCTTCTAGAGATAGTTAGTAATTAGCAAAATGTATCGATTTGCCGAAGAAATGATAAAGATCGGATGAGCGGTTCTCAAGTTATGAGCAAAAAAGTTCCTCTCCCTCGCCCCACCCCCTTCCACCCATTCACAACTAACACCACACAATCTTAGAGAGAGAGAGAGAGCAAGAGAGAGAGGGAAAAAGAGAGAGACTTTGAGATGAGCGCAGCAACAGCATTGCATTCAACTTTTATTCCAGGTACAGAGTATGTTAAAGTCGGGCTTGACCGACTTTTTCACTTGTTTCTTCGACACTTTTGTAGAAGGTCTCTGCCTACAATGACAGTTCAAAGATAAATTAAGGATAAATTGAAAACTTTGATATCCTGCGCTGCTATCAAAACTAAAAAATTCCGATTTTCGTAAAGCTCTCTATAAAATATTCCAAATTTTTGAGTCATGTTTTGCAAAGAACTTTGCTTGTTGAAAATCTTGCAGAAAGTGCGGTTTAGTTTTGGCGTTACGTGTGTGTGTTCAGCCGCGCGAGAGAGCTTATACTGTCGGTGTGTCGACGTTGCTGCCGCAGAGCGCTATACATTAGATAGCGACGCTCCGGACTCTGGTACAGAGTTATTCTTTCCAATTAATTATTCTTATAAGCATAAAAGTAGTAGATACGATATTTAGTTTATTGTTGTTTTAGCAACTGAGTTTCCAATCAAAAGTGTTTTCGTAGCATTTTTTTCAACTTTCATTAAAATTATATTTAAAAAAAAAAAAAAAACTCACCTTCTGGGAATCGAACCTGGGTATCTTAGACTCGTAGTCAAAAAGCTAACAGCTGCGCTACGGCACTTACAATCTTAGTATAGAAAAATTTCGGTTTTAAGAAAAAAAAAAATAAAATATACTTAGATGCTTTTCCATTTACTCACATTTCTTTTATTCTAAGCCAGTGTCCGGCACCGTTCAATGTTCTGTGTATAGAAGTAGCGACGTCCATCCTCTGTAGCAGCGGCGTCGATACACAGACACTATACGAGCGTACACTGCTCTCTTTTACACTTACAAACATGTGCTAATCTGAGAGCGCTCTCGCGTGTCTGAACGCACACATTCAAAGGCAAAATAAGCATGTGTGTTTTGCCGGACACTGTTCTAAGCATATAAAGGCTGATTTTTTACGGTCCATATAATTAAATGTTTAAAGATTATTTCATGCAAATGTTGACCGTGACTGTCCCTCAAATGGTCCATTCGCTTAGTCCAATTTTGGCATACTCTTTCCCACATTTCGGACGGTATCTCACAAATAAATGCTTCAATGTTGTCTTCCAATGCATCAATTGAAGCGGACTTGTCTGTATAGACATGAGCCTTAACATAGCCCCACAAAAAATAGTCTAAAGACGTTCTGGGCGGCCAATTGACCGGTCCCGAACGTGAAATAAAATGTTCACCGAACTCGCCTCTTAATAAGTCCACCGTGTGGCATGTGGCACCATCTTGTTGAAACCACATGTCATGCAAGTCAAGAACTTGCATTTTGGGCAAAAAAAAGTTGGATATCATTTCACGGTAGCACTCACCATTCACAGTTACGTTACGATTCGCATCATCTTTGAAGAAAAACGGTCCAATGATGCCACCAGCCCATTTTCTGGATGCATTGGTAGCCCTTGCCATGCTTCCAGCTGCGATATTTTCCTCAGTTCGCTCTCAACGTAAGCGAAAATTTGGTGCGAAATTTAGTCACAATAGCCCGAATAGCCGCTTCAGTGGCTATTAGAAAGCCCCGACGATATGGCGAGCTAGAACCGAGCATAGCGAGAGTGCGCTACTCTTTCTAACTGCACTACGGTACACTACGGTACACAACCAGTCAAGATTCGCCTATTCAACCAAAAACCCTCTAACTTCTGTCCTCTTCTATGGTCGTTGAAGTATTCAATAACTGTGCACTCAGCAAGTATTTCGAAAAATTACAATAGCCTTTAACAACATTGCCACGTTGTTGATCAACAGAGGCCCAAATGCTGAGAATGGCTGACGATACTTAATCGATATTTGACTTACCCCACAATCGTGGACTGGACGTACAGTCTGCGATGTTTTCTTACATAAAATAGTCTCGCAAAAGAACCCTCATACCTAATCAAAAGCGTAAACTTTAGCATTTCAAGAAGCGAAAATATTTGTGTCAAATAGCACAAACAGCCAGCTTCGAGTGGTGCGCTGTTGGAATCGATTACCCCACGATATAAATGACTAGAAGGAACGCCACGCACTTTAGCTTAAGAATAGCAGAACACTTTCGACTACAACATTTGTTCGAGGAAACCTTAGTTGATAGAGGAAAATAACTTTAATATTTATTTTTTTTTTTTAAACTTTCTGATCTGATTGTTAACTTTAAATTATAATATTAAACTTTTAGGTATAAGTTAGCATTTAAGTAGGAAATCTAAAATATTTAAGTAATTTGCAACCGTTTGTGACTGGCGCAATAATGTTATAAGTATATTGTACTTGTAGCGTGAGGATGTCTGCCAATTCAATAAACATAAACAAACAAACGGTTTCATAAGCTTGATTGAACTACACATACTAACATACCTTAAGTTTAGGTGCCGTGATTAGGTTGGTAAACGTTAACTGGGTTTGGGGTACGAAGGTTGTGACTTAACATAACATATTATTATTCTTTACTTCTAAAAAACTGAAATGGTCTTCTTAATTGTTATTTGGAACATCTATAAATTTGCTGAGGCAGTCACTACTTTCTTGAGCCTAGATTAGGGTAGTTTCCCACAAAGGTAGTACTCGTTCCAAAATTCAAAATTTTGTCCCAATTTATGTGATATCCATACCAAAACCAATCCTTTTTCACTAACTTCCATCCTTCTAAGCACTCTGACTAGTACTGTATCATATTAATATTCATACTGATTTAGTATGAAATCTAAAAGTTGCGTTTTCAGGGGTAGTGTAATCTCTATTTTTTGTTGTTTCACTTGGTGCTTTGTGTTTGTATAGAATACGAAATACAATTATTTCAATAATAAAGAAAATCCTGGAAAATTCAGCGTGCAAAAATCTATTTTTCATTCGATTAAATTCATTTGCGACCCCCCGGGCGCACTACATTTATTGCAGCAATGATAATGCAGCAATGATATGTCAGCCTGATTTGGAATTGTCCCCAATTCAGCGCGTAACTCGGTTAATCTGCAACAGAGACGTTTGATATGATCCAGTAGGCTTACCCAGATGTTGCTTTAGCAAGACGACCAGAACTTGCAGCTAGTGGAAGTGTGCCAGAGGGCCGCTATTCCAACGCTTCCGCAGCCGCCCTACAGCCCAGTTTCCGGACAAACTGTATAACTGCTCCCTGATAACTGCTCTTGTCGTAACTCATCAAGTAATTTATTAATTCGCCTAAAATTTTTCCGGTCTCTAAATAAGAGCGGTAAGTCTGCTATGTGGTCTGGTCTGGATCCCAATTAATGGGGTCGGAGGTGCTTCCTTCTCCCTGTTACATACATTTGCACAACTTCATGATCCCCTCTTTTTCCCATTTTTAATGCGAACAGGGTATAAAAAAAAAACATTGAACCCTGGTCTGTTTGACTTTCAGTCTCATACCTTACCCACTACACCACAGCGACCAAGATAGATATAACGGAGCAAAATGTGCTTCATAACTCAAAAAAATATTTTCTATTTTTATTTGATCTTTTCCAAAGGATAACGAAGTGTTAAACTCATGACCTGGGACTGGGCTGGTGATGTCAGCTTATTTTTATACAGAACACTGTGTTGTTGAAGATTTATCATTTTCCGACTTAGATGTGTAAATTTACAAATGAGAAAGTAACGTATTCCATATTTTGGTATGCGTTGAAATTGAGCTGGTAGAGCTCTGAAGAAGGTTTTAAGCCCGATCGAATGGAAATCAAACCTCTTAATCCTCTGCTAAGTCTTAAATCAACTGTGGCAACAATTTGTTTCTACTTCCCTCAACTGTTTGGTCCAATGTGGAGTCCATTACTTGACCATTCGTGCATCAGTTTGCACCAGCTGGAGGATGTGACTCTAAAATTCCGTTTGATGGCCAAAATGCAAACTAGCTGGTATAATGCCAAGAGGCAACGTTTTGCGCAGCAGCAGCAGCTACAAGTGGCTTGGATATCTGAGCCAAAGCCCAGCCCCCTCCCCCTCCCGATTGTTAAAGCGTGTTTACCAGTCCGCTTTGCCTGTATACGAGCCATTGCCTAATTGAAACATAATCCCAGGGCTATGACTGCAGTAAAATTTCACTCTGACTGCATTTTTGAGTTGTTCGTAATCCGCGCCAGCAACAAAAAAAAGCCAAAAATACTGGCGGAAAGCGGAACATCAAGTGCCCGAAGTGCGAATTTCATGTAAATAAATTTAATATCAGACTCAATCTGCCACAAGAAAACAGCAACGGCAACGGCAAAGGCAACGGCAAATAAATGAAATGAAAAATAAAATGAATGAAAACACGATTTTCCCGGGGAACCAGCACAAAGCGAAGAGAGTGAAAGGCGGGCACCCGTCCCAAAGAATTTGTAACTCGCGCTGGAAAATTTCATTATGCAAAATAAACAACACAGAACAGAGAAAGAACAGCGAAAAAAAAATACATAATTAAACAAAACATTTGCAAGGGGGGCGAGGAAAATTGTCAATTTTCCAGGCCTGAACAGTCGGCCGTTACATGGTGTGCATTTATGCGTAAACTAATCCTCGCTCGGATTAGCAGGGACACTCGCCTACGTGTCCCGGCAAAGTTTCCACGTTTATCGCCGGTCAACGATTGGTCAGGCAGTTGGCTTTTGCTTTTGCTTTTATGTCAAGTTTTTATTGCCGCAACTGTAGCAATTTTATGACACTTTTGCGTTGCTTTTGCTGCAAATATGCAAATGTTGCGCCAGCCTCCTAAAATAAACTTTATATGAAAAATGTCCATGTCTCGGCAGGAAGCGGACGCGGAGACGGAGACGGCGGCAGTGAAAATATTTATGCATTTGGCCGTGAGGCATGTTGAAAAACTCAGCTGATGAGCGTGGCGTGGGGTGCGACCGGCAGTTCGAAACTTGAGCGTAGATAAAAGTCATAAAGTTTGTTGCTCGCCTCCCGCCTCCCAGCACCCATCTGCCAGCTCCAACTCCGACTCCGACTCCAACTCCCGTGTACATTTAAATTAAAATACATTTTCCAACAGCAAAATTAAAGCGCTATCTGGGCCCAGGCAAAAAGCACAACAATTTGACATTGCCAGACGCTTCCTTTTGTGCGTTAAGTGAACCATAAAATGTTTGACCAAAAAATGCGATCCAAGATAATGGCAGGAACATTTCAGTATTTGCAGTCCTTGAACTCGAATTCTTTTGGCAGTCGCTTTCTCATATTCCAGTTAGCTTTAACTGACAAATTAACAGAGCGAATTGTTAGGCTGCCTTCACACTGTTCGACACATGACCCATGACATCTAGTAGGTCCGCATTTCCCCATGAAATTCTATGAATTTGACAAGCTATTCAAATTTAAAACTGAACAAAAAGCAGGACTACTAGACTATCATGTGTCATGTGTCGAACAGTGTGAAGGCAGCCTAAGGGTATTTTTAAATTACTCTGTCGAAAATAGTTTTTTTTTAAAATTAAAAAGAGAATTTTTTTCCACAAAAAATTTTTTTTATAAAAAAAAAAAAACAATAATATATTTATCTCTCTCCCTCTTCCCCCCTTTCTTTTTTTTTTTAAATTTTGTTTTTTTTTGGTTTTTTTTTTTTTTTTTTTAAAAAAATTTAATTTTATTTTTTCCTCCCCCCCCCCCCCCTCCCCCAATTATTAATTTTTTTTATTTATTTTTTTTTTTTTATTTTTTTTTTTTAAAAAAATTAAATTTTTTTGTTAAATTAAAAACAAAAACCACCCCCCCCCCCCCCCCCCCAACACCAAAAAAAAAAATTAAAGAGAGAGAGAGAGAGAGAGAGAGGAGAGAAAAAAAAAAAAAATCAAATACAACTAAAAATATATTTAAATTTTTTTTTTTTTCTACTTCTCATTTACTATATGTCACATATACTAACACTTAGCTGAGTAAACTGTGAACCTATCTGACACATAGAAGAAGAAAAATCGGACCTAAGTCTAGAATATGAATTATCGAAATGTAGCAAATTTAAGTTCCGTTTTCTCAAGTCAAACTTAACGATCAGCTTATCTTCTCAAAAAAGTAGGTCTCAGCATTCCCAAAGCTATTATTTGTTTTATGTTCTAGCTGTACCGGTACGTCCTGGTTAGTATTTTAAAGACAAAACGAAAAGTGAAAAGTAAAGCCTACATTACTATAGCCATCTACCAAATCTTTATGAGAAACTAAACTCTATTTAAAACAGAGCAAATGTGGACCTTTCGTTCCTCACCATAAATCTACTCGCCCGTGTTTCAGATAATCAACTTTTCCGTCAACTTAGCCGTCTTCATGATAAACAAAACTCCTGGTAAAATTTAGAAAGTCTTGAAATTTTTTGATTTGTTTATTTTCAATTTGGACATTTGCGATACGGTCCCACCGGCAGGTCTGTAAGGGCATTAAAAGTAAGTTAGCAGCCCCTCTGTACCAGCTAGTTAGTTGATATATCTATTGCGCGCCAATTTTCACAAAATAGAAACTATTTGTTTTCGAAAACACTTGTTACTGTGATTGGAGATTAAGTAATAGAACTATAGCTAAATTGACACAGACAAATAATTTGCACAAATTTTTATATAATTTTGAAAAAATTTTGATAGAAATTTGGTTATATCCTCAGCCTTACTTTATCTAAGTAATTGACTATGAAACCATAGTTAAAGTTTTAAATACAGTAAAATTATTAATCAAGGCTATTTTAATAGTTACCTGTGTGAATTCGGCTTAAGCAATGACTTAGGGAAATTAGTATGCGCATCTGATTCTTCTGCAATGTCTGCAGGTGTCTTGTATACGTATACCAAAGGCAAATACAATATTTTCAATTTTTGGTTTATTTATTAACAATTCAAACTTAAATGTTTTTAGCAGCGGTTGATTTTAGTTTTCAAATATTTTTCAGTGTGACCATATGCCCGCACACATAAAAATACTTAATATGAATTGTCATGTACATTGTTTTCGAATCAATGAGGAGATGGTCAGCCTTGAACAGGAGCAAACGAAATGTAGCAAATCCACCTAGATTTGTAAAAACAGCAACATGAGAAAACGGCCCTAAGACAGTAATGTATGAATCTCTATTAAGACCTATTCTTGCGCATTGATGTTCAATATTTCTCCATTCTACCTGAAAAGGCTGAAGAAACTCGAAAGAAAAAATTAAATAGCTTGTACGGAGTCCCCACATTTGATTTTACAAAATATATTTAAGAAAAAAAGCTAGAAAATGGCACAGAAACAGAGTAGAATGGATAAGCACATCATTAAGAGGGATGCCTTAAAAATGGCTTCACCCCACCCGAAATATTCGTATACTTGGGCAAAAATAAACTCACCCAAAATGCACTCTGCATGAAAAAAAAACCAATAAAAAGTCACTCACAGAGCATAAACTATAAAAAACAAACCAAAAGATTTGACATTTCAATTTCAGATAGGGGCAAAGGCATTAGCAACCTGATTAGGAAAGAGTGCTAGTGGACTTCTAACTAGAGTTAATATCAGCCACCAGAGCCTTGCCCTAATCTATATACATAAAGTGATAAGACATTGGACCTGATCATCGATCTGCAGCCGAAACCATAATAGTTAGAAACTTTAAAATTTCACAATAGCTTCCCACAGTGATCCACAGTGTACTAAGAAAGCATTTCCTCAACGCAGCTCCCATTGCTCTCCAAAACGAAAAAAATGTTTAAGTGCTGAAAATATTTACTAGAAGTGTGTTTTCTTGATATTGAAAAATAACAAAATATTATATTTGTTTAAAAATACAATAAAAATACAATTTGAAAACATAAAAAAAAAACAAAAAAAATCTTTGCTCGCGTCAGGCCATGATTCGAACCCACAGCTGCTGACATGGGCGGCTGACTCTCTACCCTAGTGCCACGTTGGCCTTTTTCAATTCGATGGCAGACCACTTATAATTATGAAGCGCTCAGTCTGCAAGGCATATTTCTTTTGTTTTTGCATGAAAATAAAAATAAAGATGCTCAAATAATATAATAATATCCCTATACTAGTGATACTTAGTCCTTAGTTCCTCCCAGGAAGGCGAAAACATTTCGTTATTCACATGTAAACGACCCGAACGCTTGCCGAAGCTGAGACGAAAAGAGCAGAAATCCGACATTCGCTCGCAAGACACCAATACTCTCTCACTTTTTGGCCTCGCTCTTTATCTATAAAAAGAGAGTGCACTGACTGGCTGACTGACTGATTCACTGACTCATTGGCAATCATCGCACAGCTTTAACGGTAAGAGATAGAGGGCTGTAAGTTGGAGAGGAGTTCTGTTAGTGGGGGAAGGTGCGTACTAAGACGGAGCCCACGGGGAAAATGGACGGAAAATTCTGCACTCAAAAAACTATTTTTCATCCGATTGTCTTGAAACTCGGTTTGTAAGGACAGAATACAAAATAATTATATATGTGATTTTTCAATGTCGGAAAAACCGCCCCCAGGAGTGAAAATGCACGGAAAATTCTGTATGAAAATTATCTATATTTCATCCTGTTGGCTTAAAACTCGCTTTGTAAAGATATAATACGAATTAATTTGAAATGCGACTTTCCAGTGTCGAAAAAAATTGACCCAACGGTCGGAAAGTTTTCGAAAAATTCTGCGAGTAGAAAACTATTTATCATCCGATTAGCTTGAAGCTCGGTTTCAATGGATGAAATTGTAAATGTGATTTTCCAATGTCGGAAAATCTGATCCCCGTGAGTAAAAATGGCCGGAAAATTCAACATGCAAAATAACTATTTTTATTCTGACTTAAAACTCGGGACAGAGAAGAGGTTTGGAAGTGGATGGGGTGTGGGCGGGATGTGAGTGATAGTTGTGTGGTATTGCTGCGGGATGCGGGTGGCATGTTGTTTTGAAAGTGGGTGGTAATGGGAATGGGTGAATGGGAAGTTGGTTGGATGTGTGCAGGTAGCGGGAGGGATGAGGGCGGTAAGTGGGTGGGAATTGGGTGATATGTGGGCTGTTATAGGAGCAGCGAAGCACGACGGGTTATGTGCTAGTAGCGAGGTCGATAACCGTGATGGTTGAGATACCGATTCTAGTGTTAAGTAAGTAGCCGCGCAGTTCCGAGCTCGATCCCTAAAGAATTAAGAAAAAGTCAATAAGATAAAAAAAAGATGGAATCAGAAAGAAAACTAATTAAATATAAAAACTTTAAATTAGTTTACTTTTGAACATTTTAAAACATTTTCTTTTTCAGCGTTTATCTTGCGATCACAAAATGTTCTTAGAACATGCCCAAGCCTTTCTTTCAGTGAGCACACAATGTTCAAAATATGTCACCCGCTATTCACGGTTCAATAAAAAGCCGGATTACTCTACTTTTGTCAACTTTTCAACAATTTTCAGAGTGTATTTACCCGTCTTCATGATATTCAAAACTCTTTAATAATAATAAAACCTGTTCGGATTTGTCAAATATTCTCGCTTCCAAAAACCAACTGTGTCACCGCCAATTACCTTAAATCGATCCTATGAATTTTAAAAAGATTTGACCGAATTCCTTAATCGTTTCTAAGAAATCACAACTCTTATCTATTCCCTGGTACAGCTTCCATTTGGTTCCTAGTCCTACATAATTGTTTCCCCACGTGGAGGTAATGCTAGCTTTGGCTGAGTTTGTTCTGTTCTAGGTAGTTTTTGCGTTCACCACCTTTATAGCTTCACCCCTTTGTTTCCATTGCTCACATCTTGCTTTGGGCCCAACCCATCTGAAAACGGTGATGGCAGACTTGCTGAGGCTGACAATCCATGTTCCATTTGCTACAGTACGCTTTTAGGTTGCAGATCATTTACTGCAGAGCTTTTGGATCATTTGCCAGCAAAACCTTGTCATCATAAGGTTGTTGTTCTTGAGTTGCATGCCAGCGCTTAGTTCCCCGTGTAAAGACGAAATTGTGAAAATTTTAAAAATTCTGCTACAACTCCTACTTCCACGTTTCTTAAGCTATCTATTTAAAAGTCTATTTAACCTTACCAACATTAGCGTTGCCAGACCATTCATACATATTTAAAAACTTGAGAGCTTCGGTACGAACAAAACCCTTCTCAGCTAGTCTCGATTGAGCACAATGCACTTGTTGCGCTGTCGGCTTACTCTCTTTTGTCCTCTCCATTTGCGTGGCATTAGTTTATAGTTAGTTGACGTTCACTTACTGTCCTTGATAGGATAACTTAGACAAGCATACATTTAAGAGATCGCCGGCCGCCAGAGGCCGGATTGTCTAATAAATTAAAATTGTGAGTTCTTTGTTGAAGTTAAAAAAAAAAGAATAATAAATGTATATAATTTCTTAACGAACTTTTTTTCAAAGATTTTAGCTTCTTTAGTTCCCTTTTCAAGAGTCCTCTGCGAACTGACTTTCATTTCCGAATTTTGCAATCAAATAAACAAAATAAACAAAGCGACCAACAAAATAATCAACGTTATCCCTGTTAAGCTCTCACATTTGTGACTACTTGATTGAAGTACTTTTATTATTTTTTTTGTTTATTTTTTTCAGAGCTTAAAACAAAAATATTTCAATTAATCCCCAAAAATGTCATCAATAAATGTTTTCACAAACCAAATGCAACAAAATATGGAAATATTTTTGCATGCAGTTGAATTTACCTGAACATAAATGCGCACCGACAAGTTGAATGCAACATGTGGCCATAAAGCGGCTAACCCCTGCCCTGCTTCCCCCTCTCTTCCTGCCGTCAACACATCCGCCATGCCATTGTCTATGCTGACGTTTTGTGGTGTGGCATTATGGGGGGGGGGCCACAGGAAAGTGTTATGTCTGTCTGGCAGGTGCTAGCATCCGCCTGTCAGCTGTAAGCTGTAAAGTTATTTCGTTGATTCTAAGGACTTGGCCATAAAACTGTGCATGCCCAATTGGTCCTTGGCTCAATAGTAATTCCAATTGTTGTTGTTTCCATTGCAGACTAAATACTTTGGCATTACGGACTCAAGTTTTGCGTGGAGATCCGGGCACGCCGACGCCGGACTGCTTTTGGGTAAGTGTTGCGGTTTTTTCGCTGATGATAAAATATTCAAGTGGCCAAAATGTCCTTTGGGGTTAATTAAAATACAGACTACACTTTAATAAAATGCCATTTAATCTACTGCGAGGCGGCAGATTAATTATGCGCATATTTGTGGTCTCAGCAACAACAGCACCAAAAAAAAAAAAGGGAAATTTCTGAAAGCAGAACCTTTTTTTGATTTGCATTTTTTTGTGCGCAATTTATGACATTTCTTTTTGACGCTGGGGGCATGCCATCAATTAACTGACTTTTGGTCTCATTTAGAACAGGAGGAGTTGGGAGCGTAACCACAAAGTGAAAGTATTCTAAAAGCCTACTTTTGATAATGATAGAAAAGGCTCAATTTGAACTATTTTTTAAATTTTAATGAGTTTTGGTTATTTTGAAACAACTGTCTAAAGAAATTTTAGGATTCTCAAATTTATTGTTAAGTTGTAAGTTTGAAGTGAGTCAAATACCCTAAATATATCATGATAAATGCCCTTGAAAGTATGCTAAATTTATTTCTTAAACATTTTTATATATTAACAATATAATAGATAGTAAAATATTCCAAACTTAGATTCAAAGTGCAGTAAAAAAATTAAAAAGTTACAAAATTAATTACCGCCAAGTCAAGAATAAATTAAATATTTTATCAATTTTCAATATTAATTTTAATAGCATACCTTGCAGGGCATTTATCATGATTTTTATTTTGTGTAAAAACAGGGCAAAAGCCGAACATATTGAATACAAAATACGCAATACTCACGAAATTTTTAAAATTTATTTTACCTTTTATCTTGCTTTCCACATTAATAATGAAATCCATTAAAAAATCAGTAAGGATTCGGTTAAAGCCCTTTTTATTGCTCTATATTCAGGCCAGTTCCTGTTTTCGATTGCAATCAAATCATGAGGAATTGGAACATTTAAATGTTCTCGCTTCCAGAAAAAGAATGTGTTATACGACTTTTATCTTTAAAATTCCAATAACCTTCAATCGATCCTCTGAAGGGCGAAACGATTCGACCGAATTCGCAACTCTTACTATTTCCGATTAATCGAATTCGGAAACGGGAACAGGCCTGATTGCCTTTTCATAACTCCAAAATTCAAATAACATTGTGTTCTTTCATATGAGAAGCAAAAAGATATTTTGCTTAAGGAAAAACGAGAGCACAAGTTAAAGTTGGCTCTAACCGACTTCGATATTCCCGTTACACATGAAAAAACATGTTTAACAGTGTTCCTGCGTTCCTTAAGGTGAACATCTGAAAAGTATGCAACACTTTTTTAACTCGGCGATTTTTCACATTTTTGCTCATAACTTGAGAACCGCTCATCCGATCCTTATCATTTTTTCGGAAAATTGATTCAGATTGCTAATAACTAACTCTCTCTTGAAGGTATGAATCGTCTATCTTCAAAACTGTAGGAGATATAACGTTTTTTCCAAATTGCGGGGGGCGGAAGAGGGCGTGGCCAAAATTTGAAACAAACTTGATCTGCGTGCAGATAAAAGAAGCATTTGTCTCAAACATGTCAAACCTCTATCTCTTACCATCTCTGAGATCTAGGTGTTCATCCAGACAGACGGACGGACGGACAGACGGACATGTCTATATCGACTCGGCTGTTGATGCTGATCAAGAAATATATTCTTTTTATATGGTCGGAAATGATTCCTTCTGCCTGTTACATACATTTGCACGACTTTAGTATACCCTTTTTACTCCACGAGTAACGGAAAATATTAGTTTAATTTCGCTAAATTGTTCACTTCGCCCACTGTGCGGCGGGGGGATGGAGAAACACCGACACCGACCGACCACACACCAGCCACTTTTGAATATAAAATGTAATTAATTTTAAGATGCCATTAAAATTTTTTTTGTTTTAATCACCTTTCTGGGACGACAGTTTAGCCAACACGACCATTTGCCCTAAGCAAGACATGGTGTCGAAAATATATTTAAGAATACACGCATGGAATTGTAATCGCAGTTTGAGACTGAATCGTTCGTGAAGTGAGCGCGCGCACCTCTAGTACTAACAACATGCTGCAGTATTGATTTGTGCTATCCGGCCCACACTACCAAGTTTCATGTTGTATGAGCAGAATGCTTTCTGTGTCCACCATATCCCATCAGAAAGAAAAATTGAAAAAATTCACCGAGAAATAGGTGAAAAGATTAAAAGATTAATAAATAAAAGCATTAAGTCGCACGGAAGGCTAAGCTTACTTCATCTGTGCCGAAGCTTTGGTAGCATACAACGGGTAGTTGTAACCTATCCGAGCAGATGGTAGATGTAGGCCTTTGCGGAACCCGTGCTGGATCCGGCTAATTTCGTCGGCAATGTGGGGGAGGTTCACCAATCGTACCGCAGGCTACAAGCTCGACGGCTTACTTAATTTTAAAAATTCACGGGTTGTTTGTGGGATTTTAGGAAGGATCATTTAGTCCTGGAGGAAGGCATAAGGGACTGAAAGTGTAGCACAGAAAAGAAATAAAAAGAAAAGAAAAGAAAGAGAGAGTTGACCTAGAAGTACATGGCGTGTTTAGGCTCTCCTGAGGTGTTGTCTGGAGGCCGTGTTCCCCACCCTATAACACATAAGTTGCGCTCACTTCACCACATGGCTGCGCATCATGATTTCCGGACAAAAGAAAAATTTAATTCATCTTCAATATAAATTTAATGTGGGACTTCATTGTTTCTCTGGCGGTTATACATAATTTTACTCTAAAGGAATCTAAAATTAATTAAAGCTAAAATTATTCAGTGGATATTCTTGCTCGAACTGGCGTATACTTGATTAAGGAAATTCATTACAAGGACCGAAAACTAAAAAATTCTATCCTAAGCGCAAGTGAAATTAGACAAAAGAAGCTGTAAATTAAAGAGGGCATGACAATTCGCCATTTAAATATAGATATTAATTATAAGACTGGCACGTCAGCTTGGCTTGAAAGTAGTTTTCAAGGCAGCTATAAGATATATTCATCGAACCCGGGCGGATTCGTCATATAAGTCTCAGAGAGTAAAGACACATTTAAGTCGTTCTCTCTCATGTTCGCTCTGCATTGCATGTGGCCCATACCATCTTTTTAACTATTTCGCGGTGAAAATTTCCAAATTTTTTTTCTTAGTGCGCTCCAGCATAATTAAACGAAGATCTGTAGATGGGGTCACAAATGAATGTTTCTCTGCATTGCAAACTTCTGAACGAAACTCTAAAATTTAAATCTGAAAACAAAAACTGCTAAATGATTCATCCGACTACGAGTATTATGCCATTTAAATATGAGCATAAATAAATTAAGGGTAGTTGGTAACCAAAAACCCTTTCAAAACAAGTTCGTTAAAAACAATTGAATTTAATATTAGAATGAAATCAATAATGGGCATACTAAATCAGAGTTTTAAGTGTAAACAAAATCACATGGATAAAAATAGTTGTTCCTTTTTTTTTTTTTGTTGGAGTGGAGGGCCACTTGACTCTTGATGTGGGTTGTTGGCTTCAGTCGAGCGTATATATCAATTAGCTGTTTGTTGATTAATTCATAACTCAATTCCCAAATTGATATGAGGGGGGTTGAGCCCTCACACACAACTTCTTAATGGGTTCGTCGAGGGGTTGTTTGCATTATTAAAACAATTTAGCCAACTAATCAAACTTATGCAATTATCGCTGCTTATTCAATTTAACGCGCAGTTATCTACAAAAGCAAAAGCAAAGACACAACAACAAAATAACAAAAAAAAAAAACACAAATCCGGCTACAAACAAACTCCAATTAAACGCGCATAATACGCGCAGATGAGAAGTAGGAGGAGGAGGAGGATCCGGAGTATGACACACACATAACAGCGTGTTAGTTTTAATTTTCCACGCTTTTCTCACTCAATGAAATGAAATTTGCACAATATTTCTCTAATTGCATTTGTTGCCGGCATTCCCAGCCATCCCCGCCATTTCTCTGTACTTTTTTTCTACTTTTAGTTTGTGTGTGTGTGTGTGTGTGTGTGCGTAGAAAAACAAATTGTAATTTACTGATAAAAGATACAAAAGTCCATAGATTTTTATGGCCTCTGATAAAAAAGTTTGCATATTTAATCCTAATTGAAACCTTAAAAGCTTTGAGAAATGCAATTTTTTAAATTGAAATAAAATATTAAATTTGCTTTTCTTTTTAGAGAAATATCACTCATAGCGTCAAATTTGTAATAGGAAAAAAGCAAAGGTTTTTTGTTTTAAAATAAACAAATATGGCCAGACTTCAATGAATTGTGCTACTATCTACGAGTCAGCAGCAGCTCAGCAGCATTCATTTGGGCATGGAGCGTTTTCTAGCTATTTTATAACTCTCGATAATCATTTCTTATCGCGAAAAAACACCAAGGCTACACAGCGGTACAGTAATAAGTCCCGCGTATAAAGTTTGGATTGGATTTTTGGTACCATGAGCCCATCATTCTATTTCTGAATCTGACCACTTCTGTTTGATATAAAGTTTTGGTTATTCCTCTATGATCTTCAATTTAAATCCAAGGGGGATAATCGTTGAGGTCCTTCGAGCCGGATTGAGTTTGCCTTGCGTCGAGGACTTGAGAGCTTTGAGATGCCTCCGGTCGAGGGCTTTTGGGCTAAGTTAGATAATCTGAATGTGGGCTTAGAATGGCATTAATTGTCAAATAAGGAGCATTTCGAGTGGTAGCAGGTGGCTTGAGGATGTTAAGAAATATAAGCTCCAGAATAGAAAGTTCAGTGAGTGAAAACTCTTAAGAAGCCTATTCAAGAGACAATTGTCTTGCAGATTTATAATCTGGCTATTGGGGCAACATACATAGAATAAATAGTTAAGAATCTTAAGAATCTCGTTCAAATAGGGCGCCATACTCTAAATATCGATAATTGTCGAGAAAGTATAGATCAAACTAAGCGAACTTAAACATTGGCTTGGCTTTTTGTATCATAAATCTCGCTTGGAGTTCAGAGTATCTGAACACACAACTTAGCTGCTCAAGATCCTCAGTCTTCTCTTTGGAAGTGCCCAACACACCCCACCAAGGATCTTAGAAGGTCACCAAACATCACCAAGCATCGCATTGTTGTTGGAATCGTGGCACATGAATCAAAGAGCACATAATCCTCTCGTGTTATCTTTCTTACATCACAGAACATCACAAGCACACACGTTCCCACCTGTTCCGAGCCATAAATAGTATAAGTAAGAACTAATTCAAGAACAGTTTACGCCCCTAAATAAAGAAATACAGTATAGTCTCGATTGATACACCATTCTTGTTATTTATGGGAGGACTCAAAAAGAATTCGTTTACCGCAACCACCATCTATAAAAAAGAAATCAAATTTCTGTGACCATGTATCGTGACCCGGCCAAATATCGTTACAATGGCGCCCGAGCAGGCAATGTTTTTAAGTTTTGGCGTCCGAAGAGCCAGTACATTTGTCGTTGCTTGATGTTGAACTTTAAATATTTAAGATTCTAAAACTGGAGTAGTTTTAGACATAACGAGCTGTAAGCCCCGGCTCTGTCGGGCCCTTTGAATTGGATGAAAATGTTTCCTATGAGAGCAGAATAAATTGTCTGAAGTTAGCTGTAAACATTGAAAGAAGAGAAGTATCGGAGTCCATACATTTCAGACATTATTTCAGACGTTAAAAAGCATTTGTGCTCAATCTAAAAATTTGAAAATTTTGATTTCGCTTCATGATAAAAAGTTAGACGTAGTTAATTTACATTCTATTTGGTAAATTTAATTTTCAACAAAAAATTGTTTGAAAATTATGCAGGAAATGAATATGCACAATATTTTGGCTGTAATTAAGAAAACCTTGGGAATCACATCACCTTGTACATGCACTTGGACTTTATTTGTATCAGATTATTATACTATAACATGTATAAGAAATATAGCTGTTAAATAATGATTACTAATCGTAATCATTAAATATTTGGTTATTTTTTTTTTTAAAGGCAAAATAATGATAACGATTCACACTATTACTAATTGATTACTTTCATAAATAAATAAAAAATAATCGGGATTATTGAGGATTATCAAAAAATAATCAAAATTAATCCAAAAATAATTCGACTACTTTTCAAGATCATTTTTGATTATTTCTGAAAGTAATCAATTAGTAATCAAGTATTTTTAACCAAGAGGATTAAATTACTTTTTTTTCAAAAATTTTCTAATTGATTATTAATTGTAATCGCAATTTAACAGCTATGATAAGGAATAATTATACCATCATTTATGATATTTCCAACAAAAAATCATTAAAATATGCCCTTTGCATTTAAATCCTAACCCATCCCCCCCCCCCCATATTTTTTTCAAAACAAGTCACCTTCGAGTCACTGTTTAGTCATTGTCACTGTAAAGACACTGTCAAGTCACTGTTAAGTCACGGTAAAGTCACTGTCAAGTCCCTATCAAGTCACAGTTTAGTTACTTTTGAGTCACTGTTAAGATACGGTCAAGTCACTATTAAGGCACTGTTTAGTCACTTCGAAGTTACTGTCAAGTCACTGTTTGGCCTCTGTTAAGTCACTTTAAAGTCTCTGTTGAGTCACTGTTTAGTCACTGTTTAGTCGACGCTTAGCCAATGTTAAGTCACTGCCTAGTCACTGTTTAGTCACGGTTGAGTCACGGTTGAGTCACTGTTTAGTCACAGTCAAGTCACTCTTGAGTAACTTTTTAGTCACTTTCAAGTCACAGTTTAGTCACTTGAGCCATTGATTAGTCACTGTCAAGTCATTGTTAAGTCAATTTTAAGTCATTGTTTATTCACTGTTCGGTCACTTTTCCCTCTCTTTCCCGATCTTTAACCCAGGTCTTTCTTTCTCTTTCGTCAGCGTCACGTGAAGCTGAAATCAAATATAACTCCTGCTAAAATCTTTCGTAACAAAATTTAATATCTTTTATATCAAAAATATTTCAAACAAATTAAAAGATTTTGAAGCTGCCTCTAAAAAAAAAACAGCTTTTTTGTTTGATTTGAAACCCAAATAGATGAACGGATTGATTATTTCTGGATTTCCTTCATCGCCTTAGTATTTTTTTTCAGTGTAAGCAAAACTACTTAGAAACGCATTTGTGCTGCTTTAGAAACTGCTTATGGACACACACACACACACACACAGCTTTTCATTTTTCACATTGCACAAATGCCTGACCAAAACGCACCAAAAATGTTTACTGAAAAGCTGCCAAAAGCAAACAATAAACATGGAAAAAAAATCGCGAAATTAATATTTAAGTACGTGCGGCCGCGGGGCACAGCAATAATAATAATAATAAAAATAATAATAATAATAACTCACAACACAGAATAAAAATTGAAATGAAAAAATCGGAGAGAAATGTGAAATGCGGTTGGGCATATCAACGCGGGAGAACAGGAAAAAGTGCACAAGGAAATAAACAAAGCCAAAATGAAATGAACTGTAATCAATTCCGAGGACGAGTCGGAGTCCGAGTGCGAGCAATTTATGGGAGGGTCCTTCCGCCTGGAACAGTCAGAGGCCAATTATTAACATTTTTCGGGGCCACAGCGCCAAGTGGCAGGGCAGGGGCAGGGGCAGGGGTGGGTTTTTTGAAATTTTCAATGCTCTGCCAAAAGGTGAAACCATTTTATACCCTTAAGAAATTTTCCAAAATATGCCGACTTACTTGAGGAATGAATAATTCTTGTTTTAATTCTTATAATAATTAATTTACTCAAATATTTGTTTACCAAAGAGGAGTTAGAGCATTTCAGATTCGTTGTGCTTTCGCTGTGGGCTTTTTAACAATTCAACTTTTTTTGGCCGATTTTTCTTTTTTAATTTGAAGGCTAAGCCCGTGCCCAAAAAAAAGAATAAAAAAATAGGAAAATTTATGAAATTTTCCAAAAGGGATACAAAAAATGGCGGCCATAACGAAAAGTATCTTGTGGCTTGCATTTCTATGCACCAACCAAACTGGTAATTAATTTCCACGGCCAACGCTTTCAAGTGTGTACCAGGCACTTGCCACACTCAATTCCTCCTCCTCCTCCGCCTCCCCCTCCATCTGACCATTTGCTGCACTTTCAAGCGCACTTTATCAATTTTATGTTGACTATAATTGCATTAAATTGAGTTGCTGCCTCTGAACAAGCTGTTCCCTCTCAACTTGGGATCCGCTCTATGAAGTATCCCATTACACCTCGAAATATATGCAGTGTGCCTGATGGAAATTTGTGTACGAATTTACATAAAGCTCTTAAAAAGTTGTCTGCTAGCTTTATGTAGACAAATATTAAACTTGAATTGGGCTTAGGTAGGGAAAGGTTTGCTTTGTAAACAACTTTCTATGCTTTAGTTTCAAATGTAAGCTTCTTGCAGCATTCGTTGGGCTTTAAATGAGGGCAGGAAAGTAAACTTTCACGCAAATTACATATGTTTTTAATATTTATTTTGTGAACACAAAAACTATATTGTTTACTCTTTTAAAAATGCGTTGCGTTTCCAATAGTCTTAGTGTTATATGGAGCGAGCAAATCGAATGAAATAGTGTTTGTCTGAGCTGACCAAGTTTTTCTTCGCGTTGACACAGCAAGTTGTATATTCTCGAAATAAATGGTGAGGCTTTTATGGACTAATAACAACGTACGAAGTCTGATTCACTACTCTAAGTCAAGGCTAAGAAATTAATTAGTCATGGTATCGTGACCTGGCCAAGTATCGTTACAATGGCGCCCGAGCAGGGAATGTTTTTAAGTTCTGGCGTCCAAAGAGCCAGTACGTTTGTCGTTGCTTGATGTGGAGCTTAAATATTTAAGATTCTGAGACTGGGGCAGTTTTAGACATAACCAAGACAAGAGTTTGTTACGGTCGCCAATACCAAATATTTCCATACCATAGAATAGACTCAGAGTGAGACATGCTTTAGCAATCAAAAGCCTGGGATATAGAAGAATGAGTTTTTGGGTAAGCGACAACAATCTTTGCCAAACACTTTCGAAATGTGGTCGCTCCACGTTAGCGTATTATTGCTGTGGATTCCCAGGTTAGTGGTGGTATCCTTAGTATATTCCAGCGGAACATTGTTTATTTGTCAGCTTAGACAGGTTACGGTCTGTATTATTTCAATTGTTAATTTACTTGAAAGTATATTTAAAAAATGAAGTTAAATCTTTGTAAAAACCGTATGTAATTGAAATGTAACATACACATGTAAAAAACTCCTCAATAAGCTTTGGATAAGCATTGAAAGCATATCTTTATTACTTCGGCCCATAGCCTAGCCATTCAGCGCTCGGTCAAATATATTTCTTCAAGTTCATGCACACAAAGCGAACGTTCGTCTCACTTTTCCGCGAGTCATGGCGCCCGAGCAGGCACCTGTTTTACTGTACTAGTAATGGTAAGAGAAGACTCACCTTGGCACACACGATCAAATTGCTTGTTTCAGATCGACGAATACTGCCTTTTGGCATGATACCCTTCAAGGTTAGATTTAGTTACCCTGTTTAACTGTCCCGGCGTTCCGAGTGACCTCCTGAACCCCAATGGATTTAGGCTAAGCTCATCCAAATCAAGTATTCTGCTCAAGAGGCAACTCTTAAAGATTTTCGACACTGCCGAAAGCACACTGATTGGCCGGTACGATTCAACACTTAATGAACTCGTCCTGGCCTTGTGAACTATAATGATCTGGGCCTTTGTCCTCTTGGGAAGTAACCTCGGGATGTAACCCAGTCTCAACACTGAGTTGAGTATGGCTTTGTCACTCCCCTTCAGCATCTTTATCCAACCAAAGAGCCAGAATAAGGGAGTCAGTCCACACGGGGGCGCCAAAAAAAGTTCAACCAAACGTGAATCCTTCACAGTTCGATTATGACTTATACTTTATAATCTCATTCTAACTTAAGTTTGACTTAACAGTCTTGTTGTCGTTATTATCTTCTCCAGGAGCCTTTTGGACTGAGACTCTTTGATTTTTTCTCTCCAGGGGTGTGAGGGATATGTTCTACTCTGCAATTTGATACAGGGGAGGTTGAGCCTAACTCCTCAGCTCGATTGTTGGACGAGTGCCCTCAGTCCTTCGGATCGGGAATTTTGGGGTTGCCTGACGTTTGTATCTTCTGGAGAGAGACCAGAGAGCATAATTAGAGATCTCATTTGATGAGACACTCTCAAGAAATCGATCTGTATCCACCTGATTGAGCTTTTTAATATGGCTTAACACTTTGCGATAGACTCTATCAACGATAGGATCACAAGTACGAACGGGTTGTCTTCGGAGTCTTCTCTTGATGAGAAACAGAGTGTCAAGGGCAGGCGAGGGATAGGAAGGCGAGGGATAGGGTTTAGTTCTTGTAGTCCCATTAACCGCTGTTGATTCACAAATATGACGCTGACGTTTCTGCTTAAATTGCCGACCCCTGCTGTACGCCGGAATCAAAGAACGATTGAAGGTCCTTTGGTTAGTAATTGGACTGAGAAGACAATCAGAATCTTTGACCACTGGCCTACCAAATTGACGCAGCCACTTTCTCTCTTTGTTTTGGCTATTAGTAGATTGATTGTTTTCATATTAAAAGAAAAAAAAAAGAAAAAAAGGGCTCGTCCAGGAGTCGAACCCGGGACCTCTCGCACCCGAAGCGAGAATCATACCACTAGACCAACGAGCCATATACCTAACTAAAACAAAAATAAAGCTGAAAACTCTGCAGCTAAAGAAGAGTCCGGCACCTTCCCATTTGCTGTGTAAACATCAGCCCTCTGCTGCAGCGACGTGGACACACCGACAGTACATGAGCCTATACTGCTCTCTTTTCCAACCACAATGAAGTGCTGAAAGAGCGAGCTCTTGCATTGCTAAACACACACACGCAACCCCAAAATGAGCCTGTGTGTTTTGCTGCACCCCCGCTTGAAGCAATTGCTGCTGAGTGACTGCTGCCTTCATAGCATGTATACCACATTTTGGACCGGCAACGCTTTGCTACATTTAATGAATACCCACTCTTTTCTTAAACGAAATGTTTTCAAATCTGATTCAAGAACCATACAAAGCAATCAATTTCCCTATGATATAAAACGATCTGTGAGATTTGGTTTGTAGTATTAAATCTCAAGTTGGTTTTGATTTTCATTTAAGTATGCTGGAAAGAGGGGAAATGAAGACCTGGTCTCTGTCAACGCACAGGAAATGAAATTATTGATTCATGTACACACACACAGCGAGAGTGAGGGACAAATGAAGATGACAAGAGACAGGGACATGACACCATATGAAAATCTGACAACAGACGAGGAAATAAGAAATTGAAAGCCTGAACATGCTCATGTGAGGCATGTCACACTTACCCAGCCACTGCAGCTGTATCTGTGGTAGCTGTGGAACTGTTGCACGTTTCGCTATGTGGCCGTTGGGCGTGGCACACACACATCAAATGACAAACGAGTTGCCGTTCGTTGCATTATTGAATGAAACGTAAAGACGCCACACACACACACACACACATGCGATTCCAATGTAATTCACGTTGTGTATATTTAATGAGCGAGGCGGACCCCCAATTTATTGGCCTTTTGTACTCGGATATGGCAGGCCCGAAAGTGGGCAATGAAACGTGAAAAATGACTGCCAAATGACCAAACAAAAATTACATAAACACGAAGCACAAAAACTCTTTTTCTTCAGCTAGACAACTTCATACACAGTACACACAGTCACCCATAAAAGCATGCAGAACGTGATAAATGCTTAACCAAAAGACTGTAAATGTTAAATAACTTCATCTTCACGAAAAGGAACATTTGTGATGACAACCATTTAAAATAAAATAGGCTTTAAGTTGTCTAGATTTTAGTTACCAAATACTAAAAAAATTACTCATACGACAAGTATGTCAGCTTAAAATTTCAAGAAAAAAAAAACTTTAGACATGAAAGTCATACCAAAATACTTTTTATTAGTTTTAAGGGAAGACGAGAGAAATAGTTGACTTTGCCGCTTAGACATTTCGCTTATACTCTTGTTCTAAAACAATTCCTATCTTATTCCTAAGTATTTCCTGTGATAAGATTATGTTCTCAAGCCCATTACGATATTTAGATTCATTGATTCTGCAAGAATTTTGTGTCCAATTGATTTGTATTGGCATTACAATGTTATCCAACATATTTTGTGGACATCAATAGGAATTCCCTTTAGCCGCGTCAAAATATACAGCTGATAAAGAAATCCCATTGAAGTAAAATTGTAAACGCTTTTACAGCTTTTAAATCAAATTTTTAGATTCCACAGCACTTTCCCTTTGGAACGTTTACCAGACTTTTCCAAAAATTAACACTTAGACTAAATATCAAATCAACTTGACCTCATGGCATCCACTCTTCATTTCCAATTTAATTCAAATCCCCCCTTGTTTTCCACTCTCTCATCCACAGCTCTCCACTCTTTCCCCTCGTCTCCCTTTCACTTCCTGCGCTCTTCACTCTTTAACGTCCTCCTTTCGCTTTCATGCTTTTAGCAAAACCGCTTAGCCCAATGTTGCCTGAACGCAAAAGCTCATTTATTTGCCCCATACAAAATTTTCTTTACCATTTTCACCTACTTCGCGAACAAATTTTTCAAATTTTCTTTCTTAGTGCGCGCCTGCATAACTAAACGTAGGTCTGTGCCGAATCTTAGATCTCTAGGATAAGCAGTTTTGGCTATGCCAGTCAGTCAGTGATGAAAGATCGATGAAAACAAAAAGGGCTTTTATTCTGCGACCGTTAACCGAAATACCTTTTCGAACATAGTCTTCCAAGTCGTATAGGTATAAGAAGTAGAAGACTGGACTTCAGAGGCAAAACCTTGCTTGAGTCCTGACTCTGCACTATGGTCCAAGAGGCCAATTTCTTATATTAATTATTATTATTATTATTACACTGTGCAACTTTTTTAAGGTAATTTTCTGGTTACGCCTTCGAACCCCGATATTTTTTAAAAGCATACCAAAACTAAAAAAAATTCCCAAAGGACTTGGCCCTATCACATCGTAAAAGTCCTTTATAGATACCCAACATATTTTTACCCCAAACTGTCCATTTATCATAAACCGTTTGGAATTTTGTTCTTATATCTTTGGCAAAGTTAAAGATATAAACTAGAGGAAAAAAAGTCATGAACAGACTGACCAAAAAAATTGGCATCTAGTGCTTCAAAAGTGCAAAAACTTCGAAAAAAGTGCAATTTTTCCATGTTTTTCGCCTGAAATGGCTAAACTACTGGGAATTTGAAAAACCTTTCTTTTGCTAAATTGTCCCAAACAACAATATAAAGAAATCTCTAGTACGTCAGCTTCATACGAACACCCCCTTCATTTTGTTTTGTTACTATAAAAGTTATCTTTTCTAGATAACACTTTGTATAATGAATTCATAATGAATTCATTATGTATTCATTACACAGGCCAACAAAATGACCACTTTTGTGAGGTCCAGCCCAATATGTATTAAATTCTGATCCCGTTTTGTGCATTAATTCCAAAATTGGTCTCGGTATTTCTCCATCAGCTCTTGTTTTCAAGATATCGCGGAAACTCCATTTTGGCGTTTAAAAAATTATGGAGGTTACACCGAGCAACAATATTTGTATTTATGAGCTCTATGCGACAGTATACATATTAAGGTCGCCTAAAAAAATCAATGGAGCAGCATCAGCAAACCCAAAAGCGCCTAAATTGGCCTTTGAAGAGAAATTTTCATCAAATTATAGCAAAATTTTCAAACTTAATCGCCGTGTACCAGCCATTTGGGGTGCTTGCAGTTTTATGAAAACCACTTTAGCATGCAGCCCAATGGTTCTTCTAATTTCACCAATTTTGTTGCATTTAAATCTTATCGATGGACAAAGTTACAAGCGGTTAATCCCGAAAAAATGAATTAAAATTTATGGCAGGATAACTAGATTGATACACAAAATGTGTATAGGAAATATTAAAAGACTACTTAATCTAACTTAGTCTTTACATAAATTGTCAAGCAAATGTACAAATACATTCAATCAGTACTAGATTCAAACAATTTTCCCCAAATTCATATTTGCTTAACCTTGCGAGAATAACATTAAAACTATATGAATTGGGCTACAATTGAGCCAAATGAGTTCCGCACTCACTATAATCTATGGATTAAGCCTCTTGTGACTATTCCATATTTATTTAAACTATAGATGCTTGTCTATTACTGGAGTGACTTCGGATGCTTGCAGTGTGCCCATCCAGTGCACATATCACACAAATGAAATTTTAACGTCCCGAGACCAGTCTTGGAATCAGTGAACAAAACTGGATCAGAATTTGTCATCGATAAGGCTGGACCAAAATGGCTGTTGGCCAGTGTTATATAATTTATATATCAAAACGGGAATTAAATTTTCAAAGTCGTTTTTGGGGCTCAAAATATAATTATAAATCAAATTTGGGGTCAATAACTTAAAAACTGGAGTTTATGCCAAAAAAGGCCAATTGTCGAGTATACTTTTCGAAAGCCTCTTTGATATTCTTCCTTCATCTCAGGTCCATTCGCCTTAACGTTGGAGTAGTTCTGCTGAGAAGGTCTTGGCAATAAATTTATAATTTTATTTCTCTCGCATCTTTTGAATCTCCCTTTTAAAAGGTGGATAATTTTATGCCTTTTCTGATGCTGTCGGAGATTCTCCCCGTCTCAAACATCTCGTTGAAAGGTTCCATTACAATGGTGTTGCAAAACAAATTACCCTTGTCCATTTATCAATATGACCATCAGTCGATTTCCCTTTAAAATACCTTAACTCTCAAATATGATAAATCCAAGAACTTGATGATAAGAAAAAAGTCAAACTTGTCTAAAGAAAAATGTAGGAAAGTCTGCCAAGCCCGACTCTGTACACTGCAGCAGCGAACTATCTTTTGACCATAATTTGACCAATAGATGGCACCACTGCTTGATTTTTAAAATGTCACAGTGGACATTTCCAAACTGACAAAAAGATGGCGGCACTACTGTAACTGAGTTAATAAAGAATATAAAAATTGGGTAAGTTACATCAAGATCGGTTTCAACAATTGTTTTTTCGGACTTTTGAACCCGCTTCGAGCCTTGGTTTCATTTAATATTTTCCTTAATACGCAGAGATATGTTCGGCTATATTTCAAGACGTTTATCAATAGTCAAATGGATTATTCTCTCGATCTTTTGTATGGCTTCTATTAGTTCTTGTAAGAGTGAATGAAATGGTCCGGTTTGGGTAGGGTGAGTTTAGAGGGTTTCATTCATGTATTTTGAAGCTAAAAAGTAGACTATAAACCAGCATAAAAAGCAGTCTGCGAGCCGATAAAATCTCAATTCAAATCTTAGTTAAAAAGTAACTATTCAATAGTCCTTTAATGAATCATCCTTTAATTGTCAGTTGAAGACCGTTCATCCATAGGGAACCGCGAATAAAGGACCGCTTTGTTTTTTGACGAGTTTAACACAAACTATAATTTAGATTTTCGGTATTTATTTACACGGTTTTCTATTTACAATACGAGGTCTCTTCACGGTTTTTTGGTAGGTTGTTCTTTTGCTTTAGAATTGAATGAAAGTGAAAACTTTATGGTTAGACCTCTTTGAGTAGAGCTGTTTGGGCTTCAATGCCAGCCGAAAGCTCCAAGGACCAGACTACACCCCCTTCACTTCACACTCCTTCCTGCCTATCATAATCCAGCAGTTAACAAAATCAGTTCGTCCGTCACTAATTTGCTTGGGTTAGGTCTAAAAATAAAGCAACGGCAAAACAAAAAGAAAAGAAAAGCCCAGAAACAAAGAGAACAGCAACTGTCCTAATTTGATATACATAAAAGGTTCCTTCAATCACCAGCTGCCTGCCCACCATGGCCACTCCTTGACACTTGACACTGGGCAAAATCAAATTACACTTCAATGTCGCTTGGTCACCGACTGACTTTAAAGTTCATTCATTCCGTTTTGATTCACCTTAAAGCACATGATTAATTCCTGCAACACAAAACGAAGCTCAACCAGCGTAGCAAATTGCACACTAGCACCTTTTTCGTCCTGTGTAGCTGTCCTGCAGGACTCTGTGCTGGGGAACAAAAGAAAATATCTTTCATTAACTAATTAGCTTACTTTTTATTCCGCCTTTGGTGTGACTGGCCAGAGCGTGGCTGGGGTCCTGTTCCTTATCCAATCTGTGGTGGCAATGCTTTTGTTTTTACTTCGCCTGCCAAAAGGATAACGAAACATAAAACACAACTACTTTTGCGTTTGCTTTTGCTTTTACCCCCACCACCCTCCCAGCGTCTTTGTTATTTTACGCTTTACAATTCTTTTGGATATGCCAGCAAAATTTGTTCAGCCTTCTGCTCCATCATCGTTTGCCTCGTCGTCGTCCTCGTCGTTGCCATACACTTTGATTAAAGTGAAAATAAATGAGGGTCGTAGGCAACTGCTGTTTTGGTCTTTTCCAGCCCCCACCCCCCTTTGTTCGCTCGGCCCTTTGCTGCAGGCAACTTCATTAGACGGCACTAGAACAAATACATGACGAGACTGCGGAGCAGAGGAGCCTATAGCCAACCGCTTTGCCTACAATTTAAAAATGCGCACACAGTTGGGCGAAATTCATTTTGCAGCAAACGCTTGTCCAGCCATCAGACGCCAATTAGTCAAAGCCACTTGGCTGGGCCAACACTGACTTTGGTAACAATTTGTAAAGTTGATTCGATGAAAGAGAAATAATTGTATTTAGAATGTGTTTGATAAGATATTTAAATGCTAAAGCTCAATTGGAGTTGATCATCATACCAGCCAAAATGGTCCCAAAATGGACAGCTTCACTGGGATTGATCAAGCAAGCGAGCTAAGTCAAGCAGCTTAAGTTTATGTAGAAGAAATCGAAGGCCTTGTTATTAGGTCTACGACGATTTATAATTCAGAACCTGGTCACACTAATGTCAATAGCTAAAATCTGGTAACACCAAAATAAAGTTAGCCATTTTGTAGGATAAATGGGCTCACAAAGTACGAGCGCTTTTTTGTTTTTTTTTTTTAGATAACAGACATCTTGAGATCAATACCAAAAGAGTTAGAATCGTGGTCGCATACCCTACCACCCTACCTTTGATCACCGGCCTCCGAGCCTCCGAGCTCAGACTTAATTTTGACTTAATTCGCGGACTTGCACATTTCGATCATCACCATCCGTCTATTAAATCGTGATATTATAAACTCATTAAAAATTTTTGCAAAATTTCGTCATTTTCAATCGATCGACAGGTCTTACTTACCCGTCTTCAATTGCGAACCATAAAATTTTCGGTATTATCTAAACTCTATTATCCGTCCCTTTTTTAGTTTTTTTTTCGTTAGGCGCCTACAATTGCAATCCAGAAACTTATAAAAATGATCAAATTTCGCAATTTGTGGTGTAATAATGACTTCACTTTCCATTAATTGCATGGGGAAATTTTCGTTGCTTTTGTTATAGCCAAAAGCCTTACAACTTTAACTTAGCTCTAAGGGGGAAACTTATCCGGACAAGAGTCCAACCATGCCACAAAGTTTTATCACAATCGCAATGGCAAATTTCACAGTTTTTTTTTAACATTTCCCGGTCATTTCTTCAACGTGGAAACCTTCCTGGGCAAATTTTCAAGCAAAACCCAAAGTCGCCTTACAATCAGATGAACGGTTTAGGCAGGCAAAAACGGCAGACAGACAGATACTCATTTTTCTATACATTTGTAGCTTAACTTTAAAAGAATTTAGTTTTAATTTGAAATGACTTTAAAAGTTGTTTCATATTAAGCTTTCGTAACTGGAATTTTCTTAACAATCCTCGACTGCCCCTTATATTTTGCCCCGAAAAATTCACTTTTTCATTTATAACTTAAGTATTCCGAAATTATTTTGAAGTTTGGTTTTCATTTCATATCAAATGCATCTTGATCTAATTACACAGGCTTACAGAAAAGGCCAACTTTTGCAAAATAAAAGATAAAAAGCTTTTCTCCCAGCACGACAGGTTTACTCTGCATATAACTGTGTTTAGCGCGGATTCTTTACAATTTTTGGTCCTGTGGCCACTATTCCAACCAAATTTATTTTAATGTAAGCAGCAAACACGCTTTGATTTTGCTCATAACATAGAAAATTTTCGACTTTAATTTGGACAAGCAAGAGTGTTGCGGTCGAGTGCCCCGACAGCAGAATACCCTTCATTTTAAAATTTATTTCAATAAATGGGCGGGTGCACTTGCATATCTTCGGTGTTTTTGCTCGGATCTCATTGTGGTACACAGAATAGATAGATTCTGGGCCTAACTGAATATATATTAAGTCACTAGGTTCAAACTTAAAAATTGTATACCTAAATACATACAAAAATTTGTGGCTCTACCTCTTATAGTCTGTGAGATCCACTCGTTTATACAGAGAAAAAGACAGTTTTTCGCTATTTAAAAATGGATGAGGAGGAGTTTTCGAAATCTGAAACAAACTCAATGTGGGTATAAATTATAGTCTCTGAGATCATACAGACGGACATGGCTTTATCGACTCGGCTGTTTATGCTGATCAAACATATATATCAAGGCTGCAAACCTCTTATATCAGAGAGATCAAACTTTACTGATTAAAATTCCCGTTTAACTGATACCTGAGTTGCTGAAACAGCAAATATAGTCAGAGCAATATTTTGTATATCCTCGTTTTTTTGATCTCTCCAAGATTTTAAAACATTTATCCATGTATAAATTTGTTTTTGGCCCTTTATTCATTGTATTATTGTGCTGTCAATTGGGGTTGTTGTTTGACTGTCTTCCCTTCCTGCAGTCAAAACAATTTTTGGTTCAGGTTCTCTCCTACGCGTTTCGGCAAATATATTGCGTTCTTCAAAGAGTCTGTACATTTTAATAAACATGAAATCCATGTATGTTCTCTGAGGTAATTTTCTTGATTATCAGGTGTGTTCTCAATTCCACATCGTTCTTCGTATATACTTTTGAATTGGCCATTTTCTGTGGTTACTATATCAAGGCTTTCTTTTTCTACGAATTGAACTGTCTGTTTCAACTGCTTAAGAAATTCCGATTTTACTTACTGTTGATGTGACTATTAACTTCCGTAAACCTTATTGACGCAGAGTTCAACATACAATCGTTTATACGAAAACCGAAGTGGAGTTGAGAACAGGCCTGTACGGCTTTCGTAAACTTTCCTTCTTGGTAATCAGACGTTGAGTCCTTTAAAGTTAAATTTGGTTAACTCTCATTAAGAATGTTTTACTGGAGCGTTAGCATTCTGCAATGTGCTTCTTTACAACTTATTTGTTTGTTCAGAAGTTACCTAAGTTGGAAATCTTGGGTCTAGGAGCATTGCAGCAGGCATTGAGATCTTTATAAACAATGTTTTGCTAAAGAATTTAGAACAATTTCTAAAAATTAAAAACAAGCGTAATAAAAATCACTTGAATCCTGCCGCTTTACAAAAGTTTTATAATTAGCTTTAGCATTAAACAGATATATTGAACTACGTTCCATTTAAATGCTCTTAGCTGAAGCTGTTTTAAGAGTTTGTAAACCTTCGAACATTTTGTAGACTGAGTTCCATCGCGTCCAACAGTCTACCACAGTTTTTTTTACAAAGTGTGCGTTTTCTGCTAAAGTAAAACTAAACTTCCTTAAAACAATCGAACTGTAATAAAAGAGTCCTCCAGGTAATCTATTCAGATCATCGTCCAAATCAAGAAATGCATTTGATTCACATGAGCAACCTTCATCAACATTTCATTCTTCATACATAGTTGCATAAATTTTCTGCTCTGCAGTTATCATTTAAATGTGCTCCAGCTCGAACCATATTCGCTCTATTATTGACGTCGATAATATTAATCTGAACTAGAGAAATGTCGTAGGATTGGAGAACTTTTTGAATGATACAAATCAGATTACCTGGAATTTCTTTATTTCCCTGGAATAACTAAAGGCTGAAGTGCCTCGAGCGCAGTCTGGGCTTTATTAACTCTGAGTTCTCACAACTGTTGTGCCGCATAATAGATTCATGTGTCAATTCGGTTTTGGTGCAAGTATTCAAGTCCCGCACATCAATTTTGTAGCTTTTACAATTACAACTGTGTGCTTGGTGCGATGTGCGGGAATCAAACCTTATTGAGCCAGAATGCCAAAAAATTTTCGATTTAGTCTCAAACACAAAAAATAAATAATGAAGTCCACGAAGGTTTTTTTAATCGCACTCATGATTTGTGCCGCCTGATGATGTCTCGCTGTTTCCATAATTTCTATCGTTTTTAATGCTCCAATAACACAGGCTAGCAAAATTACCAACTTTGTGAGGTGCAGTCCTGCACCATAAACAGTGTTGGGCTGTGTAATGGAACACAGCGTTAACCAGCCATAGCCCCTTGGGGCCAAAACTTAGCAATTTGCACCGAATGCTTGCCTAAGTCACTCATCACTGTGCGTTAGAAAGTCACTTTTTCGCGCTCTTGATGAACCCTGATGTAAGCAGCAACTCAGCGAATGTGTACAGTGTACTTCGATCGAACACCCAATTGTCGGATCAAACCTGATGCGATTGCGTATGAGTTGAGTTTTTCGAATGCAAATTTTGTTCGACAAATTTGAAAAAAAAAGTTGAATCAAAATCTTCAAATAAACCTGTCGGTTGTTTCACAAATCAGCTTTTCGTACCATTCCCATTAAGTGGGAGGTTTTAAAAAGTGCCACAATTTTGGGAGCCCCAAAAAAGTAGACTATGAAAGTGAAATATACTTCTCTTCTTTTTTAATTTAATCTCTCTCTTTGTCACTATAAAATAAATAACTTCAAACCAAATTTTTTCACTTCAAATAAACCTGTCGGTTGTTATCCCATTCCTTAGGGTTAAATGATTTTTTGGTTCAAAAAATAAATTTTCATTGACCCATTTAGTTATTTTTTTTGCCCAACTTGAGAGTTTATTTTTATGTCTAGTTCTCAATTTTCTGCCTGAAATCAAAATCCCGTTTCGTGAAATCAGTTGAGCTTGAACAAGTGAAAGCTCTTTGCCCTTTGTTGTTGTGCTTTTGCTTTGCTTTTTATTTGATTTTGGTCTGCTTTTTGGTCAATTTGGACGCACTTTACTTTTATGATGATTATGATGCTTATGCTTAAAAAATCATTTCAAAATGACAGGACAACCAACCTACTTACTTACACCACAGCCAGCGCAGAAAATTGAGCGTGCAATTTGGCTTTTCTTGTCAATAATTTTCCATTAGAAAGAGGCAAAGCAAAAAGAAAGAAAGGAAAGAAAGCAATGCGTTGGCATAAAAAAAAGGGGCAAGCACTGCCCCGAATGGAAGTAGATGACACAGCTGCTCTCTCACTCTGGCGAGGACAACGACAGCGACAGCGACACTTCTGGTTCATTGAAGCATAAGAAATTCTCGAATGAATCGCTCTGTTGACGCTTGAGTAGACTTGAAGCGATAAGCGGTTCTTGTGCCATATACAAAAATAATATCTAGTCGCGCATCCCCACCAACAGGCACCGCGGCTAACCCAAAGCCTTAAAGCCTTAAAGAAAGAAAGGGCTCGTCCAGGATCCAATTCTCCCGATTGTCAAACTTTTGGGCATAAATTTCAATTTCACCTTTTTTTGTGTCATTTTTCTCTTCAATTGTCGGGGGAGTTTCCAGGCTAATGGAAATAACCCCTCTCTCAACCTGTTCATTGACAGTTTTCTGACATTTAAAGTTCGAGCATATGGACAACGAGTTGGCCATAAAAATGCTTATCTGCTGACAGCAGCTGGACATGCCAGCCCCCGGGGTGAACTAAATGTGAAACCAATTTGCTTATCGCTCAAAACAAAATGAAATAAAATAATAATTGTACATCAAATTCCCAAGGAGTCGTCCTCATGCGTGTGTGTGAGTGACCTTGGCTAGCTTTCGTTTCTCAATCTCAGCGCACGCGACTCTCCACTGGCTGGCGTTGAAAATAATTACACTTGCTGATTTATTGAGTGTCGTCGTGTTGTCGTGTCGTGTGGCCTGCCAGCTAGGAAATGCCTTCCCAATGTACGGATGTTGTTAATGAGCCACGACATTGGATTGCAGGCTCTCGGCCCCAGTAATTAGCCCCTTTCCTTGGGGTCTTACACACAGCCATACACACAGGGTCATAGTTGTTAAAGCGGAATCCATGTACAAGTTTTTGCCACTTGAGCAGCTGTTTTCACTTTATTATATGGAAAAGGGGAAGCCCCCAAAACTTTCAATTCTTCTGAGGGGGCAAATCTCGTCGAGCTTTAATCTTCATAGAAACAGTGCTCGCGGCGTCCAGGGATACTGAAATTTATGATTTCTTATAGGCAACAACATTCCAACCTTCGCTCACCTTCGTTCACCTTCGCTTGATGCCAGAGACTTGGGAAAAGAGAGAAAGAAAAGAGGATTTTATAAAGTTATTGCTACAACAAAACCTTGGCTCGCGAAGAAAAGAGAAAAAACGCATATGCCGCCCATGAAGGCCAAAGCAAACATAGAAGGTGAGGCTTGAGTACTAGAGGCTTTTTAAAGGAAATCATTTTGAACTTATAATATAATTTGAGCGGGCTGCTTTATAAAACCAAAAAAAATATGTTGCTCAAAAATTTTTGAGTCCCTGCTCGGGCGCCACTGTAACGAACTTTGATTTGGAAAGTTCTCACTGAGTTCGGCCTTATAAAAATTCGTGATTTCTTATAGTTGTGGTTGCTGTAAGCTAAATTTCCTTAAAAATTGCCTGAGTTTATCACGCGTTTCCTTATAGATTTTATTTCAGGATACTCTTTAAGATTAGCTAGGGTTTTTGCTAAGTTTGCTGGGTTAAGAGATCTGTTCTGGGTTTCTGGAATTTGCTTCGCTTTTCTGAATCTATTGTGAGCGTCGGTTCTTGGTCTCTAGATTCGCACTCCGACTACTTTGTCTCGCTGCAGAAAAGAAATCTAGATGTCGAGTTTCTGCCGAGTTTCTGGCTCAGATAGTATTCCAATTCTGTGGAAGCTTGGCTCTTCAGAATACGCAAGAACTTTATGGATTAGCGATTGTCAACGAGAGGGAGGCCATTATGTGAAAGTATATTGGTATGCTTTTCAGCTTTTTGCGAAGATTGTTAAACAGTCAGACAGTAAATCAGTCAGTCAGGGCACTCTCTTTTAACGATATAGAGACCGACAATGTTAACACCTTTAATACTAGTTCAAAAACATGAAAAGAAACTATTCTTCTACGGGGACTTGATCACCAGACTCAACATTTTGTGATTGGATGTCTAGTTCACTCGACCACAGCCCTTGTTGCTCTCTAAGCTGCAAAATGCTAACAAAATGATATGCCTACCTTTTTAACTATGCTTTAATAGTCGAGTGGGTTAAGTTGTCGTCGTCCGTTTTGTCTTCGGAGGTCCTAGAGATCGATGCGACATACTTGGGACATACTGGGAATAATTAGGACATATTTGGGAAGGTCACTAGGAGATCTTATACTTGGGACATACTTGGGACATACTTGGGACATACTTGGGACAAACTTGGGACATACTTGGGAATTACTAGGGACATAGATGGGACATTCGTCGGACATACTTGTGACATATTTGTGGGACATATTTGGGACATATTTGGGACATACTTGGGACATACTTGGGAGATTCTCGGGATATACTTGGGACATACTTGGGACATACGTGGGACATACTTGGGACATGCTTGGGACATACTTGGGACATACGTGGGACATACTTGGAACATACGTGGGACATACGTGGGACAAACTTGGGACTTACTTGGGACATACTTGGGACATACTTGGGACATACTTGGGACATACTTGGGACAAACTTGGGACAAACTCGGGAATTACTAGGGACATAGATGGGACATTCGTCGGACATACTTGTGACATATTTGTGGGACATATTTGGGACATACTTGGGACATACTTGGGAGATTCTCGGGATATACTTGGGACATACTTGGGACATACGTGGGACATACTTGGGACATACGTGGGACATACTTGGGACATACGTGGGACATACTTGGAACATATTTGGGACATACTTGGAACATACTTGGGACATACTTGGGACATACTTGGGACAAACTTGGGACATACTTGGGACATACTTGGGACATACGTGGGACATACTTGGGACATACTTGGGACATACTTGGGACAAACTTGGGACATACTTGGGACATACTTGGGACATACTTGGGACATACTTGGGACATACGTGGGACATACTTGGGACAAACTTGGGACTTACTTGGGACATACTTGGGACATACTTGGGACATACTTGGGACATACTTGGGACATACTTGGGACATACTTGGGACATACTTGGGACATACTAGGGACATACATGGGACATACTTGGGACATACTTGGAACATATTTGGGACATACTTGGACATTATCAAAAAAAAAATACATACTTGGGACATACTTTGGGACATACTTGGGACATACTTGGGACATACTTGCGGACATACGTGGGACATACTTGGGACATACTTGGGACATATTGCAAACATATTATTACTTGAAACGTTTGTGGTATTGTTGTTGCTGCTGGAGTATGTTCACAGCTAACAAGTTTGACAAGCTTCTGCTCTCTAAACAAATTTTGGCAAAATATAAAATATAAATATGAAGTTTGTAGTTCAGTCTTATGTGTTTGGGTGTGTTTATTATATGCAACATTTATTACTTGAAACGTTTGTGGTATTGTTGTTGCTGCTGGAGTATGTTCACAGCTAACAAGTTTGACAAGCTTCTGCTCTCTAAACAAATTTTAAATTTAACCATAATTGATCAGGTGTACGTGTCGTATGAGTAATTTTGTAAAATACTAACATAGTTTTTTTGGTTTTCAAATATTTTTATTACACAACAAAAACAAGCGAAAAGTCAAAGTAGTTTGTACAAAAACTGCTTTTAAGACCTTGTTAAAGAAGTTTTGCAATTTGCTTGTAATAAATATTTAAGGATTTCAGCGAATGGTTTTTGTGCTGCTTTAGGCAAAGCCGTAAAGTATGCTACGATTTTGAAGGTCTCCAGAGCATAATAAGGCCATAGACTTTTAAATGGTTAATTTGATCATCATATGTGTTCAAAAGGATCAAAATATTAAACTATTTGTCCTTGCTCCGCCATATGTTTGTTGTGAAGTTAATTGGCGCCATTTACATGTACATTGTTTATTGTTTATATATAGATTTTCAATAAGAGCGTTTCGTTTCTCGTGACAACAATCTGTGACCCATAATAATACAGAGACAGAGACAGAGAGAGAAAGAGAAAGAGAGACTTGTGACATTTAGCCCTTGTGTTGTTCCTTCTATTACTATTTTTTTTGCTCCCTTGTATTTATTGTTGGGCCCGGAAATGACACTCTCCAACCGGTTGCTTGCCTCGGCTGTGCTTTATGGATTGCGTGCGGTTGGCGCATATTCAAAAGCATCGCTCAACCGAAAGTGAAATTAATTACTCGACTTGGAGTTCAACCGAGTTGAGTTGCTGCTGGCGTAATTAATGAAAAAGGCAACCAAGGCACACGCTTACGGACACGCACACACACACACACACCAATATTCCGTATTTTCTTGTGCCAAAATTTCATTAGAACAAACATTTTGGCAGCTGGCAACATACTCGTGCCCAAGTACAAGGCAACGGCACATCTGTCCCCGCAACAATGGGGCGAGTATCTCATATCTCTTTTTGGCCAGAAACATGGTTAGAACATGACACAACACGCTAAACACGCGTGACGAACAATATGTACTTTGGTTGCGGGATTTACGATCAATTTGGAGTGAAAAAAAGAAAGAAAGAAATTATGGGACAAGTTTATTTGGATGAACTCCGTGAAAGAGTTTGGCCATGGCTCCACCCTCGCCGAGCTTTCATTCGATAAAGGTCAGGGTTATTAATGACTTTTGGGCTTCACAAAAAGTTGAATATTAATTTACCCTCACACCAAACTGTCTGGCCAATCTTCACAGCTCACTTTGCAAACCAAATAATGAGAGCGTATTTAACCCATCTGCTTGGCGGTCAGCTCCTATTACTTTGGACTTTTTTTGTGTTCGGTCGAGGGGGAGGGGGAGGGGAGTCTCAAGTGCGGCAGCCACCAGGGCTGGTCATACTTAGTCTCATTAGGCAACAACGAGCCATCTTTTAATTATGGGCCAGTGACTAAGGCGGCTTTAATCAGCGTCAATTGGCAAATACAAAAGCGGAAATTGCAAACTGTGTAAAGCGGAACGAATGAGAGGGGCAGAGGGCGGGGCGGGGCAGGTACCGGATGGCTGGCTGACTGGCGGTGGAAGTACAAAAAGGAGAAACACAAAAACCTTTTGCTAATTTAATTAAATTTCACAATTTTCGCTGGCGCTTTTTGTAGAATAATTGGCAATAAATTGATTAAAGAGTTAATTAAACATGCGGGAGGGGGGTGGGCAGATGGATTGATAATTGCATTTGCTGTAACCAACTACATACAAATCTTATCTTGGCTTTGGTGGGGTGTTCTCACACTTATTTGAGGATTGTAAGCATTTTAAAGCAGTTTTTTAGTTTTTGTTGTATATTTAGGTGAAAGCGATTTCATTTTTATAACATTTTCCAACACTGTTGATTATTTTTTCCATAAAAACTCTCTCCGAAATAAAATAAAGAATTTGTATTCAAATAGTTCCTTAGTTGTTAAGGTTTTTATAATAGGTCCCTGCTCGGGCGCCCTGTTTAATAATTCTCTTTAGAGAATTACATATGTTGACCGGTTTTAAAACTGTTTCAGCAATAAACAACTCTTTTCCACCACTTCAAACACTGTAATTATACTTTATTAGCTGTTAAATTTTTCTACAATTAACTATTTTCCAACACTGTAACCACCAATGCAATTTTTTTTTAATAGTATAGCTATTTGGAGGCACTATTCAATGCTTATATCATTATATAGCAACACTATTCCAACTTTTGTGTCGACGTTTCACAACATTAATTTATACTTTCTTTATATTTTTGGGTGTCAACGCTTTTTTATTGTTATTATCAATCATAAAATGATTTTCATTACAATTTTAATTATTTTGCAAGAAGATTTCGACTTTTGTTTGGCATTTTACAACACTTATCTTTCTCTTTAGTGTTGAGTGGTGTTGCTTTTTCATGTATATATAAATCTTCAAACGATTTTCAATAAATTTTGGATTATATTGCAACACGATGCCGACTTTTGTTTCGTCACTTTGCAACACTGCTTAATAAATTTTAATTTGCGCCAAATAAGTTTTTAGTGGTGGTCCTTTTCCATTGCTATATCTTTCTTAAAACAATTTTCAACACTGTTTTCATTAGTTTTACAACACTACTAAAGATGTTGCTTAGGCATTTGCCAACACTGCTTAGTTCTTTGTTTATTTGTATCTAAATAAATTCGAATGCTGTTGCCCTTTGATTGTTAGGCGTTTTTCAATACTATTTTCTCAGAACTCTTTTAGATTATTTTCACATTTTACAGCACTACTCAATGGTTTACTTCATCTGTGGCAAAGTAGTTTTAAATAGCGATTCTATATCATTTATAAGTGAATCTTGGGGTGCTCATTCCAAACTGTGTTTAAAAGATTAAATAACTTCTTCAGACTTTTTGGCATTTTACAACACTGCTCAAAAATATTCTTTTATTGTTTCGGAAATAAAGTAATAGATGCTTAAAAACTTCCATAGTTATTGAGTTTAATATACATAAAACCTTTTCCAATGGGTGCCTGCTCGGGCGCCAAATGATCAAGCCAATGCTAGACTAGCATGTCTCATGTGTCAAACAGTGTAAAGGCAGCCTTACTCAAAAATGTTCTATATATATGTCCAAACACTTTCCTTCTGAAAAAATTGGGCTACCCTTAGAAATTATTCAAAGCTTTTTTGGCGATTGTGCAACACTACTCCACATATTATTGGCTTTTTTACAACTTCACTCAAACGTTTTCATTATTTATGTGAGAATAATTCCTAATCCAGTAAAAAAGACAGCATTGTGCAATACTATTTTGAACATTTTTCAACACTGTACCGGTTTTTTTTTGTTTTTTTTGCAACAGAGCTCCATAATTGGGAATATTTCATCAAAATTGTTTCGTATATGTATATTTTGTCTACTACGATATGTGTTAAGCACTTCTTTGAACAATTTACAATACTGACTAAGATTGCTTAGTGCGTTTTGCCACATTAAGTCAAAATTTTTGTATATTTGTGTTGAAATAGTTTCCTTCTTACAAATTTTCCCTTTTTTAGGAATTATTCAACACTATTTTTGGGTATTCTCCAACACTTTCCCAAATATTATTAGCTATTTAACAACACTAAAAACTCTAATAATTGGAATTTAGCATTAAGTTTTGAAAATTTTACAACACTAAGTGTGGTTTGGGCTTGGGCTGTTTTAATAGTTTTCTAACTCTGTTTTCTCCTTTGTTCTTCTCTTTCCAGTTAAAACCGTGAAAATGCCGCTGGCACTTGCAACGGAGTGTGCGCTGTTGCCTCCATCCACACCTCCGCCACATTAAACGGCTGGGCCGGGCCCAGCTGGCGGTGGCCATTATGGCAGCAGCAATAACCACAAACCACACAGCCACAACAACAACAACAACCACTTCCAGCACCCACAACAACAACAACAACAACACAGCAGCTACAGCCAGCACCACAACGCTGGCCAGTCAGTGGCTCAACCGTTTCCAAAATCACACCGATGACCAACCTGACGATGAGTACGGCTCCTCCACAGCCGCCAGTTACCTGCCGCTGTACGAGGATGATGATGAGGTGGCCAGTGCTTTGGACGAGACGCAAGCGGCGGCGGAGGACGCGGGCTATGCACTGATCGACGACATCAGCGAGTGGTTGTTGAGTGGCACCAGCGGTGGCAATGCAACTGCCACGTACACCAATGACACCATGGGTTGGCTGTCGCTGGACACTCTGGGTGAGACCATTAACAGCACACTGCCCAGCAGCAGCAGCAGCAGCAGCAGCAGCAACTCAACCACCGTTCCCTCCGAGGGTGAGGGTGAGGGGCTGTATGCGTTGCGCAATTTTGTGGAACAGCAACTAAATGGAGGCGAAGCTGCGGGAGGACCAGAGTCGGATATGGCTTTGATTGACAGCGGCGAGGAGAGTGCGCTCGACAATGTGGCCGACATTGAGACGGACTATGGCCTGTTGAGTGGCTTTAATGAAATGGAACTGCTGCAACGGGCGGCCAAGGCAACGGTCCACAATCGAACGGCCATGGGAGGCGGTGTGGGTGGTGGAATAGCGAGAGGAGCAAGTGGTGGTGGCGGTGGTGCTGGGGGCAGTTCGTTTATGCTGCTGCTGGAGAACTTTAACGATTACTTTCCCAATTATAATGGCAGCACGGCATCGGGTACGGCGATTACCACCACAACGGCCAGTGGGCTCGATCAGAATCTGACGAGTTTGTACATTGAGAACTATCGCTTGAATTGCACGAATGGCACGATGAATCTAACAACGGAATCGTGTAATGAACTGCGTGTTGGTAAGTAGAAAGTTTGCTTAGTGCTTAAGGCTTTCCAAGACTATGGTTTTTTACTCAGACATTAGACAAAACATTTTGCAACACTACAAATTGTTTCCTTATGAACTGTGGTAAACGCAAAGCTGCTTTTTCCAACACTGTTTTTTTTTTGTTATTCTCATGAATGGCTTTGGTAGTATGAAAGGTTTAGATATGGAACAAGAACCAATTTACAAACAAATTTTGAATAGTGTTGAACTTCAAATACAGCATTTCCCCAAACAGTTTGAAGCAAAATACAATACTAATTAGAAAGTTTTGCAACACTGTTCAGAGGAATTTTTATTAGTTTGTGTGTAGTTTCTAAAAGCGTTCCAATTTCACTAAAATCTAAATAATCTCGTAGTTTTACAACACTACCAAGCTGTGGAAATAGCTTTAATACTTTTTGAAACGTTTAACAGCACTGCTGAGGATTTTTACTTTATCATTTGCGTTAGAAAAGTAATAAAAGCATTATAATTGCAATTAAATGGGCAGAATGTGCTATTTTCAATAACACTTTAAGCGTTTTACAACACTATCCCGGAACTATCCATAGAAGTTTTTTTAATACTGCTGACTTTTTAAAATAAAGCCTTTCTTTAATCTGTTTTAAGCTAATTTAATATTAAATAAAATATTTCTTGAAACGTTTTGCAACACTATATCTTCGTTACATAGAAGTTTCTAAAAGCGTTCCAATTTGAATAAAATTTAAATAATATCATAGTTGTTCTGCACTACCAAACTGTGGAGAAAACTTTAAGACCTTTTGAAACGTTTAACAACACTGCTGGGGAATTTTCATTTTGTTATTTGCCTTAGAGAAGTTCAAAAAGCTTTTAAATGTTGATTAAATGGTCATTAAATGCTCGTTTCAATAATATTTTAAACATTGTACAACACTGCAATACAATACTGCTGATATTTTAAAATAAAACCTTGCTCCAATCTGTTTTAAGCTAGTTGCAATATTAGTTGAAACGTAGAAGAAATTTTCAGCTGTTTTATGTTCGTTTAAATAGACGTTTCAATTTGAATATAATCTAAATAATATCATAGTTTTACAACACTACCAAACTGTAAAGAAATCTTCAATACTTTTTGAAACGTTTAACAACACTGCTAATGATTTAATATTAAAGCCATGCCCCAATCAGTTTTAAGCTAATTTTATATATGAATTGGAACGTTTTGCAACACTGTTAAATGAATTTTCTTCGGTTTTCATATCTGCTATAATATAAACCTTTCGACAAGCGTTCCAAGGGGAGTAAAGTATGTATAATATCATAGTTGTACATCACTGCCAAACTGTGGAGAAATCGTTTAACTTTTTAAAACGTTTAGCAACACTGCTGAGGATTTCCATTTAGTTATTTGTGTTAGAGAAATTATAAAAGCGTTTTCATTGAATTTAATGAGCGTTTTACCACTCTACCCCGGAAATAGCCATTTATGTTTTAATACTGCTGATTTTTAAATAATACATTTATTTATGATTTTTAACATTTTACAACACTACCCAAGATTTAACTAAACAAAATGTAATACTTATTGAGGTTTTGTTTCGCATTTGAAATATATTTATGTAAACACCGAGATTATATTGAAAGAAAGTGTTGTAAAACGACATTGTGTTGCTGTTCAACACTAAAAAAGCTTTAAGGTATAATAATCTTCCAGCAAAATTAAGTACTTAAACAAGTTTTCAAATACTTATGGAATCCTTGCTTATTTTAAGCAAAGCTTATTACTAAAAGCCAGGGGTCGGCACTAGAAGCAGAATAGTTGCCACTGGGAACTGAGAAACAATTTATTTGTAAGAAGAGCACAGATAGAGAGCTTTCAAATACTTTGCTTTTTAGAAATGAAAAAAGTAAAGGAAAATCTTTGAATTCGTTTGGATTAACTCCATTCCAGCTGCTGCTACGGCAATGGCAAAAGCTGTTGACTTTACAAATACAAAAGCGTCCCCTAAAGATTCTATCTAACGTACATTTTCTCATTTTCCCCCCTGTTTCTTTCTCTTTCCAGTGGACCACAATTACTGGGCGCTCATCTTGATCCTGTTCCCCATTTTAACGCTATTCGGCAACATCCTCGTCATCCTCTCCGTTTGTCGCGAACGTTCGCTGCAAACAGTTACGAATTATTTTATAGTCTCATTAGCCATAGCCGATCTGCTGGTCGCCGTAGTCGTAATGCCATTTGCTGTTTATATTCTGGTAAGTCAAAAGATCAAAATGCCAAATGCCAATTGCCCCGATGCAAAATGGCTCCGCATTTGCGTTTAATTTTATCGAGAGCCGAGAGAATGGGAACCCCACGCAGGGTCATCTAATAAATAAACAACCTCATAAATAACAACAAAACGGTGGGCGAGCGGGGAAGGGCGTGGCTTTTTAGTAAATTGCGGCCATTCAAGCAATAACATTCAATTTTTGGTGGCCCAGGCCTATAAATCAATGGCCATGCATGGGAGAGAGCGGCAGCTAAGCACAGGATAAGAAAGGGCGAGACAATTGCCAACTCTCGTCTACTTCTTTTTGACTTAAGCCGACGTAGGCTGTCATTCCATATGATAGATGGTTCGATTGATGGACGGACGGAGGGACTGGCTCAGTGAGTGAGTGACTTTCGGTATGCCCGCTGTGACTCCTGACAGATTGATGGAAATGCCACCATGTTCCATTCAAGAGCTCATCAGAGTTTGGATTACAGTCCCTGGACTTTTGATATGCAAATGCTGTTGCTGCATGAAACATGATGGGAACGAAGTGCTTAAGTTTGGATGAAGATAAAGTTAAACTCCCCCACAATTCTTGTTTATTCCAATTTAAAGCGTTTCAGAGCTGTTGCATATTTTATGCATTTTTCTGTTGGCAGGTTACCGTCTGTCATGTTTGCCACAATTAATTGTGTGTTTATTTTTATCGCCAAGCGAATTATAAAAATTACAATTGCAATTTGGCCAACTGACATTATTTCAGCCGAAAGGCCACAAGCGACGAGCTGTCCCACGTAATTAAAATGCTCGAAAGTTGAAATGAAATTAACAAAAAGCCGCATAACGCAGAAAGTGGCACTCGGTGGGTGGTGGTTGGTTTTGACACTAACAAATGTGCAAGCATAATTAAATTTTTAAACAAGAAAAAAAAAGAAGAACAATATTTTGGGCTCGTCCGGGAGTCGAACCCGGGACCTCTCGCACCCGAAGCGAGAATCATACCACTAGACCAACGAGCCTTGTTGGGATGAGAAATGTATATTACGAGTTTTGAGGGAACTTGAGAAGCTCAAGCCCCAATTGTTTTTGTAAAGCCCCAAGACATATACAGTAGGTCGGGAAATGTTTACATTTTTTATTTATTTTTGCAAAAAAAAGGGGGGAATTTTTTTCTAACTTTTTCTAATAAACAGGCGAACGTCTGTGGCCATTGTTAGAGATAAACAATCATGTTTATTTATTAGTTGAGTAACCCTGCGAGACGCAGAGGCCTTAACCGCAACCGTAAAAATACTCTCTTCAATAAGGGCTCTGACCTACAAAATTTCTGGTCGCATCCCAGAACCGTTTGCTCGAAATTACTTGTGGTGACTTTCTTGCCTTCAATGGTTCTGCCTTTGCATCCTCTGGGATTTCTCCTCTACACCAAGTGCACTCAGGCCTGCTATCGTGTCCGAAGCGATGAAGATAGCTTCTGAAGCATCCGTGTCCGCTTAGTATCTGGGTAAGGTAAACATTCACCTCCTCATGGGGACTAGCCTGTGCGTCCAGCGATCTTTCAGGAATGAATCCCAAGAGCTCTGCCACTTTCCTCTCTAGCTGCCTGGTGTCCGCTCACTATGACTAGCGCTGCTCCGTTTGATATGAGTACAGACCCAAATTGCGCTCTGGTGGTACAGACTCCACTCCACCATTGGGGGCCAGTGTAGGACTACTCCACGAATTTCTTAAAAGAAGCCACAAGCTGAAACACAGAAATTAAATTTGTTGATTTGATGGCTTGCTATGGAGTGCTGTAGAAACTAGCTTAATCTGCCTCCAAAGATTGAGGTCTTTGATTTGCCTTAATGACAATTTCACTTTCTTGATGAATGCTTTGCTTTGCCTTGATCAGGACTTTGCGACCTTTTTATGACTAAGCCAGAATACATAAGTAAGAATCTGAAGAGAGGTTAAAATTATGGAGCTTATACTCCTTTCACGGCGGGTGAGTGTAAAGCTGTGAAAAAATTAATAGCACCACCGCCACAAGCAATTTTTAAATAGTTGCTCAACTCATATTTTTAACATTGAGGAAATTTTAACCGCATTTTTAGAAATAGAAGATTTTGTTTTTAAATTTATCATATTTGGCGAAAAAATAATAGCACTACTTTTAAACAATAGTCTAAATTTAAAACAAGTGAGAAAGACGTTCAAGCCCGACTAAAACATACTTTGTACCAGGAGTAGAAGCTGAATGCAACGCTGGTGCTGCGCTCATCTCTAAGTTTCTCTCTTTTTCTCTCTTTCTCTCTCTCTAAGATGGTGCGGTGTTAGTTGTGTGGTTGGGAGGGGAGTGGGGGGAAGGTAGTTTACTTATTTGCTCAAAACTTGAGAACCGCTAATCCGATCATTATCATTACTTCTGCATTTTACTAATTACTAACTCTCTCTAGAAGGAACGAATCATCTATCTACAAAACTGCAAGAGATATGACGTTTTTTCAAAATTGCGGGGGCGGGAGGGGGCGTGGCAAAAATTGAAAATAAACTTGATCTGCCTGCAAGTATAAAAAGCATTTGTCCCATACATGTGAATCTATCTCTATCTCTTACCATCTCTGAAATCTGTTTGTTTATACGAACGGACGGACGGACAGACGGACTCGGCTGTTGATGCTGATCAAGAATATTTATACTTTATATGGTCGGAAATGATTCCTTCTATGCGTTGCAAACTTCTGGTCAAAATTATAATACTTTTTTCAAGTGTATAAAAAAGGGTATTTTTGAGGCTTTTTATAGGGTTGTCGAATATTTCAAAAATATCTATATCTATATTTTTGGCGATATTGAAAAAGTATCATTTCGATATAAATATTTTGGTGTCAAAAACATCGATATTATCGATATTTTTTAATGAAAACCCGGATCTCAACTATGAACAGGTCTTTTGAGGTAATTGAAGCGTCATTTGACGCGTAATAAGAACTTTAATCTGACTGCGCTTTAGAAATATGTATTTAATAAATATTTATTACATTAACATAAGGTAATAATTTTTTATTTAATATTTAACTCTCACAAATCGAGCTTGGTAATGGTAATGGCATCGAAAGGTAAATGCAAAACTATAGATTTGTTGAAAATCCTTTTTCACTTTATCCCTACAAATATCATACTTTTCTTCAATCAATTCTGACAAAGACGCGATTATAAATTGTAATGTTTTTACATATCCAAATAAATAACCACTTGTCGTTGGCAAGTAGAGGTGGGGATGAATTGAGTGTACTATTCAAAAATACACACACAACAAAATTCAATTACTTAGTTACCATATTTACTTTGAAAGGCTTCCAAATTCTTTATCGCATACACTACTAATGTCTTCTTTGGTTAAATTTTCGTAAAAAAAAAAACATAATTATAATTGAAATTGCTTTAATGTAAGCTTCCGGAGATTGAACATGTACGAGCCTGCTTATGACCTTTTTATAGACTTACAAACATATTTATAATGTGAATCACTATATAAATATCCACAATATGAAAAAACGCATAAATAGCAGCCAATTTGACACACAAATTCCCAGAATTCAAAATCATTTATACTAAGAGTCACCGTTGATGAGCTGCATTTAAGCCAAGCATCTCCATGCTTTGCTTTTAAGTGCGGTTTTATATTTGTTGAGTTTCCACTAGACCCTACGATTTTATTGCATTGTTTGCACTGCAATTTCTGTGCACCAAATTTTGCATTTTGTCTTAAATGTCCAGAGCACAAGAAACAGTCATTCGCAACAGTGCGACCGAACGCTAAAACAAAAATATCGCAGAAAAATATCACCAAAAAATATTCGATATCCGATATATCGCCTGTGAAAAATATACGATAGCGATATTTGACATTTTGGGCAAAAACATCGATATTTCGATACATTGATAATATTTTCGACAACCCTACTTTTTTCTTAAAGTCGGAAAAAAAATGTATAGACAGAAATTTGAAGAACGGTAACACTGTTTTAATTTAAAGATCAAAATAATTTACCAAATTAATTTACCAAACAAGATAAAAAAATCAAAATTTTATAAAATTTCAACAGTAATCGCATTTTTTGTATCAAAGTAAAATGTGTTGTAGTGTCCAGCAATGTGGAGAGCTTCTCGATAAGGTTGAAGCGTAGTTCTTGATTGTATTGCGATATCGGTTATGGTTTCTGCGTTTCTTGGTTTCCAACTGGATTTCCTGCATCTTATCAAACTTTGTACAAAAAAAATCCACCACAGATCCCACCCACCCCAAACCCCCACACCACCCAACCCACAACCCCCAAACCCAATCCCAACCACCCAGAACCCAATCCCAACAAACCCACCCAACCCAAACCCACCCCAATCCACAACCCACAATCCTCCAACCCAATCCCCAGACCAAACCCACAGACCCAAACCAAACCAACCAAACCCAACCCCACCCACAACCCAACCAACGCACAAAACACCACCCTCAGACAACACACCACCTCCCATCCACACCCCACCCTCCAAAAAACTGAATGTAGACATTAACTTTTACTCCAACTTTAAGCCGTACCAAATTGGTACACTTTTAATTGAACTTTAAGCCTCAGCAAATTAAGTTGTAGAAATATTTTGCCAGTTCATTTGGCAAAGCAATTTGGTTTCGATGTTCTTGCCACTTGTTGTAACGAGAGTTAAATGCTATAATTGATACAGAGCACTGCACCTGACACGCCAGACTGTTGTGTGTGTGTTGGTAGAGCGTAATTAACACCTGACACTGCCGCAGACAAGTGATGGGCGGGCGGTTAAGGAAGGCGGTAAAGCGCATTCGATGCATTTAATGACAAGTTAATTTGCTCTACGTGTGTGTTGTGTATAAGTCAGAGTGTGCTCCAGTGTGTGTGTGTGTGGTGAGCTCGTCCTTTTGCTATTAGAAAGTCAACAAACAGCAGGAGGCCGTTTGACAGGCTGGCGGAAGGCGCGTGTCAATATAATGATCAAATTGAAATTAAATGTGCTGTCATTGCCATTGATTGTGAATATCGCTGTGTGCCCCGACAGAGACAGGGACAGATAGAGAGGAGGAAGACAGGGAAATGAGGCTGGGAACAAGAGGAAATGGCGATAATTGCCGCAACAGGCAGCTGGGCTGGCTCATGAAAACTTCATTTCGTATTCAAACACACAAATTTTTACAAACAACCTTGAATTCATATCCAAGGCAGCTCTAAATGATGTAGTCAGGGTTGCCCATACGTAGCTTATGGCCGTGAAAAAAAAACGAATATATAAAGAATTTATTTGTATTTAAATCGTGGATGCTCGCTTAATATAAAATACTTTGTCAAGACTTCTTTCTGGGTCTTTTATGGTCAAATGGACAGCTAATCCATTTGGGTTATGGGACTAAGTTAAGCGTGAAAATTACCATTTGAGCTCCAGTACTAAGGATATATGAGAACACTTTCTGGACAGGAGCAAAATTCCCTTTCTCAGACTGATTGTAAATACACTGAGAAAGAAAGGATAGCTTTTACAATCCTCAGGATGATTGCGGTATCCATTTGGACTGGATAACCTAACCTTTTTGGGATTGATCATCTTAATCACCCCCCCATCTACGCCACTGCTGTTAAGTCTTTATAAAGTCACTGTTTATCACTGATTAGTCACTGTTACTATTGTCACTATTTAGTCAGGGCTAAGTCACTGTTTTGTCACTCTCAAATCACTGTTTGGTAGCTGTAAAGTATTTGTATAGTCACTGTTTAGCCACCGTTAAGTTTTTGTTACGTCATGGTCAAGTCACAGTCTAATCACCCTTAAGTTCCTCTTAAGTCACTGTTCACTCACTTTCAAGTCATACATACCAGAAAAAGTGAAAGTAAGTTGGTGTGTAAGTTTGTATATTTTGTCCTAACGGACGTCTTAACCACTGATCCGATCCTCACGAAATTTCACAGTATTTTCATGGCGAGTTTGGAAATGGTCCAAAAAACCGCGAAATTATTAAAATTATTATAAGAGTATTTATGATGAAAGCGCTTTCACGCGCAAATAACTGAAAAGATTAGAATGAAACTTGGCACTCAGATAATTGATAACCCGGAGTTGTATCTAGGCTTTATAAGTTTTCTTTAAAAGGCCCATCCTAAACTAAGAACTCTGAAACTCTTAGAAACGAAGCCATATCTAAGAAGTCATTTAAGCTCTAAGATGAAAAATTTGTCTGAAGGGTGGAAAAATGTAGCTTCCTTTGAAAATCTTTGAGACCTCAGTCACAAAAAGCAAAAGAAACTTCCGAAGAACGTAAAGGCCGCCTAAGTAAAGTTTGTACTCGAGCTTCTGATGAACGAGAGGAACGTCTCGGCTTTCTGGTCACGCCCTCCTGAGCATTTTGTAGGCTGGCTGTCCTTAGTATTCCTTAGTAAGTTTTAGTAAACTTCAATTTAATTCTATTTCAACAGTGTGACCTTCCTTTTTTATCCTATATTTCTGTCTGATTTAAGTACCCAGCTTAAGTAAATTAAAGTTTTCTCAAAAGGCGATGCATCTCTTTAGCTCGTTTCAATTGTGTCAAAGAAAACTGTACCCAAGTTTGGTAGCCACTCAAATTGTGTATGAGCCCGGAGTGCTATCTTCAGATTCATCCCCATCAGATTTGACATGGAAAAGGAAACTAAAATGTTGGACAAGTTGAGTGCGCTGGAGGATAATTATTTTGTAACCCAAGTGACTGTAAATAGTATTAATTGATGTTTGACCAGGCGACACATGCGATACAATAACAATTGTCCTTTTTTTTGGGGGGGGAGGGGAAGGACAAAAAATATGGCGCCGAGGCGTAGAAAAAGTCATCATAAAATAAAATTTCCCTCGACGCTAATGACAACTAATTTGTGCAACAGAGAGAAAAAATCTCAATACACACGGCAGCCATACACACTCACTCACACTGGCACACACACGCACAAGGATACAGGGATACCTATTTATATAAAAGTTATGTGCGTGTGTGTGTATAAATAAGCATCAGCATTGCCTTTGGGGCGTCCGAGGCTATTAAAAATGGCGTACAAAAACGCTAAAATTGTTACGACAACGCCCAAGACGACAACAGGGACACACACACACACACAGACACACACAGAGACACTGACACACTTACACCAGCAGGCGGACTTGTGGACGTAGGGATGCTCGCACAATAAACTTAATAAATAAGTCAATTAATTGCTCCACGCGGCTGATATGATACCAGAAGCTGAGGCTGGAGCTGGAGCAACAGCATCAAGTGCCAGTCACTTGGGCTAAAAGCCCTCGCTTCCTTCCTCGTGTGCGTGTGTGTGTGTGTGTGTGTGTGTGTGTGTCTGCCTCTCTCCATTACGGAAGCAAGTTCAATTAACTTTGTCTGTGTGGCATAACAAAATGTATGCTAAACTCGTTTAATAGTCGTTGGGCTTTGACTTTGAGAGCAGCGTTGCCAAGGTAACGGTAACTTTATTACACCCGCCAGCAAAATAGACGATGAACTTTATCCCGCTGTCCATACACTGAGCGAATGTGCTCAAAATATATATAAATGATTTAATTAACGCTTGAGTATTCCGCGGGATTTAACAGATTTAAAAGTGTAAGGTCACACTTTTTTAGTTTCTTTCCAGCAGGGAGCAAAAAGTATTAGAGATACTTTACGGTCTTTTTGTTGGGTTAGAGATAGGATAGGTAGGAAATCACTGTGGTTAGAGCGAGACGACCATATATCCAAATGTACCCAGAGAGCATAAATGAGAGCGAACAGCTGATCCAAAAGTATCTAGAGAGCGTAAGTAAGAGCGAACAGCCGACTAATTTCTGACAGAAGCGGTGTCCACTAAGCAAAGTTCCTCTCTAAGAAGAATTCTTCCTGTCTCTAGATTAGGTTAGGTAAAGGCTGGTGCCGGATGACTTGATAAACCCTGATTGTTGTCCGATATCTAGATATCTACCAGTTAAAGTAAGAGCCTCTTCAAACTCAGCAGTAGTTGTCCTAACCTATTGACTTTGGATAACCCCAAAGTTTATTTGACATGGCATCTTATATAGTAAGAATAAAGCCAAGGCTGTAAATCTAATGCGCTTATGGTTTTCTAATAAGTACATTAATAAGTACTGAAACCAGATTTGCAAGTGTTTGAAGCATGAAAAGCAACAAGTCTGCTGATTAGAGAATTGTGGTGATTCTGTTCAGAAGCACCAATGCTATTCCAAATTGTTGTATTTGACATCTATTGATTTGGGTTGATTATATTGAACAATAACTAACCGTGTTGACCTTGAACCGGCTAAAAGCAATGATTTCTTCAATCAAAACTAACCCTCAAATATATTTCTAGTTAAATTTAAATTAATCAAATTGATTCATACTTTAACTTGGTTTTCAACTTAAATCCGCATTGCGGGAAATGTTGTATAAATAGTCATTCTGCATTCATCCGAACAATTATATTGTTCTAGGTGAAAGCACAGCTCCAGAATGTAATGCCGTGTGTGTTTCACATATTTGACGATTAATGTCTGATATGCCATTTTTATTCGATTCCCAATTCATTCTCATGCCTAAATCAGAAATGGGAAAATGAAGAAAAACATAAAATCCGGGATCCAATTATTATTATCCTTTTTACAATATTAAATCAGCAGCCTATAGCTATTACTTATCTAACGGTGTGCTCATGCTCTCTTTGACTTGCATTCAGGAAACTTTGATTGGGAATGTCAGTCATGATTCATGATTCAGTTTTCGGATTTTTAGTAATTAGAGCTTAAAGTTAGTTAAATTGCCAATGTTGACCTTTTGTTGGAACGTTTATACTGGAAAAAGTGTTATATTGTTGCCTTGTGTTATTGACCTGAAAAGGCCTCTACACAGTTGTAAAGTATCGAGAAGTAAAGTAAAATTTTCATACATTAATATTAAAAGATAGGCAACATTTACTTTTGGTGTGTACGCAGCTATACTGTAAGGTTTCATGTAAAAGCACTGCGTTGTACAGAGCTAACAAATTATGTTAAGTTACATGAGCAAAACCCTTTGCTTATAGCCTATTTTCAATATAAGTACATATTTCGAAATGAACATTAATTTCTTTGGAGCGTTTCCATAGCATATGTTAAGTACATTGTTAAAATTGAAAAAAAAAAACATTTTTTTATGCCCTTACCGAGATTTGAACTTGGGTCTTGTTGATGTCTAGTCTCAGGTCTTAACCTCTACGCCATTTCTGTTAAGAGCTATTGTGCTATATAACTCTCAATTATCTTTTCTGGCTTCCATAAATTTCAACTGACATAGATAAAAACAAGTAAGAAAGTCGGTCAAGCCCGACTATAACATACTCTGTACCTGGAGTAGAAGCTGAATGCAATGCTGGCGCTGCGCTCATCTCTAAGTCTTTCTCTCTTTCTCTCACTCTCACTCTCTCTCTTTAAGATTGTGCGGTGTTAGTTGTAATAGGGTGGGGGGGAGGGTGATGTACTTTTTTGCTCATAACTTGAGAACCGCTCATCCGATCTTTATTATTTCTTCGGCAAATCGATACATTTTGCTAATTACTAACTATCTCTAGAAGAAGAAGAATCGTCTATCTTTAAAACTGTAGGAGATATAACGTTTTTTCCAAATTTCGGGGGCGGGCGGGGGCGTGGCAAAATCGAAAATAAACTTGATCTGCCTGTAAGTATAAGAAGCATTTGTCCCATACATGCCAAACCTCTATCTCTTACCATCTCTGAGATCTGTTTGTTCATACGGACGGACGGACAGACGGACGGACAGACGGACAGACGGACATGGCTATATCGACTCGGCTGTTGATGCTGATCAAGAATATATATACTTTATATAGTCGGAAATGATTCCTTCTCCCTGTTACATACTTTTGCACAAACTTAATATAATCCATGTACCTTCGGTACAGAGTATAAAAAGAGAAATCATTCGCCAGAGTGAGTCAGTACAAATTCAAAGATACAACCCTGCTCATTAAAAGTGTATAGTTCTATACAGGCGCTATTTTGCCATGCAAATTCGTCCTCCTCTAAACTCGCATATCTTTTCAGATTTTCTCGAACAAATCTTACGAAGTCGTGCTTTCGACCTTGATAACCTTTCTTTCCTTAGAATCGCCACCACCAACCTCAAACTCCTATTGTGCAGAGCGAAAATTGGGCAGCAGCTACATGCATCTTTGCTGGATGAATTTGTGAAACCATTTGTGGACATGGTTCAATAATTTTATTTTTTGCAAAAATAGAGGGAGAGAGACAGAGAGAGAAAAACTTACAGATGAGCGCAGCTGCAGCGCTGCATTCAGCTTCTACTCCAGGTACAGAGTATGATATAGTCGGGCTTGACCGACTTTCTCCGCTTTTTGGTGTAAGGTTACTTTTAGAAGTATTTAAAATAGTCATCTTGGTGCCATTTTTAGCTTTAAGGCTTCTACCATCTTATTATAATACAATTTAATTCGATTTGCTTCAACTTTAACATAAATTTTATAAAATTGTTTCGTTTAGTTTGCTTGCCATTTCTTTCGAAATGGACTTGCCGAAGACGTGCCTTAAGCCACCACTTGAAGTTATCTTTGGCTTTATTCCGGGTTTGGCAGTGAATTAACTCTGGTTGACATGTTGTCCCAATACATTCTGCATATATTAAACGAATCCAATGCGGAATAAAAATGAGACAAAAACAAATTTGGTTATTCTTTTTTGTTGTTGTTTGTGATTGGTTGAGTGCGACACTTGGCTGCTGTCACTGGCAGGCGATTTGATGACTCTATTTTTAGTAAAGCAAAAAAATGGAAAAATTATTTAGAAAAAAGCATGGGAAATGCTGATTAAGTGCCGTTATGGCTTCTACCCTTTTGGTCCCGAAAAAATAATAAACAAATTTATTGGGTGAAGGACGAGGGTCAACAGGCCACTGACAGTTCCATTCTTCTGAGTGGCGGGGCGTAAGCTGTTTACTTATTTATTACTGATTAGTTGATCCGTTGGCCAAATGCAATTAAAACCCAACCATTTGGCAAGATTACGGCCGTTCGAGTCTAAGCCAAAACCCTGCCAAAGCCATGTGCTGCACGCTTTTACACTTTCAATGACCACTTGAATGTCAACAAAAGCTTTCCACTGACACATACAACCACTTAGAATAGCAGGACATGGGCAGGGGCAGGGGCACGCTCTCTCTCCGTCGCTCGATCTCTCTCTGTGTGTGGCTCTCTCTTTGTGTGTGTGTGTGTGTGCGTGTGTGTCATAAGCAATAATTCTCTTTTGTGGCCTGTGGAATGCCCCGAACATTTTTATGAGTTAAGTGCCATTCACAAATACCCGCACAGTTCGCCATCTTGCTTCACCTCCAGGATGCGGATACTCTCCCCGTGTTACTGCCCACTTATTGTGCTGTTGTTGACGCAAATCCTCTTAACTAAATCAATTTTCATTTGTGTGTGCTGTGGGTGTGTGCGGGTGCGGGAGCGGGTGCGGAGCGGAGCTTCTTGGAAATGCCGACAGACTTGTCCGAGTTAAATAATTTCTGCTTGTGTTTGGGGTTTCTTTTTTTTGCGCCCTGAAAAGTATGCTATCATTTCTTTTGCCTGCAAACGCAGGGTATATTCATATTTGACATTCTCCAACTAAGCATCAACTCTGCCAACAGTCGTAAATTGCTGTGGGAATGTGTCAGTCGGTTGCATACAGAACATTGACTGCATATGGTGTGTCGTTATGGTCCTCGGCTGGGATACATATATTACAGAAATGTCTGACATTTTTACAGTGTTTTGCTTTCTTTTTAAAGTGGGCGTGGCAACACGAGCTCCCTCCTCTCTGTTTTAAATGCAAGTTTCAACTGTCTGACAGAAATGGAAACCAACAGCTTTGTATCAGAATCAAGCACAAAAGGTGTTTATAGAATACACAATTGCAGTTGCAAAATAACTTTCTTATTCAAGAATTGAAATACTTGTATTTAAACTGTTTCGTTAAATGGACGTAAAGTACATTTCGAACTAAATTTTGATGTAGGATATATGTATGTATGTATTTTTTCTCAACAGGCTTTCTTAAAGAGGAAGCAAGCGTTAACCGAAACGCGTAGGAGAACAACTGAGTTCAAATATGTTCTAACTACAGCTGTATGTCGCCAAATCAGAGGCAAATCTATTGGAGTGGTACACCAGTTGGTCATGTTACTTGCTGATTTGGGCGCATAATGGCCTGACATAGAAGACTCCTGTATCTTGAGGGCAGTGGAGCTTACCGTACCAAATCATAGGGTTCCCCCAGATCCACAACTACGAGGCTTTATAAGCCAATGGAGTTTCTATGCCGTAGCTAGCTCAAGTCATGGGATTTTTGACCCAATGAGTCGCACTCATGCAACTTTTAAACGGCTTTGTTCCAAATCCTAAATATAAATGCGATCTTGTATCCGACGAAGAAAGACTTTATCTGAATGGCGATCAACCACTTTGGAGATAGTCTATACTTATAAATCTGTAGGCCCAACTGACTGACATATTATCAACCCGTAGCCAAATCGCACTAAGAAAAGAAAATTTGGAAAATTTGTCCGCGAAGTGGATCAAAAAGCCAATGAAAAATTTGTATGGAGCACATAACATGATAAGCGTAGGAGAGAGTGAACGACTCTCTGAGTCAATTAAGTTAAATCTTATGACACATACTTAACACATCGATAGCTTTAAAGATATGTTGACCGTATATCAAAATAAAGAAGTTGGAATTTCACTAAGCTAGCAGCCAAAAAATGTTCATACAAAATGTAGCCAAAGAAAAGTAACGGAACTGTTTTTCTAAGAGCGCGAGTGAGAGTGAGCATGAGAGGGATCACACTTATACAAGTTAGATATGTGTGTATTACAAATTTCCCATTTAACTCTTGGCTCTCTGAGACAGATGCCAGCTGCTAAATGTGTTAGAATAAGGGGGGAAAGAGCGAAGAGCGGTGGGAGATGGAAAGGAGGGTGGGAAAAAAGAGTGCTAAGCGTGTGCTGATGCTGCTCTAAAATACACGTTCTTCATATGATATTGCGAGACCCGAAATTCACAATATGGTTGCGCGGCAGAAGTATGTTTTCAACATCCCCTTGACTGGCAGGGACTAATAGCCCAGTAGCATAATCCGGTTGTGCAGAATACAGGGTTACCCGTAACATCAATCACGACGTGATATCGTGATCAAAGATGAAGTTTCGTGCGTGAGCATTCAGGATCCGTGCGTGTTAGAAAATGTTTCTGCAATTTTTGAATATACGTTAGTTTTATCTTTCTATCCATATTATTGATCTACCTCTTCAACTTTTATGATTTCTAATAAACCACGTCGTTGTTTTGTCAACTCCGAGCGTAGGTCGTCTTCTTTATCCTCTTTTTTGTCTCAGTGACCAAATAGCTAACAATGATTCTACTGCCGTAAACCAATTCGCCGACTTCTTCCAACCTACTAATTTTCTACGCGCTTTACCAATACTTCTTATCCTTGTAACATTTCTTCTTCTAACTCGATAACTGCTTCCTCAATTTCTGAAAGCTCCCTACTTTCTCATTTGAAATTACTTTTCACACTCCCCTGGTGTATTTATACCCGTTACTCGTAGAGTAAAAAGGGTATACTAAAGTCATGCAAATGTATGTAACAGGCAGAAGGAATCATTTCCGACCATATAAAGTATATATATTCTTGATCAGCATCAACAGCCGAGTCGATATAAAATGTCCGTCTGTCCGTCCGTCTGTATGGTTACCTAGATCTCAGAGATGGTAAGAGATAGAGGTTTAACATGTATGGGACAAATGCTTCTTTTATCTGCACGCAGATCAAGTTTGTTTCAATTTTTGGCCCCCTCCTGCCCCCGCAATTCGGAAAAAACATTATATCGCCTATAGTTTTGGAGATAGACGATTCGTACCTTCTAGAGATAGTTAGTAATTAACAAAATAAATGGATTTGCCGAAGAAATGATAAAGATCGGATGAATGGTTCTCAAGTTATGAGCAAAAAAGTGAACCAAGCCAAAAAAAATGTTGCATACTTTTCGGATGGTCACCCTAAGGAACGCAGGAACACTGTTAAACATGTTTTTTCATGAGTAACGGGTATATCGAAGTCGGTTAGAGCCGACTTTTACTTACGCTCTCGTTTAGATTAGAACAAATAGAGAAATATAGAATATAATCTATTGGTTAAACTTCTAATGTATATATATATAAAAAATTATGGTTAAATAGCAGTTATCCGGCGTGCGTAGAATACAAAACGAAGAAGTGAAGCTAACTTTGCAATGGCCATCTATCAAAATTGCCGATTTGTAAACTTTTCGAACTTCACCATCCGGATATTTACCGTCTATTTCATGATAATTCAAAATCATAATAAAATTTTGCAAACAAAATTATAAGAAATTTCATGGAGAAAAATTAAGTAATTCATAATATTTTTAGTCCCATTGACCGAATTCAGTCAAATCTTTATGATAATTTGAACTCATCATTTAATTTTAAAAATTTCACGGTTATTGGGACCGTTTGGTCTACACCACATATACATACTAACCCTCTACTATTGCAGTCTATCAAATCTTCATAATAACTTTAGGAATAAGAACATTTTTTTATATGTGTTTATTGTTTAATTGTTTGATCTACACCTTCTATTTACTCAACATGGCCATTTCCAAACATGGCCACATTTTGGTCTGTTCAAATATTGCAGTTTTTGGTCTATGCTATAATCTTAGGTTCTATGAAAATGTAGGAAATTTCGCGATTTGTTTGACTAACTTCTACTATTAAACGTTTGACCGATTATTCTACTCTTCCTATAATTAATCGTCCACTATTTGTTATTTGTTAAACACCTTCCTAATGCTAAAATAAACATTGTTACTAAAAATACTAGCATTAGTCACAAAAACACAAAAAAAAAATTTAACAAAGGCGTTGTTGGACCTTACTTCAAATTAACATTTTAACAATTGAGTTATTAATATTTTTATTATGGTTTTTATTCAATATGATTAGAGCTATATTGAGTTTGTTGTAAAATAGGTTGTTATGGATTGTTTAATAAGCGGTACACTCCTTATTGTTTTAATATTAAGACAGCCTATTCCGGACTTTAATAAGATTATTTGTTCGTCTAGAGCCTGCAAAGCTTAACAATTCGTAGAGATAAGTTGGTTCTCTGGTTGTTATAATTTTGTGAATTGCTATTACTGTTCTTAATTTAATCCTATTAATTTAAAACTATTGGAGTTTATCAAAACTTTATAATAATCTTAACGACAAATTTGCATATTACATAACATTTTAGTTTTTTCAATCTGTTTTCATTTGCCAACGCTTGCGCTTTTGTGAATACTCAAATTAAAATTTTATTCTAGTACCATATATCCAATAGTACTAAGTTCCTTTGAAAATTTTCTCTTCTCATTTACCCGTCTGTATGATAATCTAAACTCAAAAGCAAATTTTTGAAATTTCGCTACTTTTTGGACTGTAATTTTTTGTTATTTTGGACTTTCTAATCTACACTTATGTCTTACTTACCATGCACCACATCGCTATCAGAAATTTTACAAATTTCGCGGTTCTTAAACTCTTGCAATGACTATTATAACTTTGCCACATAGCCCACTCGGCTATTGTCTGTCACTTTAAAGGCGCCATTAGTCGCAGTGTAAGATCGCAGCACGACGCCGATTTTTGCCAGCTGAGTTCTTATACTGCAACTGGCTGCGCCTAAAAATGGACGGCCTATAGCTGAGTGAGCTAAGTGTCCATGCCAAACGTTTGCTTAAGTAATGTTTGCTCTAATTTCTGAATTTGATCAATTGGACCTCGTAAAAGTTTTGGTATTCAAGATATGATAACTCCAAAATTGGGTAGAACCGATCCAGCTTACGGCGGAGAAGACGCGATAACGAAACAGTTTGATTTTAAAGACCGCAACCGATATTGGTTTCCTTTGAATGTGTAATAGATTTAAGCTGCTTTTCTATATTTATTCTATTTATTTTTCGTAAATTTTTCCAATGCTTTGAGGATAAGAAAAATACTTACAGTTGCGATTAAGCACTCAGGAACCACAACAACAGGAAAACAAGCTCCTTTTAGCATATTTCATCTGCTGCGGGAAAAAGTTTGCCTTGTTTAGCTGTAAATATATTGAACTTTCTTAAACTAATCTCCTGTTCATTTTCCTTGTTCGGGCGTAAAGCATTTGCCTGCAACCTTTTAAATGGCCATTAAAATTACGAAAAAATAAAACAGAAAATGGAAGGGGGTGGGGGGAGGAGAAAAGTTTGCACCTGCCCAGCCACCTAGTCCCTCAGATGTTCCCGCATTTCCCGCATTCTCGTTTAGCTTGGACTAAACTAAACAAGTTGCTGTTGGAGGGCACAAAACTCGTTTATTGCCTGCCGCATGGAAACAGTTTGCTGCAGTTTGGCAGTTATCCCCAGCCCCGGGCGAAACTTTACGCTTGTTGTAGTTATTTTTTTCTGGGGCTGAAGGCCAGCCCGGAAAACATTTGCAAATCATTGTGAATTTAGAGGCGTTGGCAACTTTTCCAACACCTTTTGGGCTTTGGTAGCGTTAAATCTGCCATTTCTAGGACCTGCAACTGCATTTGGAGCGGCACACGTCGCGCATTTTAGGTACATGAAATATTCAGCAGCCGCCTTGGTCTGCCACATAAACAAATTATTTGATGACTTTCCGCCCCTTGGCTCCCCCCTCGGTTCACTCGCATGACCGGCCACTAAGTAAACTTTTATGTGGGCCATAAAAATAGGCGAAGAGGGAAAGGGCGTCCACATGTCCTGGAAGAAGAAGAAAGGAAATCCCGAGCAGCATTTTTATGCAGCTGTTGTGACATTTTTATGCTAAGCAGTTCGCATCCCATCGGCCACAAAATTATGAAAATTCATAAAAAGGCAGAGAAACCCGTGAGTGCTGCTTGTTGTTCCGCTTCTTTGGTTTATCACTTGCCAACTAAACTCGTTTACGCTGACTCGTTTATCATCTTGTTCTCTGGACGACAAACAACTCGAAAGATGAAGGGAAAGATGAAACATGATAGATGGAAGACGCAAGAAGAAGATGATACCAGATTAAAAAGACCATCAACATGGCATAGAATGAACGAAAGCATTGTGCCGGGTGAATTGAAGCACTGAGGCTGACACACAAATTTCAGTTAGACTCACAAAATACGAGAAAGAATCAATCAAAGATGGTCAAAATCGGAATTGAATGGAAAATCAAAATGGAACGGATGCTTAATCTTGGCAATAAATTGACAAAGTTTCAGGTTAAACGCCAGAAATTGTGTAGTCTTTGTAAAGAGTTACCAAAGTTTAGTGAAATTCAGTTTGCTTGCAAATGCAATAGAGAGAGATTGGTGGAATTAGTAAGGTGAAGCCAAGCTAGGCAGCGCTCGGGATAAAGGGCAGTTCACAAGCAGAGACAAATAAATGTTCTGCAGTCTTTTTCTTTCTCATCAAATGGCCCTCAGCAAATGTTGCTTCACCTTGTTAATTCCACCTTGGAAGAAAAAAATTTACAATATGCGTGTATGTTTATGGCTAAGCGAAAGCCATGAGCAATATCAAACCGAGAGCGCAAGTTAAAGTCGGCTCTAACCGACTTCGATATCGAAAAAACATGCTTAACAGTGTTCCTGCGTTCCTTAGGATGATCATCCGAAAAGTATGCAACATTTTTTGAAGGTTGGAGGGTGGGTACCGGAGGTCTTGGTTCACTTTTTTGCTCATAACTTGAGAACCGTTTATCCGATCTTTATCATTTCTTTGGCAAATCAATTCATTTTGCTAATTACTAACTATCTCTCGAGGGTACGAATCGTCTAACTTCAAAATTGTGGGAGATATAACGTTTTTTCCGAATTGCGGGGGCGGGAGGGGGGTGTGGCCAAAATTTGAAACAAACTTGATCTGCGTGCAGATAAAACAAGCATTTGTCCCATACATGTCAAACCTGTATCTCTTACCATCTCTGAGATCTAGGTGTTCATACAGACAGACGGACGGACGGACAAACGGACATGTCTATATCGACTCGGCTGTTGATGCTGATCAAGAATATATATACTTTATATGGTCGGAAATGATTCCTTCTGCCTGTTACATACATTTGCACGACTTTAGTATACGGGTATAATGATTCAAAAGGATCGATTCTTGGTTCGACCCCCAAAGGAATTTCGTTTGAAAGCTTTTTCGATTTGCACCAAAAATACTTCAAACGAATTAAGTTTTATATATTTTTTGATATTTTGGCGAAATTTCTAACACTATTTCAGTTGGGTGTTATTTCACGGTGTTTCAGTTTGTACCAGAACCGGAACTAAAGCACGTTTCGGTTTGATTCCAGATGGTCCTTCGATCCGGATGTTTGGTAGTTGAAAAGCAGGGTCAGAGTTCTACTAAAAACTTGGAAAAGATGAATTGTTATTTGCAAAACATAGTTAAAGTTCTAGAAAAAACGGAGTGAAATCAAATTTAATCACACCATCTGAAGCCCCGTACGGAAAACGACAGAAATATTTCATATAATTAGAAACACCTTGGCTTTGCTTTGATGCTCATGTGCTGTTTGAAAGTGTTTCTAGTTATGTGAAATACCGAGGCTTAACGGAACAAAGATGATTTCAATTTAGGAAAAATTTGGTCCTTCGAGCCGCACGCTTGAAATTTTTTTTAATAAAAACTCATTAGCCCGCTGAAAGTGTTTGAAATTCCTCTCTTGAAGCGTTCATAATTCACTTTCCAGTTGCCCCAGAAACACACACACACACACACACACACTTCCTCCTCTGTGATAACTTCATTTTAAATATTGGCTTTCTAAGCAACTAATCCGTGGCACTCATCCGAGAATTGTCGAAACTCAGCTACTCTGTGGCCACTTCTGACACTCTGCCTGGCTCCGCCTTGTTGGCCTTTTTGCCATGAATTTTCGCTTAGACCAAGTTCAAGTGTGGTGGGGAGGACGACGTCGTTCAGCAAGTGGCTGCAAAGTGGCTCAGCAAACAAACTGGTCGATTCGAAAAAGCCGAAGACAAGGCAGCTCACAGCCTTGGTGGTCCATGGACTGTTTATTTATGCCCAGACTGCAGTGCAGCTTGGCCCAAACTGCAGCAACAATTTGTTGACTAAGCCAAGCAGCTGGCCACCTAAGCAGAAGCGATGGCCCCACTTGACTGGCACACGTACACGGGCCACTCCATACACATTAAATGTATCCAAATCCCAGCCAGCCACCGCACTGCCGCACATCAATTCAAATAAATAATCCAACAGCATGAAATTGGCCACCAAAAAATGTTTAGAGCGCGTCCCTCAGCTAAATGGCTGCTATCAAAATTATCGCCTTGGCCCTGACCCCGGTTCCATCTCCGGCACGCATGCAGGCTAAAGCGCGCGCACTTCCTGCCGGATTCGACCCACGGACCGACCCACGGACCGCAGCCTTTGGTTTTCGGTCGCATTTCCAAAATGCCAGCGCAGGGATGTGGCCAGGAGGGCGCCACTTTGGGGCATCTGCAACTTAAATAATTAACAAAGCTTTTGATTTACCTCCCCGCCTAAGGCAAAACATTCAATCAACGCCAAAAAACTTTTCAGTTTAATTTGGTTTTTTCTCTTTTTTTTCTTTTTTTTTGAGGCTCGGCTGGGTGTGAGTGAGTGTGGTAAGTGGATTCGAGGATTTGATGTTTAGCTACGCTAGGTTACTCCACCACTTCCGTTTGGTCGTGGAGCTTTATTTGAGCCAAGTTCTGGTCACTTAACTGTGCTGAATGGAAGTGGGAAGAGGATCATTAGCTTGATCTTGTCAGGAAAAGTGCTTCCTTTTTTCTGTTTTTTATAAAAATCAAAAATTTCCGATACAAGACTGTGAATTATATAAAAATGAGATTAAACGTTCTTGAATCAAGAACATTTCGAACTTACATCTGAATAAAAAATTTCTGAAAAAATCGTATTTAAGGTACTTTGTGACCAATCTTGGTCTATTGTGCCCCCTACTGAGTTTAAAACTCTCCTGAAGTCCTTCTCTGTCCCCGGTGGAAGATGGCCTTTGGGATGGCTCCTCTTCATTCCCAAATTCTTCCTTACCCCAGAAGCTTGGTAAGGAACCCGTGGTGGGATCTTTTCTTGGGCTACCAGATGGTCGACCATCAGCCGAGGCCCGAAGCGGTCCCCCCAAAACCATCTCAAAAGTTATTCGGAATCGGAAAATATCGTATTTCTTAGATTAAGGACAGAAAAGATTTACAATTCAAGCTCTAAAAACTGTGCTACGGAAAATGCGAACTTGTTTAAGACGAATCTGTTCTTAAAATGCCCTCCCGGTTCTTACACTTTGGTTATGGAGTGGGGGTACATCTCTGACCTATACTAAGTATAAACATCTTAATCTTTGCTTAATTCATTTCCTCTGGATTTTGACATAATAAAGGGACCAAGTGTCTTTTTATTCCCTTGCAAATTTTTGCTTAACGCATAGAAATATTATTTTATCAGGGCGACAAGCCGTCTAAAAATGAAGTTAACAAAATTTTGGACTTTAAGTCTAGAGTTTTTAAACTCTGATATTTCAAAAACAGCATTTGAAAATGTTTAAAAAGTTCTATACAGACAAAGTTAGCTGGGGCTTCTTGTTAAAGTTGTTTGTAACTTGTTTTCATTTTTTAATCTAAAATATTCATTTGGCTTTACATAGCCCAAAGTGTCATGAGCCGAGCTTTACTCAATTGCTTGACACAAGAGAAATGAATCTACAGTTTAACGCGAAAACCAAACAGCAATGTTTGAAAAGCTTCTTTATGGCTAAGTACCTTACAGCTAGCGCCAAAAGTAAAAATTTTAACGGTAACGAAAATTAGTTTATTTGTTTATAGGTTTTTACCTATGAACAAATAAACTGATTTTCCATTCAAGTCGGGGAAAACATTTGCTTAACTAAAGTTTGTCCAACAAACTCGGGTTTCAAATTGAGTTTTCGGTTCGAGTCCTCGAAAGAGGCTACGCAAAATATTTCTTGACTTTATTAAGGATTGCATACTTAATTGGGCAATGCAGTGAAATTGCGAAAAGGTCTGCCCCATGGCCAGTCCCTCTAACTTTAACATTATCATGGACTATTAATAAGACTAGTCTGTAAAAATATTAGACTAGCCAAAGCTCCTAAGCTTCGAATACTGAAGTCATGCAACACCAATAGTTAGAGAGAGACAGTGACATTTCCAGTCCTCTCTTCTTGGGGAACCCTGCTGTAAAAGAACCATAACGAGGACCAATGTAGAGCAAGGTTCCCCAAGAAAAAAACGCAAAAATATAAACTTCCAGTTCACTTGGCAAAATAACCGTTTAGCATCCACTGCTCCACATACCAGATGGTTTAATAATGCTCCAGCACGATACATAAATTTTAGAAATAATGAATAAATTTACTTGTTCTATAGCTAAGGCTTTAATCACAGATTACTGTAGCCTAGTCCAGTCCGTGCCGTTGAGGATGTTTAGTTTGAAGCGGCAGTAAATTTTAAAAAAATTGAATATTGGAGCAGGATGGGGCTGATAAAATGAATGTCATTTCCAAGCTTTCTGCTACAGTTTGTTTCATTCCTCGTGATGGAAGTGAATTTGAATAATATGTGTTTCCATTCGAGCACATAATGCTCATTGCCTTCACACAAGCGACTAGGTTATGTATCTCGCCATCTTTTTAAGGGGATATTCTCCATGTCAAGGCAGTTCCTTGGACCTCTTTTAAAAAAAAAACCTTATTTGAAAACGCAAAAAAGTTTTCCAATTTTGTTTTTTCATTATGTTATGTTGCTTCTATACGAGGGCTGCTTAAAAAGTTCTCGGCCATCAAAGTGGCTGGTCCAAAAAAAAAATTATAGTGCTGGCGGCCACGATTCTACAGGTTGTGTGAAATGAAAACTAGAAACAGGGCTATAACACTAGTTTACAGCCAAAAAGACCCATTTCTACTGAAAATTTTTTTTAGTGTAGTTTGGAATGGTGATCTCAAAAATCAATTTCAAAAATTTTTTCATGGCTTCGTTTTTGAAATATAATTTTTTTTTATTTTTTGGTAGGGGCACTTACATTTTAAGCCATATCTCATTTTATAATTGTCAGATAGAGTCAAGCAAGACAAAAATCGAAAGGTTATTTCGCTGCCGGTAATCGAGTAAAACATTGTTTTTAAATCGGTTCCTTAGTTTGACTACAATATCCAAAAATATTTCGAAAAAATCGATTTTTTGCTCGAAAATTCATTTTTGGTCGCCTGGAAAAAATATAAAAAAATCCAAAAAAATGATTTTTATTTTTTCTACATACGAACCGCACTTCTACGAAGAAAAACAGATATCGATGATAAAAATCTGTGAACAAACACAGGAGCTGTAAGCAATTTAGTGCAAAAAATGTGATATTTTCCTGAATATTTTAAAATAAATTTTTGTTTGCTTCGACTTTTGTTCCGTTTTTAATTTTTATTTTTGTTCTGGCTTTTCGTTCACTTCATAATTTGACCAAAAAACGAAGAAAAGTACAATGTTAATTTTTGAAAACACACAATATACTCAAATTTGACTGTTAGTTCCTCTACTCAATTTGATCCATCTATGGTACGTGTTACACGATTTTCCTTACCAATACCTTATTTTCTTCGTAAAAGTGCGATTCTTAAGTAGAAAAAATAAAAATAATTTTTTTGTATTTTTTTATATTTTTTCTAGTCGTTTAAAAATGAAATTTCTTGGATTTTCGAGCAAAAAATCGATTTTTTTTAAATATTCTTGGTTGTTAAATTCAAACTACTGAACCGATTTAAAAACAATGCTCCACGCAATTATTGGCAGCACCATTACCTTTCGATTTATTTCTTACTTGACTCTATCTGACAATTATGAACTGAGATATGGCTTAAAATGTAAGAGTACCTTCCAAAAAAATTTTAAAAATTAATATTTCAAAAACGGAGCCATGAAAAAATTTTTGAAATCGATTTTTTAGATCACCATTCCAAACTATACTAAGAAAAATTTTCAGCTGAAATGGGTCATTTTTTTTTTTTATTTTTGTAAACTAGTGTAATCAGTAAAGATATCTTTCTGGTCTGACCCACGAAAAAAATTTTGTAATTTTTTTTTCACAAAATGGCGGCCATTGAAAAATTAAAATACGATTTTGGACCCTTATTTTGTAGTTTTGTGTAAAAAAAAGTAGTAAACTTTTTTTAAAAATCAGACTAGAATGGTGACAATTCTGCGTTAATTTCAGTTTGAATCATCAAAATCAGCTTAGTGTAACTGGAGATATCATGGCTGCGAGTTCGAAAAACGTGATTTGAAAATTGCTTGTTTAATCGACGACATTGGCCTACAAAAAAGGACATATCTTCTAATATACTTTGAAATTCAAAAAATTCATTGAGACGATATTTTCGGTGACACGTCTATAAAACACACAGTCATTTCACCCAACAACACAATTCAACAATCCGTCAATTCAACACAAACAAATTCAACACAAAACAAAGTCTTCACAAAACAATTTCAACACACGTCAATACAACACTAAGTCATTTCACCAAACACAACAATTCAACACACGTTAATTTGAACACAAAACAATTTCAACACGTCAATTCAACACAAAATAAAATAATTAATTTATTATTAAATTTAAATTTGAAATGACTTATGGACGTGTATTGACTTTTTTTGTGAACAATGTTTTGTGTTGAATTGACGTGTTGAAATTGTTTTGTGTTGAATAGACGTGGAACCTAACGATGACTTTTATTAGTGATAGTAAATATAATGCAAGTGTGTGGTACCATCAAGATAGAAGGGAGACACTAGCTTTGAGGTGTGTTGAATTGACGTGTTGAAATTGTTTTCTGTGGACGTGAAACCATATTTTTAAATATCCAAGCTATAAATAAAAATAAAATCGAAAAAAAATTTGCATATGGAGAATACCTTCTTAAGAAAGAACAACAATAATCTTTGTTCTCTAGCGTACAAGGCCGGGAATATTCTAATGAACTGAAATTATGCGTAGTTTCCAAAAAAAAATTTTTTTGTAGAGTAAAGTATTTTTGAAATTTTTTCAGATTTTTCTTAACGTGTTTTGAGGTTGTGCCAGACGAGTATTCCCCACAAATTGGGTTTTCTAGAATTCAGAATTTAATTTATAACTTGATCAATTACCACGATTTTCTTAGTTTTCAAATCAAGGTTTTTAAATGAGATTCGCTATTAACAACACAAAATGTGTTGAGCACCTTTAAAATCCTTAAACTAGCAAATTGGGCCACCCACTCTTATTTTGGTTAACAATTTCATTGATTTCTGCTTTATTTTGGGCAAACCGAACCTTCATTCATTTTCATTTAAAAATAGATACTTCTTCGAAGTTTGTTGCTCAAATATTTACATTGTTGCCCACTCAAAGTAAAACGGAACGTGTACACCGCCGGCGGGGCACGTGCCAAACCATAAATGCACTGGGCGAAAATGAGGCTTAGCAAATTATTTGGTTATCAAAGAGCAAAACCCAAATCAAAGAGGCTCTGCCATTTTGCACACGTAATAATCATTTCTGATGAGATGATAATGATGTTGCACACACACACGCACACATGACCCAAAGTCAAAAAAACTTTGCTTATGGCCTGTCTCGAACTCGAAACTTTGCTCTTAACTTGCCACACAGAGAGATGGAATGGCTAGGGGGAGGGGGAGGGGCGGTGGGAGACGAACTATTCTCTGCTCCGCCTAATGTGCACAATTTGTTACGCATGCCCGACTTGCCACGCCCACTGGCCTGCGGTTGTCCACTGAAGTATTAGAAATCTGTTTGAAGTTGGAAAAAAAAGGGGTTGTCCCTCTCGCTGTCTCTTTCACTCTTTAACTGGCTCAGACCAAATTCTGTGTCTACTTTTGGTTTTATAATTAATTTTAAAAAGCTTTTAATGGCTGGGAGGCTCTCTTCTCAAGTGCTTGCTAATTGACTTGCCTCAGTCAAACAGCTCAGTTGTTGATCAGAGATCGATGGTAGAATCAAGGTCAAGGCTCCAGCAACTGTTACAAAAGTAATTTGTTTCCGCTTCCGCTTCATTACTTCCGGCGCTTCGCACTTGGCAAGCACTCAAGCACCCCGACCCCCTCCCCCCGCCTGCAAAGTATGCTACTGCAAAATGTTTCAACAAAACGAAAATAAAATAAAATGCGCAATTGACAGGCGCAAAAAGGAAATGGCAACACCGCCACAACCCTCCTCCGCCCCTCCCCTCCCCCCTCTCAGTAGACGCCAGTTGCAAAGTAAACAGCATCATCAGCATCAGCATCGCGTTTGGCTCCTGCCACCTGCCAGTGCCAAATGTTTATAAGCAAATACAAACACAAATACAAATACAAACAAACACAAGTAGCTGCTACGATGTATGTACGGAGGTCTGTCTGTTTGTATGTGTGTGGAAGGACCAAGACAGAGGCCAAGCTAAGACCTCATAAAATATAGCAGAGTCCCAAGTGTTTTTGAGTCTCTCTTTCATTGGAACTTTTTCTCCAGTAGCTTCATTTTACAAATTCAAGAGACAACAAAAACACTTTTCAGTTCTGTTTCTGTTACAAGGCAAATCAGTGTGGACCCCTAAATAAGTTATAAAACTGTCCAGAATGCATCTTCGAGCACATCTTCTATCTATATGTAAAAGTCAGTACGCCCGACTAACATATTATCAACCCACAGCCCAAACTGCTTATCCTACAGATCTAAGATTTGGCATATGTAGACCTTTGTTTAGTTATGCAGGCGCACTAAGGAAGAAAATTTGGGAAATTTCACCGTGAAATAGGTGAAATGGCCAATGGCGTTCAAGCATCATGTGGACAATGATGTTCTGCTAAGAGCGTGAAAAATCCGACTCACACTCGGTCAATTTGAATTGAATTATAATTGAAGAGTGACTGCCATGTGGTCAATTAGTTTTGATATTAAATTCGAGAAGGAACTTAAGTAGCAGTTTTATCAAAAAATAATTGTTAAACAAGTAAGACCGTTGCAGTCGAGTTAGCTCGACTTCAAAATACCCTGTACAATTGACAAACACACACATACACAAACAAACACACACGCACACATACACACAAACGCGCCCTCACACACGCGGGCGCAAGCAGCAAACGTAATGCGTAATAAGCAAAGCGTGGGGGGAGGGGGGTGCAAAAATTGTTTCGTGAATAACTTCTGTGTTTTTGCTCAGATCTCATTGTGCGTTTCAGAATAGATAGATTAAGGGCCTAAGATAATATATATTAAGGGGGGAGGAAGGGAAATTTTGCAAATCTGAAACAAACTTGATCTGCGTACGGCCTATACCTATGTACATGCAAAAATTCTCTATCTCTTATAGTCTCTGAGATCGACGCGTTCATACGGACAGACGGACGGACGGACAGACGGACGGACGGACAGACGGACATGGCTAAATCGACTCGGCTGTTGATGCTGATCAAGAATATATATACTTTATAGGGTCGGAAATGTTTCCTTCTCCCTGTTACATACATTTGCACAACTTCATGATCCCCTTTTACCCATTTTCAATGGGCACAGGGTATAACAACACAAATTCTTATAGTATTTGACGCGGACAAAGTCGCGGCGGGCTTAGCTACTTGAACAGCAAGACGATTTACTTAACTTTATTTGGTCATGTGCGTGTGTTACAAAGCCATCTCCTCTCACAGTTTGACCAAAGTCTTACAATACTAGTAAGCCCGAAATGCCCACAAGGAGCTTATGGCCGCGTGGAGCAATAACAACCACAAGAAATAAGAAGAGAAGGGCGATTTTTGTTTCTCAACATGCTTAAAGCTAAGACTTCACAAATTTTTTATGAAATATTGATGAGAATTTGGCCAAATATTTACTGCGACCTTATCAGCTTTTTGCTCTTTTGGTCTCAGTTTCGGCAAGCGTTCGGGTTGTGCACGTGTTAAAAGTGAAATGTTTTCGCCCCTTGGGAGGAACCAGAGGCCATCGCTAGTCGACACTGAAGGCTTTCATGAACGAAACCTCTTTTGTCAGAAATCACTCAGCTGTTCGCTCTCGATTACGCTCTCTGGATACATTTGCGAATATGTCCGTCTCGCTCTTGCCATTGTAATTTCCCACGGGCACTATAAGTATCTTTAATTTCATCTCTAATACTACACTGAGTAAAAAATCATGAATTTTCGTACTTAAATCAATAACAGAAAATTCCAGAAATTTAAGTATGGATTATCTTGATAAAAACTTACTAAATTCTTGATTTCAAGAAAGTTTTGGATATGTTAAGCACGATTCGGAATTTGTAGAGGACTTTTAGAGATCAAAATAAGCAGAATCTACACTTATTTATTTCGGTCAATTTCGAATTCAAGAACGATTCGTACTCAAAGTAAGAATTTTTTAAGAGCGAATCGATTTTACCAAATTTTAGACTAAAACAGTAAAAAATCAAGAGGATTTTTTTTTTACGACCGAATCGTTCTACTTCTTTTTAGTGTGACAGCAGCACACTGAACAGTTTGGGATCGAGCAGAGAGAGTAATGAGATAACGTCCTACCTTATTCGTTGTGTCATGAACAAATTTTCCGGTCAGAAAGAAAGAGAGAAGAAAATGCATATGCATTTGTTGTTGCTTTTTCGCAGCCCATGCAAAGGCGCGGTATACCTTGAGTAAAACAAAAACGAACGTGTGGCTGTCGAAATGGGCTTAGGCACCCCTGTTTTGGACTGTTCTTTTTTTGGAAAGAATGGCGTTGAATATAGCCCAGACTATATGAAAAAAGTATTTACCAGGGCTCAATACCGGAACTGTTAACCGAAATAAACCGTTTCATTTTTTTTGAGAACCGAATACTGTTTACCGTTTTTATTGAAGCAAAACAGAAGCAAAAAAGGTAACTTCGGCTCGACCGAAGTTTATATACCCTTGGAGCTTGATATATGCCTGACAGTTTGTATGGCAGCTATACTATATAGTGGTCCGATTTCGAAAAATTTTGTTGAAATTATGTAAAATTATTAAAAAATTATAAATACGAGCGTTGGGAGCGATAACATTGAAAACAAAAAGTTTTTCTCACTAAAACTAGTTTTTCAACCGATCGTTCCTATGGCAGCTATATGCTATAGTCATCCGATCCGGCCGGTTCCGACAAATGTGCAGCGTATTTATACCAAAAGACTTCGTGCAAAGTTTGGTTACGATAGCTTTAAAACTGACGGAGGAGATAGCATAGAAACAGACGGACGGACGGACAGACGGACATGGCTATATCAACTCAGCATTTTACACAATATCTTAATTCCTTATCGTGAGGGAACTCAAGAAGAGAATGAAAACGAAGATATCGAGAATTATATCCCAACTTTGAGTACACCAACCCATGAAGAAAGCGACAAGCAATTTATAATTTATTGTTTGAATAAATGTTTATATTTTTCCATTTTTAAGATCAAGTTCATATTTGAGCCAATTATTTCGTTGATCTAGCTCCATTTTCTTAAGCTTAAGTTCGGTACCAATTTTTCTCTGTTCCTGGAAGGATTTCTGTTCCTCCTTCCAACTCCAACTTTTTTACCTCCATGGTTGTATGCCATTCTAATTTTTGAGTCTCCAGCTTTAATCTTCCCTCATCTTGTGCTAACTGACGTTCGCGTAACAATTCCTTAACTTGAATACCTATAATATTTATGTATAATTACTTTACTTTCGGTTGAAAAAAAGAAGCACTGTTTCTATTTTATAAGTATTTTCCGTTAATAATATTAGAAAAATGAAGGGTCAATAGAAATATCTAAGTCAAGTGAAATGGGAGAACAACGATTAAGCTATAAAGTTTTGCAGTAAAGTACATAATCGTAATTAAAGTTTCTGGGGAGGTAAACGAAGACTCTTTGGACTGGCAGATGTTATTGTGGTCGTGGTCCAACGCTGAAGTTGAACGTGTGTTCAGTAGGCCGGACCCCAAAATGGATAAAAACAGGTCTCAGCACTCCCAAAGCAAATATTTGGTTAATAATAAATAACGTTCATTGAATACAAATTTTTAAAACAAATTTATTTGTTCATTTCAACTGCTGCTAAACTAAGTTGTTACATTCCAGCGACATTAAGGGGTTACCCTTTTGCTACCCTCGTAAATACTTTAAAAAAAAATTGTTAAATTTATTACCCGCCGTAATCGGAGCTTGTGACAGACTTTAGTCTCAGTTTCATGCACAGTTTGTTGCCTCATTTTTCACTTGATGTGAAATCTGCCAAAAATGTTAGTTGAAAATGCCATTAGGACTGTCAGCTGTCCAATGTCATCAGCAGCAGCAGAAGCAAATGAATCTATATACGGTTCGAAAACAAAATATGCAAAAAAAAAAAAGAAAAACTTTCCAAACTCTCTGACTCTGACTCTCTGCCTGGCCAACAAACAATAATAATCGATTGGCGAACGCAGGAAGGGAAGGGAAGAAGGGAAACCCAATACCTAAAAACACATTATAAATTATAGTTCAGCTGCAGCAGATCCGCTCTCAGCTCTCCGGCTTACTTACACGATGACAATGGGTCGACAATGGAGAACAGGAAGTAAAGAAATGCTGTAAAAATTCCAATGGCAGGTTACGTGCCACAATGTGTGCGTGTGTGTGTGTCTGTGTGTGTGAGCATTCGTGCGTATGTCTTTATATCGCAAAAGTTTTTGCCACTTTCTTTGCCCGGCTCAACTTTTGTTATGCTCGCTTAGTCGTTGCTATTTTTGTACATTTCTACGCTGCTTTCACTTGACTTTCACTTTCATGGCTCAACTTTGGTTGGCTGTGTGTGGGTGGGGGGAGAGGGGGAGGGACATTTTGCACTCTCCCAGAGTTTGTTTGCCTACTTTAAACATAAACCGATCGGAGGCACAGACAGGCGGCTGTAAGAAAAATGAATGCATGTGTGCGCTGTCAGTTTCACCCCAGCCCAATCCTGGTTTCCTTTTTATGTGCTTTGTGTGCTACAAATTGTTTGGCTTTCCAAATTCCTTGCCTTATTGTTGAGGTTTTTATGGAGTTTTGCCTGCCTTGGAGCCGAGATAGACTCAAAAACTAATTTGTAGCTGAGGCACGAGAAAAGAAAACAAGAAACGATACAAAAATATTGTTATTGATATGCGACAATGGACCCCGAGATTTATGTATTGTACATACAAATGTATGTATGTATGTACATTGTACAAGTGTGTGTGTGTGTGTGTGTGTGAGAAAAGTCAGATTTTTGCTGCACGCTAACCCCCAGATTGATGGCAGTTGGAAATTAAATTGCTTTTACCCCCACAAAAACATCCATTCATCTCCATCTCCATCCCACATCAAATAACCCATTGTTGTTGCTTCATTACTTTCCTTCGATTTGCCAATAAATTGAAACTTAATTTTTAGGTAAAATTTAATAATGTTGCAGTTAATTTTTTTTTTCATATTTGGCGTACTCTAGGTAACCAATTAAAGTATTTCCCCATCTTCTCAATGACTGCTATAGGCTACGGTCAATCGATTTTGATGAAATTTTAAACATATTTAAACAAATTGTGTTTCGGCGACCTTTCCAATTGAACATTCATCTACACAGAGAAAACAAAATGAAACGTAAAACCTAAACGCAACGTATTTCGCTTTGTTAAATTGCACACGCTGCGTGTAGAATTCAGAAAGCCACACGGAACGTGTGGAATTGCTACACGCGACGTGTAGGAATTAAAAATCTGAATCCAAATGTTGCGTGGACAAATCCAAAGACTTCACGACATTTGAAAATCAGCTTGTTTCTCTTAATCATTGTACATTTATCATGCAGCAAATCTGATTACCACACGGACGTTTAGGTTTTCTACATTGACGTTTGGATATTGAAATGCTACACGAGCGTGTGGAAATTCTAATTGCTTGGCAATAGCCGTTTGCACTCTTATATAATAATCATATTACTTAGTACAAGGAGTATGTATAAGGAGTAAGGAGCTTAAACTATTATATATATTTTTTAAAAATCCTCTGTTACAATTTTGAGTCTATATTTAAGGGCAGCAGAGAGATAAGCCGCAAGTGTAATCCAATTTTCTCCGTTGAGTCGATCTCTGGTTCCTTTCCCCGAAATATTTAAGTCGGAGTTCTCCCAGAATTGGGCATTCTGAGAGGAAATGGAAGGTGTCCTCCCTGGCGCTCATGTTGCAAAGCGAGCACTTCTCGTCGCTAATGTGGGGTCTATAATTTAGTGGCAGCATTTCGGATCTCGCTTGAAAAATTACTTTTATAGCATCCACTGAAAAGTCATCTGTAAAATAATTACTTTGTCCCAGGTTGAAGATTAGGCCTTTATATAAAATCCGAGTTTCGCTCCGCCGAGCAGTGACCTCAAAGGAATTCCGCTGGACTTCATCAACTCTTTCCAGTACAGTGTTCTTCTCCATTCAGCTGTGTCTTTTATATCGCAAAACATACTATTAGCCTGGAAAATTTTTTGCCATTCTGCAAAGCACTGCGATTGGTTCCTCAGGATTTGCATAGCGACTAACTTAGGAAGCCTGTTCTGAGGTAGATCCATGATTTTCCTCATGTATTTAAAATGTCTGTCCAGTGTATTGTGGTAGAGGGTAGGTAGACCAGTCTCAAGGTGTATCGCATATGTTGGTGTGTTGATTGGCAGCTTAAAAAGCTTCTTAATAAAGTTACGCGCTAGCTTTTCCACACTATCGTATTCGGCATAGCCCCACACCTCTGCTGCATATAGCATAATTGATCTTGCCATTGCCTCAAATAGCTTATACTTCGCACTTGGTTTTATGTCTTTTCTTGACATGAAACTTTTCCACGTGCTGTTGATTGCAATCCTTGCTTCTGATAATTTGTTCCGCAGATGTGTATCAAACCGCATATTCTGTGTCAGTGTGACACCTAGATATTTATAATCCTTGACAGCTTCCAGCTCTGTCCCATCGAGGTACCACTTCTCTGCTCTTGCAAGGCGCCCTCTGCCATCTCGAACCACCATGATTTTGGATTTCTCCATGTTAATGACAAGGCTCCACTGTTTACAATACTCAGATACTTTGTCAATTGTATACTGCATCTCTTCCGCACTTTCGGCCAATAGTACCATATCATCGGCGTACATAAGTACTTTACAAGTTACATCTCCCAGCCTGGCTCCTCCGCTTAGGTAGTCATGTAGGTCTTCGATGAACAGTGCGAATAGCAACGGACTCAAAAGACATCTTTGTTTTACTCCTCTGTTTGTCTCAAACCAGTCCGAGCATTTGTCTCCGTCCCATACTGTCGTTTTATTGTCGACGTATAGGCTTTTTATAACTGCAAGCATTTTCGACGATAATCCAAGATTGCTCAGTTTGTAAAGAAGGGCATTCCTGTTAATGGTGTCGAAAGTCGCCTTCATATACTCACAAAATTTTTGTGAGCTTCTCATTTGAGATATCAGACACTGCTTTAGCTAATGATTTTATTTCATCTTCATAAGACTATGAACTTGGTGAAGAACTTGACGATTATATGTACAATTCAGTTTGTATAACACAGTTCGACAAAATCCAACTTTTTTAAAAAGCCTGACGTAAGACCTTTAAATTATGATAAAAGGGACCTCTGTAAGCATCACCTCATACCCAGTTTTTCAAATGAAGTTTCGGTTCGCGTTTAATGGGTACTTTTGTACTTGCAACACACAACGACAACAATTTTAGCTATATTTTTAATGGCTTAAGATAAAATTCTCCAAAATTCAGCAAATGTGGACAGGGTAATTGGAAACGACATATTAAAAATTCACTTAATTCCCGCAAACGGTTAAGGTACCTCCAGAAGGAGCTAAACCTTCATTCTGGAATATCTTTAAAAGCGCACGGTAGAGTTTTGTTAAAATCCTTGTTTATGATGGTATAATGGGCTATTGCATGTCCCTAAAAGATGGTACTTGAGAGCCAAAAACCCCCCATGTGGAGTACCATGAAGCACTCCATATGGACTAAATACTAGACGTATAAATAGACTGAACTGTGTTTTCAGATTCCCCAAGGAAGCTTTGCTTCCTCCTTCCTTCATGCTATATGAAACACATGATTTATTTAAGTTAGAAGTCACACAAATTGGCTGAAAAGCCATAAATTGTGTGAACTGCTGCCATTTCGTCCAATGCTGCCCATCAGAATTGTTTGTTTTCCCTCTAACTCGACTATTGTTAATCCAATCTTCATCATTTCTTCGGCAAATCAATAAATAATGTTAATTACAAACTATCTCTAGAAGGTTCAAACCATCTATCTACAAAACTGTGGGAGAAATTAGGTTTTTTCCAAATTGCGAGGGCGGGAGGGGGCGTGGCAAAAATTTAAAATAAACTTGATTTGACTGCAAGTTTAAGAAATATATGTCCCATACATGTCAATCCTCTATCTCTTACCATTTCTAAGATCTGATTGATCATACAAAACTACAGACGGACTGATAGACGGACTCAAAAATAAATATTTTGTATAGGCTTAGAAATGATTCCTTCTCCCTGTAACCTACCTTCTTTCTCTAATTTCAACCCTTTACAAATTTAAGGAAAATTTCAAGTGGCGCCATCTATGGAGCATAAAAAAATTAGCCTTCCTTTTTAGTTGTTTATTACCCATTTCGCTGTGGCTATTGCTGTTGTGCGCGGCGGCCTGGCCACGGGTTACAATAAATATCACAGATTCTGATAGTAGAATTTAATTAAAAAGCTGCTGCAGTTCCACTTGTCCCTGTCCAGCGGCCGCAGGGCCTTGGGTGCAGGCGAGTAGAGGGAGAAGGGACAATTTATGCAGCAGGAGAAATACGATTGCAGTTGACCATTAAAGTAAAACTAACAAAACAAAAGGTAATCTCGGCTTGGTTTCGCCTTTTTTTTCTGCCCTGTTTATCTATCACTGATTTATACAAATAGTTACTTGCCATTAAGTAGCAACAATATGCTCTCTTAAGTAGATATCAACATCTGCTCTAACCAGCTCCATTTCCAACCACTTTCCCAGACACAAAGTATATATGTATATATATGTATACAGAGTAAACTTACAAGAGATCTGCGTGCAAACCATAAAAACCAGAAGCTCAATTATCAAAATGCTACGTGTGTTTGTTTGCTCGTGTGTGTGTGTGTGTGTGTGGGTGTGTGTGTCGCTGTCGTCTTCTTTTTAGGCGCTTTGTCCCTTTGGGTTTTTGTGTGTGCGGTCGCCGTTGACTGTGCAAATAGATAAATTTATTTATTTTATGTCCCTGACTGCTGCAAAAACCACACACACACACACACACACATAAGAATTTTCCTTTCTATTTTGTTCTCAACCAACTTTAAATGCCTTTACACACACACACACACACACACATGAATGGACTGTCATTGAACATTTTGGAACAGACACAAACACAAACACAAACAGATTCACCAATTCGCTGAATTGGAAAACGCTTACACAATATTCTCACCCAGATAAAGTCCCAGTTTATGCAGGCCAAAATCCTTGTGGGAATTCATTTTTTCCTTCTCTGTCTTTTTCTTAAGGCCAAAATACTCATCGGTCTTACCTGAGCCTTTACCTTAAAAATCAAAATCAAATTTGGCCCATCAGAGTAGGCCTTTCGAAGTTTACCTTATGGAAAACACTTCACAAATCATCAGAAAGCAGCCAGACCTTGTGCTGGCAACACATATTTTTTCTTTTATTATTTTTCCCAAATTTGGCTTCCATAGCCTTTATTTGCCATATTTGTTTTCTTAATTTATTTCTTAAAAAAGAGTTACAAAAAGCCAATTGCTTTTTATTGAAATTGCCACTGACTTCTTAGGCCTGGTTCATGACTCGAAGCTTTTGCAGTTCTTGATTTCTTTTCTTAATTTATTTAAATATTCACCCACTCTACCTGCTGTTCCTCTTTTTTGGTCTTCTTCAAAAAGCGTTACGAGAAGCTATTTGCAGACCGGACCTTGAGCTGGTAAAACATATTATTTCTTTTATTTTTTTCCCTATTTGCCATTGCCTTCCAAGACCTGGTTCATGAAACGAAGCTTTTGTAGTTTTCCTTTCTTAATTTATTTAAACAATCACCCATTGTTCTACCTGCTGTTCCTCTTTTTTGGTCTTCTTCAAAAAGAGTTACCAGACCTTGAGCTGGTAAACATATTATTTCTTTTATTTTTTTCCCTATTTGCCATTGCCTTCCAAGACCTGGTTCATGAAACGCAGCTTTTGTAGTTTTCCTTTCTGAATTTATTTTAATAATCACCCATTGTTCTTTCTGTTCCTCTTTTGGTCTTCTATATTGCAGACCGACCTGCTGTAAACTTTTTCCTCTTTTTTTTTCCTTTGTTGCCTTCCAAGACTGGTTCAAGACAGTTTTTTAGTTTCCTTTCTTAATTTATTTAAACAATCACCCTTGTTCTACCGCTGTTCCTCTTTTTGGTCTTCTTTGAAAAGAGTTAATTTTAAGCTAGTTTCTGGTACAGAGTACATATATACAGCTTCTTTCTTTCTAATTTGATTTATTGATTTACCGTAATGTTTGTGGTTCAGATCTTTTTAATCTGATTATGGTAATGCAGATTGCAATTTAATGTACAATATTTGTTGGTTAATACGTCTTCAGTCAATACATTAAATCTACACACGTGTTTTCCACCTGGTTTTTCTTTAGAAGTGATATACATGATTGACATGGCTGATTTAAAAAATTTCTATAATTCATGGTGCACATTAAAAAGGGAGTCCAGCTTGCCGACGGAAAGCCTGGCTTTAGGCGAATTGAGGTTATTGTAGCCGCAATGTGCATCCACACGCTTGACGTCCTTACTAACCATAAGATCCATAGGTCAGAATTGTACAGTTTTGATGCTACCATAAAAGTTGCTCTTCTTCTTTTTTAATGAAAATAACAGCCGTTTGACAGTCTCGGCCGCCAATCGCTTCTGCTTCGTGCGAGCTGGCACCAGTTTTTCACACCAAGCTTGGACATGTCTTTCCGCGCCTCGTTGTCCCAGATCTCTCGCATATGTAGACCATTTTTGCTGGAGCTTGATAACATGCGTAACTTGACTAGTATCCCCATAGAGCTCATACAGTTCGGCTTTCTGTTGGATGCAAAAATCCAAATTTCAAAGCGCCCATCGCGTCTCATCCACTGCAGACTGGGAGGATAGTTTCGTTCTTCGCGTGAACTCCCTACTGAGCCCATAGTACTGCCTAAAACATGTTTTGGTATCAAATGGTTCGAAGAGGTTTGTGTTCCTATTTTGATAGAGCTTTGCGTACGTCTCAACGTCATCATGCAAAGCCGAACGTACTTTACTAGTATACCAATCAAAAAGTTATGAGTTTAAAAAGCAAACTCAAATGCTTTATTTGGTTGGCGAACTGTAGAAATCTAGAAATCAACTGAAGCTGCTGAGACTTACACAAAATTTATTGTACCTAGTATTCGCATTTGTTTTGAACACAGTCGTTCTCGAATCCAACTGGTCGGCTCAAAAATTTGAGATAATAAGCTGGAAACACCTCTACACCTTCATTTCGGCATATTAAACATTGTGTCCAAAGTTACTGATGAACTCCAGTGCGCATCGTTAGTCATTCAAGGGCAATGGTAAAAAACAAAGCTGTTTTAGCAGCTACATATTAGCGTGCAAAAAATTCTGCAACTAGTTCATTTATATTATCAAAATATAATGATATTGAAAAATACAAGGGATGAATGGGACTTTAAGAACGTTAAAGGTGGATTGTTCACAGAACAGTAAGAACATTAAAATTAATTTCTGGCCCATGTACAAAGTCTCATCAAGTCTATGACACCAGAAAGGGGAGCAGTAGTTAATAGTAGTCTTTATTTATATGGAATTTGCACACATTTTCATTGCAAAGCTTGGTGTGGAGATATCCGCGAAATACCAGCGAAATGAAAAAGTCCATATAAAAAAATGATATCGCACGGATTTTGCAAGTTACTGTTTCGTGAGTTGGTATGGAGTTCACTCGCGAAATTGGCATATCGATATCACAGCGTTGCCACCCGACGTCAACGTGTCACGCGATAGTCACCCCGATAGTCACGTGATGAGTGATGATTTCGAAGGTGTGAAATATATGTAAAACATATTTTTCGTACTCTACATGGCGGCAGACACTTATATACATACAAGTGTTGTGGCGCGGAGTTTTAAAAAGAGTAGGACAACTATACAAAAGCATTAAAAAGGCTGAACATCTTTTCATTGGAGGAAAAGGTGATAGCGGCTTTGACAAAGATTATCTGTAAAAGTATAGATATTTATTGAGTTTAATTAAGCTATTCACAATTGATTGTTTTTGCTGCGAGATCATTGCAACGCGGCTTGGGCTTTGTTAAAGGACAGCGCCACCGTTCGCTGGCAGCGTCCTAAGCACGCCAAGAGTGAAAGCGGTGGAGGAGTATCCATCGCAATGATGTGAAGTGGCAGTTAGCTCCACTTGTGTCGTTTTTGACCAAATTGTCGGCACAAGGTATGTGTGCCATGCATATGTACAAATAATTGCTCATTCTCTTTTCAAGAACCTTAGCTCCTCGATGAGGAACTTGGTCCAGCACGAAGTGATTCAATTGTGAACGACGGCGATTCCGTATGTCGACCGGATGAGCCGCAGAACTTTTCAATGGTCAGACTTGGGACTTCTTTGTCGCCGCAAGTCGTGGACAACATCTTCTAATCTATGATATTGCATTATAAGTACATAACGTCGAGATGAAATGGCCACAACAGTCGTTTCTGCCATTTCCCTAGTCTTATCAGAGAACCAATTACCAATTGGTTGAAATACAAATACAAATACAATTAAAGATCGCGATAAACCTACAAGCGATTTTTTTAGGTTTATAACTGCCTCCACATTGATCTTCACAGAAAGTAAGGATTAAACAAACACTGCCGAACCTACAGCTTCTTACAAATCACATAAAGCTATTGCTGCAACTATTGCTTCTTTAAAGGCCACCATAAATATTCGCTGTTAATTAGTTTAAGTTGTCCCGCCAAATTAACTTTGAAAACAAAACATCTAGAGATGAGCCACTTATTTCGCACTTGCTATCGACAAAATAATGTGCAGAGATTTCGCATACTTTTCGCAAGTATCTCCCTACCAAGCTTAACATAAATTTGTGTCGAAATCAAAAGACACGTTTAGAATTATACTAATGGCTTGGTGTATAAACCGTCAGCTTGATCCTCTTACCATCGTCATGATCGCCGCAAGATACCTTATCGTTCTCAGCAGAATAATGGCATAATAGAAGATCCCGCTCCAATTGATTTTGCCTATTTTAATAATAATATTTAGTTTACTATGAGTTTACTATTCACTATCTCTTACCCATCCTAAGTACAATTCGTTCTGACCAAAGTTCCCATTCCATAGTGTTACGGAGTAAGTTACGGATAGCTTTTCCGCCAGGTTTTCCCACTCTTGGAAATGTTGTAATATTTCTTGCAGTAAATACGAAGATCCTATCTTTGGAAGTCGGGGATCAGGCATATGCATTTGGCATGTACTTGAAATGGATGTCGGATACGTATGTACGTGTATCCAGATATACAATTTTGTTTGGCGTTTACTGAGGAAGGCGAAATTTTTAATGATATACCTTATACAAATGGTATAACCCCCACACTTGAGCGCCATAGGTCATAATGGACCTCACCACTGCAGTAAAGAGCTTGTAATTGATGCCTACTTTGGATTCTGCTGGTTTTCTTTATTAGATACAACTTATATATACTCTCTCCAAGATTTTGATGATTTTTAAAAACATTCCAAGGTTGTACAACTTCAATAAAAGGGATCTACTGAGAACGCGTACAGCTTTCTACTACATAAAATGTATCTCTCTGCGATGCTTGTCAATGGTAGAATAGGATCAAAGGCGCACTCCTCGGGCTTTTACTACGCTCTCCACTCTTTCCCGTTCCGCCTCATATCTCTCCCCCTCACCCCCCAACACTTCCTCTTCCTGCACTCTCCACTTTTTCCGGTCCCCGTTCATTACTCTCCCTTGAAGGACGGAACCACCTCTTACTTATTGCTTCATGCATTCACCACATACTTAATTTGTGTTAGTGTGAGTCGTTCCCTCTCTCTTTTACTCTCTCTCTCGTGTTCTTAGTAAACAGCAATAGCTCCTTTATTTGCCCATACAACTTTTCTTTGGCGTTCTTACCCACTTCGCGGACAAGTTTTCCAAATTTTCCTTTTTAGTGCGCGCCTGCATAACTAAACGAGGGTCTACGCCAAATCGTATATTTCTAGGATAAGGAGTTTTGTTTTATTTCTGAGTTGTGGGGAAATGTGAATTTCACAATATTTTGTTTATTTCCTAATCCAGTTTCCCTTTTTCCCTCTTGTCTCTTTGCAGGTGAATGGTGCATGGGCATTGCCTAATGTTGTTTGTGATTTCTATATAGCAATGGATGTGATATGCTCTACTTCATCGATATTTAATTTAGTTGCCATTTCCATAGACAGGTAAGTAGACGACACGGCCCGATCCACTGGAAATCATTTGCCTATCCCATTCCATCCTTGCGTCCCAGATACATCGCTGTGACGCAGCCAATAAAATATGCCAAGCACAAAAACAGTCGCCGCGTTTGCCTTACCATATTGCTAGTATGGGCAATATCGGCTGCCATCGGTTCCCCGATTGTGCTTGGCCTGAACAACACACCCAATCGGGAGCCAGATGTGTGCGCCTTCTACAATGCGGATTTCATCCTGTACTCGTCGCTGAGCAGCTTCTACATTCCGTGCATCATAATGGTGTTTCTCTACTGGAACATATTCAAGGTACTCATCGGTCGGGGTCGGATTAGAGTGACGGCTCGAAGTGAACCCATTCCATTCATTCCATTTTTGCAGGCCTTGCGTAGTCGGGCGCGCAAGCAGCGGGCCGCCCGCAAGCCCCATCTTTCCGAGCTGACGGGAGGCAGCGTCATCGAGAATATTGCGCAGACCAGGCGACTGGCGGAGACGGCTCTGGACAGCAGTCGTCATGCCAGCCGCATAATGCCCGATGAACCGGCCACCAATACGGCCAGCGGCTCCAACGAGGAGGAGGACGAGAATGCCATTTCGCCAGATATCGATGACTGTCATGTGATTGTGAATGACAAGTCCACGGAGTTCATGCTGGCCACTGTCGTCGAGGAGACCGGCAAGTGAGTAGAGAAAGAGAGTCCTTGTTGTGTTTGTAAGTGCATTCTGTGGCCAACTTCCACTTAGTCCCACCAAAGTAGAAAATTGTTAATCTAATTGCAGCTCCTCCCCTTTCAATTCGCCAGAAAATGGAAATACAAAATGAACACTCTCACCCGGCCTGCGTCAGACTCATCCCGGGGGCTTGCATTTGCAGCACTTAGAGATTTTGTGCACTTTATTGACTTTGTGTTGGGGTCTTTTGTGGCTGAAAACTGAAGAATGCCCCAAATGAATTGGCAGCGAGAAACACTGAAATGCATTTGGGGATTCAACTTGTTTTTTTTTCCTTCTTAAATTTATGAAGCAAGTTTCAGGTATCAGTGGCGGGGTGTGCACACCCAAAAGAACAGAACAGAAGGGTGAAAAAATGTAAAATTAGTTAAAGTTCTATAGTTAATAATAATTCAGTCCGTTTTCCTTAGAAGTTCATTCCGATTTAACTGAACGCTGATCAATGCTTCTTTATTGAGAGTTTAAGAAGCCATTCTTGAAACAAAAAATACTGCCCTCGTGATTGGACTTGGTTTATCTGTATACTCTTAAGCTTTTCAGCATAATGTAGTGTATATTACTCTTTGGAAGTTGCTTTAGCTTTTGAAGCAGAGGCTCAGAATACCTAGAATTCAATGGGAGATTTTTCTAGTTACGAGTGGTCAGCCCTTTCGTTAGCTATCGGTATTAGTTAGAGCTTAAGGCCTAAGTTTTGTATAGATTAGGGTATTGTGCTTTGTTGCATGTTTCGGAAAGGCAAGTGTGTTGCTCTGATGGTACCTCTAGCACCGCTTCGACGGCATCTTTAACATCGCTTTGACCGTTCTCTAGAAGCGCAGCGACGGTACCTCCAACACCGCTCCGATAGTATCACTAGCATCGCTTTGAAGGCGGCATCTGTAGCAGCGCTTGGGTATTATGTCTTGATCCTCTTCCACGGTATCTTTAGCAATGCTTCCATGGTACCTCTAGCACCTCTTTGACTATACTTCTAGCACTGCTTCGACGGTATCTCCAGCATCGCTTTGATCAATTATCTAGCAACGCACCGACGGTATCTCTAGCAGCGCTTTGACTATAGCACGCTTTACGGTACTCTACGACGGACTTCTAGCCGCTTCGAAAGAGTCTCTTGCACCGCTTTGACTGTACCTCTAACACCGCTTTAACTGTATGCTTAGCACTGCTTCGACGGTACTCTAGAGCCGTCCCGAAGGTACTCCTAAGCCGCTTTAATAGAGTCTCTTGCACCGCTTCGACTGTACCTCTAACACCGCTTTAACTGTATGATTAGCACAGCTTTGACGGTGTCTCTTGCACTAAAAGTAACTCTAGTAACTCGCTTTGACCCTACTCTATAAGGTCCGCGACGGTACCTTCAACATCGCTTTGATATTATCACTTACATCACTTTAAAGGTAGCTCTAGCATTTCTTCGACGGCATCTGTAGCACCGTTTGGATATTATGTCTTGATCCTCTTCCACGGTATCTTTAGCAATGCTTCCATGGTACCTCTAGCACCTCTTTGACTATACTTCTAGCACTGCTTTGACATTACCTCTAGCAACGCTTTGACCGTACTATAGAGCCGTCCCGAAGGTACTCCTAAGCCGCTTCGATAGAATCTCTTGCACCGCTTCGACGGTACCTCTAGCACCGCTTTGACTGTATGTTAAGCTCAGCTTTGACGGTACTCTAGAGCCGTCCCGAAGGTACTCCTAAGCTGCTTCGATTGAGTCTCTTGCACCGCTTCGACGGTACCTCTAACACCGCTTTAACTGTATGATTAGCACAGCTTAGACGGTGTCTCTTGCATTAAAAGTAACTCTGGTAATACTTTGAGGATCGCTTGGATCCGACTCTAAAAGCGCCGCGACGGTACCTCCAACACCGCTTCCATAGCGCTAGCCGCTCTTCCGCGATATCTTCGACGGTACCTCTAGCACCGCTTTGACTGTACTCTAACTCCGATTCGACGGTATCTCCAGCACCGCTTCGAGTGCACCTCCAGCATTTCTTTGACGGTATTTCTAGCTCTGCTTCGATGGTATTTTGAAACCCTCCTAAAACAGTTTCTTCAGTATCGCTTCGACAGTATCTCTAGCACCGCTTTGACTGTACTCTAACTCCGATTCGACGGTATCTCTTGCAAAGTTTCAACAATGTCTCCAGCACCGCTTCGACTGCACCTCTAGCATTTCTTTGACGTTATCTCTAGCAACCCTTCAACCGTACTCTAGAGCCATTCCGAAGATACTTTAACACCGTTTCAATAGAGTCTTTAGCATCGCATTGAAGGTATCTCTAGCACCGCTTTGATCTTACTCTAGAACCGCCTCAAAGGTACTCCAACTTCGCCTTGACAGTATCTCTAGCACCGCTTCGACTGCATTTTAAGCATTTCTTTGAGTGTATCTCTATCTTAGCTTCTACGGTACACTTAGACTGGCTTTTAACTGTTCCTTCAGAACCACTTCGACGGTATCTCTAGTAAACCATCGAAGGTATCTCAGGCACTGCTAAAAGCTTAAGCGGTGTGAATCCACCCAAAAAACAGGGAAACATGGCAACTTTTACTCAAGCCAATCTTGTTTTATGAATTCGTTAACCTTATATAATTTGTTCCTTAAGAATCTAATATCGTATAATAATAGACTCGGCAAACAAAAATCCGTCGGTGGCACTGAAAAGAGATTCCATTATCTTGTTTTCCAAATTAGTTGGAAGATTTGTGTCCAAGATAAACTTCCCAAATTTCAACTTAAAAGATTAGAAATGGTAGTTTCTGTAGAAAGCCAGACGACGGAGAGTAATGAATATGTCGAGAAATAGCAGGAACGTCCAGGAAATTTATCTGGTGGTGGCGGCTTCAATGAAACCTTTCCAACACAGCTCTTCCTTCAACAATTGGTGCAATTTAAGCCTTGTTTATTTATTTTCCTCTAAATCTTGGGTTGATATGTGTTTCTCCTCACAAGTTATGCAATTTTATCAATGAGTTTTCTTATTTGTTAAAAAAATGGAAATTTAAGACTCACAATGGGCAGTATTCTCAATTGTCAAATAAAGCCTCGAATCTTCAAAATTGGCGGAAGTAAATTGTGTGTGGGATACTAATGGCGATGGGTGTAATTGTTAGTTTTGTGTTCAAAACGAGCTTACAGCCTCTTGAAAACAGATACATATGCACAAAACATATCTGAAACAAAAGCAACTACAAGAAATAGAAAGAGAAACCCAATTTTTCGCATGGGAACCATTGTAGTTGATTTCCAATTTCAAGAAGAGAGTCTCATATCATGTTTTTGCTGGTCTCGGAAAGAAGAAGAAGAAAGAAGAGACGAGAGCACTCAAATGAATTTGTTGTTCCTTTAAGTAGGCTTATGCCGTGCGTGGACCGTATACGTCAACAACAGCGAACGCGTGGCTTGTGGAATGGGCTTGGGCACCCCTGCCTTACGAATATTTATGAACTTTTCTTTTATAAAAACTTTGTTTCTGGTGAGAGATGAAATATTACACACACACATTCAAATTCTCCAATAAAAAAGAATTAAATTTTACTTGGTTACCCTGAGTCAATTTGTTGGTACACAGATGGCGCCACCATAGATAGATGATTACTTAACTTGCTACTTGCTAATATATAGAAATGAATTTGACAGACTCTTCTGGTCAACGAAAGTCGTTAGGTGCGATCATCTACATTTGACCTTGTGGTTGGTGGTGGAGTTGAAAATTCTATGAGGGTTAGAGCAGGGTTGCTTCAACGGTTTCTTGACAGGAGCTGCAATTTGCAGCCGAACATCTATGGCTTGCTGTGATGAGGCATTGGAGTTGTAGTCATGAGACCGTTGCTTCAATTGGGGGTCGATAAGCTAGTTCGTTCAAGCTAGATTGATGTTGCCTCGCGTTGAGGGCTTCGTTGTGACTCGCGTTGAGTTGGTCTTAACGAAGAGCTCCAGCAATTGTAAGACAGTACAAGCCGAGTGCATTGAACACTTGGGATACTTTCAAAGCGATTCTCTGATTGAACGGTTGGCATCCACTTTGCTTTATTTCCAACGCCGGACATCATTTTTGAGTCTGAGTCCGCGATTCAGATGCGAACGTTAAGCGCAGTCAATTAGCGTACTGGGATGGCCAACTTAATCCAATAAGGACATGAAATGAAACCATTAATGAGGGCCGGATGCACACGCACAGCCCGTCTCTTGTGGAGGGGTCTGAGGATATTGAAAACTTTCTACCACCGCTGCCGGCGGCGGCGCTCAGCCTAATTGGGAGCAAGACGACGACGGGCAGAGAAAAATAAATCTCAATAATTCAATTAATGCGTCACTTAATTAAAACTCAATTTTTGCCTTGTTTTTAATTGACATTGCGCCTTCTCTTTTTCCTTTTTTTTCTACCCGGGACGGTGTTTTCGTTTGATTGATTGCCGGATTGCGTCCTCTCTCTCTCTCTCTCGTGTGTGTGTGCTGGCATCCTATCGTGTGACAGCAGCGTTGTGGCACAGATCACCACACAGCCGCAGCTGGTGGTTGCCGATCCGAATGGTAATCATGATTCTGGTTATGCTGCATCAAACGTTGACGATGTCCTTGCAGGAGTGGGTGTGGTCACGGCAGCGGCAAGCAGCACAACACCGCCGGACAGCCCGCTACCCAGTGGAGCCACCTTGCAGCGCTCCAGTGTGAGCAGTCGACGGAATACGGCGGAGGATTCGCCGAAAAGAGGAGAGCCAGCCCTGAGGTAAGTAGCCGAACGCATGCCGACCCATTTCATTCCATTTGCCGTTTGCCCTTTTCCAGCGTTGCCATGAAGCCATTGTCCTTTGTGCGCTATGGCGTTCAGGAGGCCATGACTTTGGCACGCAACGACTCCACCCTATCGACCACATCGAAAACGTCCTCGCGCAAGGATAAGAAAAACTCGCAGGCGTCAAGGTAAGTCTTCATGCGGCGCCTAATTACAGTTATTAAGTACTCCCCCCGTCTTGCACCCCTTGCGGCTTGCGTGTGCACAAACACAGATTCACGATATACAAGGTGCACAAGGCTTCCAAAAAGAAACGCGAAAAGTCCTCAGCGAAAAAGGAACGCAAGGCCACCAAAACGTTGGCCATCGTGTTGGGTGAGTTGAGTTTTCCCTTTAACATAAGCCTTGACTTTAACCCAAATCTCCAGGCGTTTTCCTCTTCTGCTGGCTGCCATTCTTCACCTGCAACATTATGGACGCCATGTGCTCCAAATTCAATAAAGACTGCCGACCGGGTCTAACGGCCTTTATGCTAACCACTTGGCTGGGCTATATCAATAGCTTTGTCAATCCCGTTATCTATACCATCTTCAATCCTGAATTTCGAAAGGCATTCAAAAAGATAATGCATATGGGGTGATTGCAGACGGCGGCGGCAACAACAACCAAAAACAAAATGGACTAAAAAGCAAAAGCAAACAAAAATGAAAAATGAAAATGAAAACCAAAACCAAAAAGAGCACACAAACAAATTGAATGGAAATGCTTGTGCCAACAGCAAAACTCAATATGCTGGTTACTCAATTAGGCAAATAAGTTTCAATAATAAAAACAATATACACGTACATAAGACACAGGATCAAAATACGTTATATTTTGAATTCGTTTAGGTTTTTGGTAATCAAAATTATTGGAGGAAAAAGTGAGTAGATGAAGAAAAGGGAAAGTATTGTAACGAAACTTAAGCTTAGCTACGGTCAAGGCAAATTTCGATTAGCTAATCCAACGATACAAAAGAGAGAGAAGATGCTGTTCAAAGCAGGGGTCGGCAAAACACACAAGAATAGGCATGTTTACCTCGCTGCCGCTGGTAGCTGTTGTATACACAGTAGATAAGAACGTGCCGGAACTCTGCCTTACAGTATCAATAGGGTCATCTGGCACTCTAGACTTCTTTATTAACAATAACAATTACAATTGACTGTACAGCGCTATAACTAGAATTAATTCTAGCAATATCAACAATTTAAGTGCCTGCTCGGGCGCCATTAAATAGTTTTTTTGGTTTAACATACAGGCTGGCTATCGTTTAAGACAGTTTGCCACCAGTCAGCCACCAAACAAAATCAATTTAGAATTAATTTTAACAATATCAACAATTTTAGTGCCTGCTCGGGCGCCATTAGATAGTTTTTCACAATCAATTTTATTAAGTTTTGATGTGTTTATATTTTTTTTAATACGAATTTACAATTTATTTTAACTTTTCGCTCCTCGACAGTGCGAGCGCTTAAAATTCTTTGACAACGATAATTAACTTACTCACTCGAGAAGCAGCCAGCTACCTTAAGTACGCTCTCTAATGGGTGAACAGCAACTGTTTAAATTTTTTTTGCCAAAGTATCAGCAAGCAGCGCAAGAAGATCCGAAAGATTTGAGAGCCTTTTTGGAAAAACAGCTCAAGCCATAATACAACAAAGAAGGTACAGTGCTCTCTCAATGCACAAAATTGATGGCTGACCAGGGCCTACTAGGCACTCCTGCATAGCACAAACAAAAATAAATTGCCACATACATTTTGCATCAGGGCTGTAAGCCGGTTTTGAGTCCGGAACTCTTTACCGAACCGTACCTTAATCCGAATCAAGAGGGACACAGTTGTAATATTTTTTACAGACTATATATTTTTATTTAAAATTTTTATTTTATTTTTTGTGCGATGAGGGGAAAATGCCTAATGCGTTTCCAAGTCTGCCCTCACAGAAGTGTATGAAGGAATCTCCTTCTCTGTCAGGCCCGCATCCACTTCGAAATAGCTTTCGCATTACTTCTTTACGCGCTCAGCGCTTTCATCTATTATATACGTCCACTATGTCCTCTCGTCTAGGTCTTTTTTGTTGATTCGCAGAATGATCTTTTCGCTTGAGGTTATTTTCGATACGATGTTGTCCTACACATAGTGTTAGGATTCCTCGTCTATCGGCCCATCGTTTACAGTGGATCACATTGTGAATCACAATCACGTCAACTTACACGCAGCTATGTTATGAACTTTTCCCAATGGACTATAGAAATGCGCTAAAGTAGCCATGTCACCATATCTCCGTGCTTCCTGCGATGCCAACTTTTGATATCTGGAATAAGCCTTTTGGCCCATCTGCCCTTTATTTCGGTGAGGGATTCTACAGTTCGCCTTGCAACTTGTCTAGCTTGACGAAAAATATTTGGCTTCGTTCTCTGGCTTGGAACGATAGCTTTGAGTCGAGTTATGTATCCCCTTCTGAGCGCGGATAATAATGCTATCCTGTATCCTCATGTCTTACTCCAGTGAGATTTTCCGTCACGTGACGAGCAGTAGCTCAGTTTTTTCTGTTGCTAGCTGCAGTCCGGGAGTTGATCCAAGTTGTTACAGGGATCATCACCTGCTTGAGTGTACATTGTGCACATTCTGTGTTATGACTGCAACAATGTTGTCTGTGTATCGTACCACAAATGCGTCGTGGGGCATTTCTATGCGGAAAACCTCGTTATAGCAAATGTTTCAGAGGTCCGGTCTAAGTATGAATCCCTGCGCTGCTCTTAATGTTACTGGAATACATTTTCGCCTGCTACAACGTCTGTTACAACAGCTTTTGATTTTCGTTATAGCTATGTATTATACGCAACAGATATTCCGGTATTCGAAAGCGCTATTGTAGAGCCTCGATCATATCTGCCCATTTTGCTCTGTTCAAAGTGTTTTTCACGTCCAACTTGGCCAGCAGGACTGTTGGTCGTGAGTAGTAATTGCAGATTATACTTTGATCAGATATTGATTTCGAAAGCTATCTAGCCAGTATCTTTCAGAAAATAAATCGATTAACTATACCTATTGTTGCTTTAGCCTTTCTTATTCATCATCGCATTCAAGTCTTATTTAAACCGGCTTTTTCCAAATATAAAGATTGTCGGGCCATCTCGACTTGCAAAATTGTAGTGCCTGCTCGGGCGCCATTAAATAGTTTTTGTGGTTTAACATACCGGCTGGCTCTTGTTTAAGACAGTTTGCCACCAGTCAGCCACCAAACAAAATCAATTTAGAATTAATTTTAACAATATCAAAAATTTTAGTGCCTGCTCGGGCGCCATTAGATAGTTTTTCACAATCAATTTTATTAAGTTTTGATGTGTTTTGTGTTTGTGGAAAGCTGTTGATATGTTTTTTTAATACGAATTTACAATTTATTTTAGCTTTTCGCTCCTCGACCGTGCGAAGACTGTTAATTTTAATGAAGCAACCAGGAGGTTCTTGAAACAGCCGTACAGTCAACCAGTTACCTTTTTGGTGTGCGTGTGTGTTATGTTTTAAAAGTTGAACATTCCATCATTGATTTTCGAAATATTATTTGAAATGCTTACTAAATTATTTGATTTTTTATTTAAAGTTGGTAAAACGAAAGCCGAATTTTCAGAAATTTTTCTTCAAAACCTATCTTTTTCTCTCCTTTGCCTCTTGCAAATGCGAACGCAACATTAGTGCAGATTTGATTTCATGTGCTTTAGGCTGCAATAAACACACACATTTCTAGGCATTAAATTTTCTCTTTCACTTTCTTGCTGCTTCATAAATACTTTCTTCAATTGGTCTCTACGCTGCCGTAAGCTGGCTCTGACCACCTCTGGTCTATGTCATTCTGTTCACTTTTCTTTTTTTAATTCAGCAATAAAAAATTATGAACAGTTCCCAAGAAAATCTCCTGATATTATATCTTTGCATCAGACAGTCTAAAGTTAATTTAAGGCATAAGTCAAAATTTTGAAATTTCTGTCGGCGAATTAAAAACTATTTTGTGTGCTCATGCTCTGCTGCCATTGCCGACCCCTGGTCTAATATCAAAAATTAAGAACTTTAACTTTTCCTCCAATGTATTTTGATTTCTAAGTGAAATATACTCCCACATAGTTGATAGTTGTTATAAGATTGAGTCTAAATCGTTGGTTATTTCTGTATATAGTTCAAGCTGTAGGCTAGGTAAATTTTTTAAACATTTAGCTAACAATTTCAACTCACACATATTGTAGTTATACTTTTAGTGGTAAATTGATAATACTTGATAATATTAACATAATGTATTGTATGTATGTATAATTCCTATTACTTCACATATCACAAGAAAAAGCCCACGAGTTGTTTTTTAGTTTGATTTTATGAGAAACCTCTGTCGTACTGCCCTCTACCCGCCCCTCCCGCGTTTCCCCAAACTACAAAATGGCAGAGCATATCTTAAAGTTATTACAGAATTTGCTGCATTAGTTAAGTGTTGAATATATTTAAACTTAAGTCTAAGCAAGTTTAGAGAGCCAAGCAGCTCCTTGAAGTCAGCGCCTTGAACACTAAACACTTACTTAAGAGGGTGCAGGAACGCCCTAACAGTAATCAGAGAGCTAACTTATTACAGTTAGGGCGTTAGGCAGTAGAAAACGAAATCGTAGGAATCACAGACCACAAACAACAAAATGAGCCCCACAAAAACAAAACCAAATGGGCACTGACTTTGAGGCAACTGTTGCTTGGACTTGAATGTAGTGAACAAATTGTAGCGCAAATCCCCGAAATGTAAGAGCATTTAAAATCTACCATGAATATACGTATGGATGGCATACACTCTAGGCGTACTTAGTGCGTAAAGAAATGTAGATGTAAGTTAATAAATGTCTAAATAATGATAGTCGAAAATAAAACTCTCATAGTGTAATGCAGGGTATTCGAAGTAAACTTCATTTGGAAACAAGGACCGAAGGGAAAGCAAGTGATGCCCAGCTGGAATTTAAGGAATAATTTAAAAAAAAAAAGTTTAGTAGAGCAAAGCTCTTAAATGACACTGTGAATGGGTGGAGAGATTATAGGGAATGTTGTTAGAGTTATGCAAGATAGAGAGAACAACAAAGGGCTTCCTTTAGCCCTTTGGGCGCTGGAGGCCCTTATTTTTATTTCACTTTTAGCTAAATACAAGCGTTGTTGTAAAGCCCTTTGGTTAGATTACCCGGCACTGGAGAACAAACTGAGCTATCCAAGCCCTAAACACAGACAGCACAATTGCTGGGGCTTAGGTCTAGGAATCGACAACTCAGTATCGAGTACGGAGTACCGAGTTCTTAGTATAGACATCTAAGTATCGTGTTCTGAATATCGAGCATGTGCTGAGTATTGAAAACTGAACATAAAGTACTGAACATTGAGTTCTATGCATGCAGTATTGGGTATCGAGCATTGAGTATCGAGTTCATCGTATCGAGAACTGGAAATCGAGTTCTAAGGTTCGAGCACTGAGTTTATAGACTTCGTATCGAGTACTGACTATGGAGCATTAAGTATCGGGTACTGTGTATCAAGTACTGAGTATCAAGTACTGTGTAGTTAGCCCTCAGTATCGAGTACTGAGTACCTTGCTCTTAGTATCGAGTACTGAGTATCGTGTTCTGAGTATCAAGCATGTAATGAGTACAGAACATTAGGTACTAAACATTAAGTTCTAAGCAAAAAGTACTGGGTATCAAGTACTGAGTATTGAGTTATTAGTATCGTGTTCTTAGTATCGACTTCTTAGTATCGAGTTTTTAGTATCGAGCTCGTCGTATCGAGTTCTTACTATCGAGTACTGAATATTGAGTTCATTGTATTGAGTACTCAGTATGCACATAGTACTCAGTATCCGGTATCGGGTATTAAGTACCGAGTACTGAGTAGCGAGCTCAAAGTATAGAACAATTACTAAACGGTGAGTACTAAGCATAGAGTACTTGGCATCGAGTTCTAAAGTTCTTAGTATCTTAGTATAATTGGAACCAAGTATTAAGTTCTTAGTATAAAGTACTAAGTATCGATTACTGTAAGTCAAGTATTGTTAATCGAGCACCGAGTATCGAGTACTATGTATCCAGTTCAGAGTAGCGAGTTTTTAATATCGAGTACTTAGTTTTATTAAGTATCAAGTATTGAGTACACTGAGTACCAACTACTGAGTATCGAGTACTGTAAATCGAGCAACAAGAATCGAGTAATGAGTATCGAGTTTTTAGTATTATTGAGTACCGTGTATCGAGTACTGAGTATCGAGTACTGTAAATCGATTACTAAGTATCGAGTACTTAGTATCGTGAGACAGGCATAAAATACGGATTATCAAGTACTGAGTATCGAGTACACTGAGTGTCAAGTACTAAGTATCAAGTACTTCAATTCGAGTACTGAGCATCGAGTTTTGTAAATCGAGCACCTAGTATCGAGTACTGGAAATCTAGCACCGAGTTTTGAGTTCTGAGTATTGAGTATAATTGAGCATCGATTATTGAGTACTGAGTTTCACGTACTGAGTATCGATTACTGAAAATCGAATACTGAGTATCGAGTTCTGTACATCGAGCACCAAGTAACGAGTACGCAGTATCGAGTGCAGTATATCGAGCACCAAGTATCGATAACTGATTATCGTGCGCTGAGTAAAAAGATTATAGAACTGGGTATCCAGTACTGAGTATCGGGAACTAAGTATCAAGTTCTGAGTATCGAGTGCTGAGTATTATTGACTACCGAGCATTAAGTACTGAGTGTCAAGTACTAAGTATCGAGTACTGTGAATCGAGTAGTTAGTATCGAGTACTTTAAATCAACGACCGAGTATCGACTGCATCGTATAGAGTACGCAATATCCATTACTGAGTACTGAGAACAGAGCATCAAGCTCTGAGTATCGATTACTGAGTATTATTGAGAACCGAGTATTGAGTACTGAGTGTCAGATACTGAGTATCCAGTCCAGAGTATAGAGTATACCGGGCGTTCCTAATCAGCCTATCTAAATCAACGATTGAAACACCTTGTCCGCAGGGTCTGAACACAGTTAGGTATTCACACCGCCACGAGCCGAACGCTTGCCTAGGCTTGTGCCAAGAGAGCAAACAGCTTTCATACAGTGTTCGTCTCGCTCTTGTTGACAAACCCCGAAGAAATAAACCCACTGTTTTCATATTCGGCGAAAAAATACTTTCAAATAAAATTTTCTCACTCAGACCAAGTATTTGCGAGCTTAATCTACCCTGATTCATCACACCCATTCACAGTGTCTACTAATTCTCTCTCTAGCATTCGGGCTGGGCATCGCCACTTTTGGTCCCTGATTTCAATGGCCGTCCTCTTAACTATTTCTACATATGTGACAAATAACAAACATTCAAACCAAACCAAAAATAACAAATAGCATTAAAATTCATACATATTTGATATGATGGAGTTTAGCCTAAGACTTACACCTAGTTCCACCCTTAACTTGGCTCATTGCTCGAAATCGCTCAACAAAATGTTTTTATACTTTCCTAAAACTGAAAATCCACAAACTCCCATCATTTTTTTTCCTAGCATCTAAGCATTTAAAGTTAAATGTAAGCCGCATTACAGCATAATGCTCTCTAGTTAAGTTCTTCCAAAGAAAACGCTTATTAATGTTAGAGAATGAAATGAGTTGGTCTTGTGTTTGTTAATTTGTTTAAGACTTGATGGGGAAGAACTAGTGTACCTACAGATTTAGTTTAGATAAAGGAAGTAAAATGTTTGCAATGTTTCTGTTAAGGTCCCTCCGCAGTATCACGAGTATATATGCTTAGAGTGTAAGTCCATAAATGAAATATATCTAGAGTCTAACCTAAAAGGCAATTGTAAAAAACAAAAGAGGCTTACCATACCACATAACTAAAGTTTAGAGCCATAAGATCTCTTGTGTGTGTGAGTGTGCGAGTGCGCGTGAGTGTGAGGAAAACTATTTTAAAGCAATGACAAAAGTTTGTTTGTGTTGTTGTTTTTTTTTTTTTTTGTGAAATGCAAATATAATTAGAAACCGATTTATCAAATCAATAAAGAAGCGAGAATATTTCAAAAACAAAACAAAAACTCAACTTTGTTTCCTTTCTTTTTGCTGCGTATCAACATTTTATGGCCTTTATATGAGCTGATAATAAAATTCCAATAAGCATGGAAAAGAAATAAAAATACTAACCCAAAGACAAACAACAACAAAAGCAGGACGAGGCGAAGGGCCAAGACGGCGAATTCAATTCGAGTTACGAGTGCGCACCCAAGACCCTAAACCGTAACTAAAACCGTCCAAATAGATAAATGCATGGTAGTTTTTGGTAAGTTGGGTGCTGGGGGGAAGGGGGACAGCAGCCACTTCTCGTCGTCACCGTCATCGTCTAATGGGCACTCAGTCAGAGACAGCGCGAACGAAAACCAACTCAATTTCTGTATGTATATGAAGTGACAGGATACACTGAGCACAACTTTTTGGGTAAGTAAGCGATTGTCATGCTTTGTGTTTGTGTTCACACTGACGGGCAGAGTCTTTCAGTTCTGTTTATCATTACATGTAAGCAATAAATGACATGACATTCTCTCTCTTATTCTCCGCCCACACTATACCACAAACATAAAAAGAACATAGCGTTGAAACGATTTGAGAGTTCAGGTAACAGTGGGAATTTTGAGGGTCATTTACTAGATCTAGTTTCGCCTGACTGATTTTAAATATACGCATAGCCTAAACGGTATGAGTAAGAACTTAGAACGTTCTTTTTGTAACGATCAAATTGAATGCTTTAAGGACCACAAAACGAAAAATAAAGAGAAAAAATATATAAAACAGAAAATACCATCCTGGAGCGCGCACACTGCACCTGATTTACCGGGTTCACGTGTGCGACCAGCTGGCAAAGACTTTGTTTTTAACGATTGCGACGCAGTTTCTTAGTGATGCCAGTAGCCGAAGTAGAAATCACGTAGTGACCCACTGTGAACGTCCAAACACCAGAAGTCTAGTTTATCATACGGCCTATCAACAGCAATCGATCATTTAGTATTATAAGGAACGCACTTCAAAGTAAAGAGAAAGAGGTTTAGAGTCCTATGAGTCCAGATATAGACTAAAAAACAAAGCTACAATTTTTTGGAGAGCTGCGAGGTGGACAAACATGTGGAGCTAATCAAAGTGGGCAAGTCGCAACCATTTTTATGATCAATATTCAATCATTCCCATTAGGCGCTATCTCTCTTTAAGGCGCTATCATTTGCCATCATTCGTCTGCAAATAAGTTGGCAGCCCTAGTCACGACGCCATGCTAGTTAAGCAGCCATTTCTGTCTTCCGTTTTCTCTTTTGCTGCATCCGAACACACATGTGTGTGCTTTAACGACCTTTATGATAATCAGACCATCATTATTAAGCTGGCACAAGGTCTCGTTATGCTTGCGCATAACTCAAAAAGGAGGAACACATCACACCACAAGTGAAGCTAGTTGGTCATACAGCTGTTTCAATGGTATCTCTACCATATCATCAGTGACCTTCGCTTGCTTGTACTGGCCCCATCGACTCCCACTCCATGCCAGCGCTGCCATAATCGTTTGGGAATTCCTAAACGACTTGACAGCAAAAAACCGGCAGACATGAGAACGACGTTGGTTGCCAGTACCTTGTGTGTGTGTGTGTTCCCCAGCTTGGCTTTTTCTGTTGTGTTAGTGAGAGAGATTTCCTCCCCCGAACACTTGTACTGACGCTTAAAATTTGGCTGATCAAAAATATCGTCCTAGTTAGTGACTAGAACCATAAAGAGTGGCTATTAATCATCCGAGATCCGGATACGATCATCATTTGCCTACGAATATATGGTTGGTCCACAATTTTGTGGCCAGCAACTGTCGCCCGACTTAACCTCAACTTCAGGTATGGAAAAAGTGAACAAACAGTTTTATGTCATTCCGGGGTTATAATTTCGTGTTTTATACAGTGTTGCCTTAAGGTGGTTTTCTCTCGCTTGTGCCCCAGCACTTAATCCGGCTGTGCGGTGTATTTAGTGCAATGAGCACCCGCCCGTACATAACCCATCGATGAGCAAGTGTCGCCTGAGCAACCAGAGAGTGTCCTAATCAAGGCCTTGTGCTGGTGTTCCCTCCTTCTCCTTGGATTTTCTCTATTCAGACGTGGCCCTAACTGAATAGTGGAATAGGCGCAGACGCAGGCTTGCACGTGGCGTGTCACGCCGCTGCCATACCTTGGTGGCGCTTGTGTTACCGCAGCAGTACAATTCTTCGCGTCTGCTCCTGTATGTGGTAGCCGAGTGGCCCAAAGAGTGATCACTATTAAAGGGCAGCAGCCGCTGTGCATACGAGACACTTTGCGTCTGGGCTGGCCACGTGTTGCAGGTTCCCTAGCCGGATTCTGCCTCAAGGTTAGGTGGAGGATCACCATATCACCGTATCGAAAATCGTTTGTCCAATTTTGTGCATTTTGATATCTCTGCTAGAAGAGTAATTGCGTTTTGAATTTATATTTTCCTAGGTCAAACATACGCTTGTGAGAGTTTTGTTTTTGCACTCTTTTCCCCCATGACAGCTTCATCGATCAACAGGCCTGCTGACACCGATGGATCCTGCAGTAAGTACGGCATAGCCGACACATATGAGAATGAAATAAACCCGCAAAAGCAGTGCTAAAGACCATGGCCAATGAGGATTGCCACTTAACGGCTTAAATGCTCGAGTTTTGAGTACACACCTACTTGTCAGAATGTCAGAATGCACCCGTATAGGATTACAATAGGCCTTCTGCTTATTTCCACCCAATTTAACTCCCTAGTGGAGTTTATATTAAGTATTCTTAATCAAAATGTGTATAAACTCGTAAAGAAATGACGAAAATGATGAAATAAATTATGTTTGAAGGGCATCCATTGCAAGTGTACTCGCGTCATAAATTGGGCACAGCCATATAATCCCACAAGGCTGTGCAAGGTAGGGCGGGTATAGAGGAGGACAACACCATCTTAGTTCTCCACTTAATCTATGTGGTTTAGGCTCTGTCTCCTTTTATTCTGTAGCGCATGATTGGGAGAGCACCAAGAACCCCCCACTTTCCCTGAGCCAAGCCGGCCAAACATTTAGACAGAGCGTGCTCTCGACATTCCGCGTGTCCGTTACAGAGTCCAAACCTTTGTAACCTCAACAGCCCACGGCCAAACAGCCCTGAGCCTATGAAGTCTCCATAGCCCATTATAGTAGTGTTTCCTGTGCTAGTTTCCGTTGCTCCAGCCGTTCCCGTAGCTATCTTTATTCAACTAATACGCCCGGCCAGTTTGATCCTCCCGGCCATGGAGGAGACATTATCTCTGGCTTAATGTGATAATTCTAATCATCCGATGCGTCGGATCCCACACAAAATGCATCCATAAAAATTGACCATGGCATTGCGTCTGATTTCTGAATTTTCCCCAGTGACTTCCATTATGAATTTTATAAACTCTTTTATTTTATTTGAATTAGCCATTAGCCCGCCAATTTCTTAATCAAAGAACAGCTGACTTGTTTTGCGCTGCCTGGTCACTCTACATTGTCTGAGCAGCTCAGGAAATTATCAAACAATTTCAGCTCTGACAAAATTTCGAGTGTCTGAGTACCTAGCTTAAGCTTAAAATTAAATAACCACAAATCTCTGACACAGTGGGGGCAGTCCGGCCAGCTATGCCCCTACTTATAGCCAGGAGTGTTCAGAGATTTCCCCTTAGATAATTATAGAGAGACATTTTGGTAGTGCCGATTTAAATTATGTCACCACCTAGATTCCGATAAAAAGATCACAAAGAAAACAAATTATTTGAGTTTAGTAAAAAAAGAAATCCTGCTGGCCTACAGTTTGAGAAGCATTGCTTCGTTTTATGTATTAGTGGACAACTTAAACGATAAATTTTTGTGAGCCAGGGATTTTACTTTGCACAATGATCATTAGCTTTGAACTTTCGATTTCTCTCTTTGAAAATTTCTTTTGATTTAGGGTTTTTAGTTTCCAAGACTAAACGATAAAATAATAATTATGTTCGTAAAACAGTTTCGCTTTAAAAAGCCTAGTAACATATCGGTGCAATGGGTGCCTTGATTGTTTACTGTAGTCTCGACTTATCTGGTTTGCAACAATCATTTGGTCTACTGAGAGGCCAAAATCCTTAAACAATCCTTTCCATGTAATCAAAAGCGGCACCCATCTGCCAGTAAGCAGCCTCACATACTCTCACACTCAAACCATATGCTTCTAGCTCACATGTTCATTACAAGCATTTTACCCCTAGGATTCTATTTTGCTTTTGGATATTTCCATTTGATTTGCTTATTTTTTGGCAAAGTGTAGCCCCCAGCGAATGGCATTTTTATGTTGTGCTTAACACCGTCCACGTCGTCATCTTTATGCTGCCTTCGCATTGGTCATACATACAAATGTGCAAAAAGGGCAACGGGGCCGACCTCTGACCGAGGCGCAATACTGCGCCAGCTCCAGCTCCACCCATCGCATTGAATTCCATATGTATTCGACGTTTTTGTGTGTTGCGTGCCAAGAAGATGTGAAGTTGTTTGGTGAGTGGATGCGGATGCGGAGTGGGTGGGGGTGGAGGAGCCTTTGCTGTGTGCTCCATGTCCATAACTAATTCGAACTAAATGATGTACTAAAGTGTTGAGGCATACATATGTATGCATGCCGATGTCGGGCTTCTGTGTCTGCAGTGTGCTGTGCCCGTGCCCGGGGTGATATCTTATCGTTACATTTACTGGGTGGCGATAATTGACAGACCATTAACGTTTGGATTGCAAAAGCTAAAGTAGTGCATGGATATGTGTGTACGAGGGGGGTGTTGACCTTGTCGTTAGAGGCATGCCCAAACCCTAAAAGATTGTCCTCTATTTCTATGAATGCACAAGATTTCATTGTATTTTTTTTGTGGGAAAAGAGAAGTAAGACAACACCCCTTAAAATATTTCTTTTGTATCATAGATAACACAATTTCAAACAAAACACAAACAACTTTAGTTTGAAAGGAAGCGACGAGTACAAAAAGTTTAAAAATTTGAACATGCATTGGGATGTAAATTTTAAAAAATTTGTCAAATTCTTGGGGGTGGGGGACGCCGCTCACGTTAGTCAGCAGCAAATGCGGGTGCATTGACTGCCGGGTGCATTGCCACTGCTTCCGGTGGTCACCACGAGGAGGTGTGAGCCAACTTGAGATGTAGTAAGCCAGGATCACTCTAGGTTCGCCAAGTTGAACCGATCAGAAGCTTTAACTGACCACATACGCCTCCATTAGGTCCAGAAGATCTATGACTAGAAGTTCTGAACCACCACCAACCAAAATTACACTCAGAAAAAAAACCAAGAACTTTGTACTTGAATCAAGTACGAGCGGTATCAAAAGTGCGGTAAGTACGAAAATACTTGATTCAAGTACAAAATCCTTATATCAAGTAGGATTATTTCAATCCCGAAATACTTGATTTGAGACCCTTACGGGATATGTTAGGTAAATTTCGCTATCACTATGTAATTATCTTAAATAAAGCCCGATTTACTGTCAAAGTAATTGCAAAAAGGTTCTTCATTGAAGTCTAATAAATTCTAAAGTCAACCCCAATCATTTTTAAAGCCAAATAATACTTCAAAAAATAAGCCTATAAAATTCTAAGCCAATTCGTCTTTAAAACTAGGTATCTGTATAATATCAAAACCCAAAGGAAGTGAATAAATTAAAGACCAAGATGTTTATACTGTAGGTCGGAAATCCACCCGCACCCCATAACCAGAAGGGAATTTCAAGAACAGATTCAACTTAAAATAATTCTTATAGTTCGTAGCACACTTTTTGGAGCTTGAATTGTAATACTATTTATTCTGTATTTAATCTAAGAAATTTTGTACTTGAACTAAGAACGATCTTTTCTTAAATTTTTGGGCTAACTGTAAGTACGAAATGTTCTAGAGTCAAGAATGTTGGTTTTCATTTGAATTATTTTAACAGTCGTTTTTCAATTCCAGAATGTTTCGTATTAAATTTAAGTACATCCAAGAACATAGCTTACTTAAAATTTCAAAATTCCGATTAATCTATAACTCTGTAGCATTGCGTTAAAATATAGCAAAGAATATTTTTAAAAATCGTATTCTAAAACATTCCCAAAAAAAAGTTTTTTAAATCCATTTTCGAGTTAAGCATCTAAATTATACTACAAAAAAATTTTTGTAAAAATGGACTATTTAACTTTTGGTTTTTAGCAAAAGTTCGAGCAACAGAACAGTCGAATTTTTAAATTTTAATAACGAGAGCGTAAATTGAAGTCGGCTCTAACCGACTTTGATATACCCGTTACTCATGAAAAAACATGTTTAACAGTGTTCCTTCGTTCCTAAGGGTGAACATCCGAAAAGTATGCAACATTTTTTTTTAGATTGGTTCACTTTTTCCGATCTTAATCATTTTTTCGGCAAATCGATTCATTTTGCTAATTACTAACTATCTTTAGAAGGTACGAATCGTCTATGTTCAAAACTGCGGGAGATATGAAGTTTTATCCAAATTCGGGGGCGGGAGGGGATGTGGCAAAAAATAGAAATAAACTTGATCTGCCTGCAAGTATAAGAAGCATTTGCCCCAGACATGTCAAACCTCTATCTCTTACCATCTGAGATCTAGGTGTTCATACGGACGGACGGACGGACGGACAGACGGACATGTCTATATCGACTCGGCTGTTGATGCTGATCAAGAATATATATACTTTATATCGTCAGAAATGATTCCTTCTCCCTGTTACATACTTTTGCACAAACTTAATATACTCTATGTACCTTCGGTACAGAGTATAAAAACCAAAGCCTGAGGGTGCTTATGTATTGGGATTTGGTATTGTGAATGCTGTTAGACGACAAGACCTTATTGTAAGAGTTAGTCAACATCTCAATGCACATTGGGAAGGCATTTTTGATAAACTCTACTGGGATATAATCGACCCCTCGGTCGTTGTTTGTCTTTGCTGCCTTGATGGCAAGATATACCTCATCGACTGTAATTTCATGGGCAATTTGGTTGTTCGGGGTTTCTACAAAAAGAAAAGAATCAGGTTTCGGTGTACGTCGTTGTAGGCTAAATCTAGTAAATTTTTACATCATTTTGATTTGTGTTTTAACTCAATTTACTATTCAACAATTTCATAACAAGGCAGTATAATTTGAGATGTCATACTTGATTGTACGAATAGATTGGAACAGTCCGAAAACGCTTTTATCCATCGTAAAATGCTCTTCCTTGAAAATGAAATGATCCTGACTCTAGATTGAATGTCAAAGCGAAATGAAACCGAAAGCAAATTTCAAAATGAGAGAGAAAATCTAACTTACTAATACAGTCAGGCTAAATGGGTACACACGCATACACCAATTTTGTCTGTCCGCTTGGGGGATTTTGCATAAATGTTGACTTGTAATTACAGTAATGGCACTTTTTACATCAGAAGACAGCTGTTGAATGGGAGTCGGTGGCCCAAGCCGGCAATTAGCCTGCATTGAGGTGTTGTTTGTGATTCGTTTTTAATCCAAATGGTCGTTCGTAAGAAAGTCATTGAAAGTAGTTAAATATAGGTGTTTTAGCAACTACCCGATTTCGTATTCGAAAGTCGAGCTTAAATCAATATCGGACCTTCTGGTTCGTATGCGACTTAGGAATCAAATCGAGCTCGAGTAACAAGTAAGTCAAGCCATGAAAAATCCGGGCTTTATCAACTTTTGACATCGTTTGAAATTATTTTGGATAACTTTTTCATTGTATTTTGCCTCAATTTCTGCTTCGTACCAGTTTGAGCTCTGAAATTGTTGTCTTGCTTCCAAGGATTTAATGCTTGAAAAAATATATGACCCAAATAAGCTTACCGTCTCGTACATTTGCCATTTATCATTTGGTATTTTCATAGGTTCAGGCCACACACATAAATTCTAATTGCAGCTGGCTTTTGTCTACAAATTTTGTAATATTTTTTCACGCACGCCTCAGACTGACTTTGCCCTTTGATTGATGATTGATTGATTGATTGACCGCATACAAATTCATTTACACATTTTGATGGATGCAATGATTGTAGTTATTTATGAATGTGGCTTCTCACTAATTGATCGATGGCCAGTCACCTGGGTTGGACCACTAAACGTCTTTGTTTCACAGTTTGTGCCAAAAGTTTGTGGCCCAAAGTTTTGCGTATAATTAATTTAGTTTCCTTTTTGCTTTAGCAGCGTAATAAAAATAGCAAAAGTTTTGCCCAGCGTTTTTGTTCCATTTTAGATGAATTAGTTGGCTCGAAGTGTTTAATGGATTGATTGATGCTCAAACTTCTGCTCAAATTTGTGCTTTAAAAAATTCAAAATTCCAAGGGAATGGGTTGGCATTATCCACGCACCACAAAGTCACCGGCAAAGTTGTTAACTTTTTGGTAACAAAATACTTGCTCATCTACGTATCAGACATGGTTGGCCGGCCGGGCATGAAATACTTATACACACATGCGGATACCCGGTGAAAGTCATGTGTGTGTGTGTGTCTACCCTCGGCTGGCAATGAAGCAGAAACAACCCTTTTTTGAGTCCCTAAAACTATATCAAAAATCATATACATGAAATTTGATTCTATAAAAAAAAGGAAGAGTGTGTGGTAGGGTATTAAAATATGCTGTTGCTTGATTGCCCTGGCCCAACCCCACAGGGAGATGCATATTAATATTTTGGCGTTTCTTTAAACTATTTTTTTTGCCTTACTGAATTTCCGGCTGGGTTTAGGACAGGGTTTTGTTTACTTGGGCGGAAAATGTCTTAGTTACGGCCTAACAACAATAACAACTACAGCTTAAGAGAACCCAAGAACGTTTAAATATTTATAACACAAACAAACCAAATAACTTTAAACGGTTCTTAGAGGGGTTTCACGAATGAAATTGCGGCAATGGTCGACCAAGTGAAACTGTGACAATAAAAATGCTGATGACAGCGTTGATTGTCCATGCCCGGATGCGGGGAACACAGGTGCATGGCCAGAGTGGTTTTTTTGGGGGAGGGAGAAAAATATGCAGGTATTTGCATTTTGCTTCAGAATTTCAGAATAATGGAGATATGAGATTTATGAGTTCTTGCTGTGAATTGTTTTGTGAAATTTGAAGAGGGCAGCATTTGTGTCTGTATTCAGACAGATTCAGCTTCAATTTAAAGCTTAGGGTAATCCAACACACTCTTAGCAATTTCAATTTTAATTTCTTATCGAAATTGTGAAACCCATAAACATCTAACACACTATTGAATCAACAATGCTGCTGAGTTGCTGCTGCCTTGTATAAGTCAGATGCTGAAATTCACTCTGGAGCGGGTGCAGCAAAACTATTTAATATACTTGATCTAAATTGGTGGGAGGGTATACTAAAGTCGTGCAAATGTATGTAACAGGCAGAAGGAATCATTTCTGACGATATAAAGTATATATATTCTTGATCAGCATCAACAGCCGAGTCGATATAGACATGTCCGTCTGTCCGTCCGTCTGTATGAACACCTAGATCTCAGATGGTAAGAGATAGAGGTTTGACATGTCTGGGACAAATGCTTCTTATACTTGCAGGCAGATCAAGTTTATTTCTATTGTTTTGCCACATCCCCTCCCGCCCCCGAATTTGTATAAAATTTCATATCTCCCGCAGTTTTGAACATAGACGATTCGTACCTTCAAAAGATAGTTAGTAATTAGCAAAATGAATCGATTTGCCGAAAAAATGATTAAGATCGGATGAGCGGTTCTCAAGTTATGAGCAAAAAAGTGAACCAATCTAAAAAAAAATGTTGCATACTTTTCGGATGTTCACCCTAAGAAACGCAGGAACACTGTTAAACATGTTTTTTCATGAGTAACGAGTATATTGAAGAGGGTTAGAGCCGACTTTAACTTGTGCTCTCGTTTTCTTAAGTTTCGGCTGTTTCTTCCTCCAGTTCAACCATCGCAAATATTTTGACCGTAAGGGAAAAACAATCTCTTTTGAAAATTTTTATTTATTTTAAGGCCTATCAAATATTTTGATATAACCAATTTTAACAAAACATAAACAGTTGCTATATCTTTGCATCCCACAATGGTAAAATTCTGAAAACTCTATTAAAAATCGTTGAAAACTGCGGTATCATTCTGACAACAAAATTCAAAATTATGGAGTCTATGAGATATAATTACCCGTATATTCTTTACAAGATTTCGGGTTCATGAATGATTAATCTGAGAACTAAGTCAATCATGCATTACAGTGTCCGCTCTTTGGAGAACTAAGCTCTTCATTATCGTTTCTGATAAATATATTAAGTCCAACCACTACAATTATTTACAATGGGACTTTGATTAAAATGTATTTCAGTTTGATTGAGTAATGATTTAATGAGCAAAAAGTAGGCCATTTGGCCTGTGTCATTTGAATATTCTATAGAGTTTTCAGTTAAGCAGCATTGCTACACGGACTCTCAATACGACAACATTCAACATATTTAATACTAAAAATATTTCCCGTTAAGCCCCATACGGTCACGACAAAAAATTGTTTTTGTATTTCCCGTAAGTAAAAAACTTTTTCTTCAAACATTTCCTTATTTTTTGTTATTCAGAACGGATAGTACTTTCCAGAGGAGGAGGTGGTTCAACTGCAATGTCATCATGCTGGTCTAAACGCAATTCCTCGCTTATCAAATTCAGTCAGAAATGTGGCAAGAGTCGGAAAGTCTTGACAAATCATCAAAGAAAGCTTCATTGGAACGTAAGAATACTAATTATATGATCAAGAACTTTAACTTTGATACAGTAAACCAGCGAAAAAACCGCCCTAAGCTATTAAAACACCCGTCCATGGCTGAAGTGATGACTAGCGGCCTCTTGAAGAAGATCAACCTCCAACGACTTGAAGATCAAACAACAACTACAGACACCTCGCAAGTCCCAAATCTATAGAATTAATAAGAAGAAAAGGATACCTTTACAACACACAGGAAACTGATCAAATGAATGAAATCGCTGAAACTGGAAAGGGAGAACAGAAACATCTATTTAACTCGTATGAGGAAGCAGAGGCAAATCTACGCACACGGCTCTAGGGCAGGATTTGAACTGCTTCCCATCAAGCCAAACAGAACATCAAAAGAAACCCAAGTAAAGCCAACGAAATGGAGAACCATATCAACATAACTAGGACCTATAGGAGCCTATGAACAATGTCTTAATGGACTAATTCCGTCACAAACACAAATTGCACAAATTCTAACTGAGTCTCAGAGAAACATCAGCTTCTGATTAACTTCAATCTATTGCCATATCTTGATCCCAGCCAGTTGGCTTCCTTGACGGATACGCGTGTCACCAACGAGCTTTTGGCGCATCATTTATGCTTGTTCAGTGAGAGTCGAATCAGTTTAAGTCAAATGTCCATCTCCTTCACCGTTTCTTTAATTGGTATTCTTCTAAAGACTTTTCTGTAAGCTTCATCACTTTTGCTCAAAGAACAACAATATCTGCAATAACTGTTTCCACAGCGAAATTGATAAAGCTTGGAGAGTTACATAATTTCGCGTTGAATACATTGATACGTTTTAATCAAACTTATTGAAACTCGCTGAATAAGCGTCTATGATGCGCCATCAGCTCGTAGGTGCCACGCATATCCGTCAAGGGATCCAGCTCGCAGGGATCCAGATGTGCCTTTTGATTCAAATTGATTTGTGGCTAATGATTCCCATGAGACTGATCAAAACCTGACAATAATTTGTAATTTGTTGTAGTTCAGCGAACTGCTACGATTTACAATTTGTTGAACAGCTGTGAGCGTTTCCATAAAGAAAGTGATGGAGCTGGCGGGATCATTATGGAAGAATTTAGAAATTTTGTAATTTGTAATGAAGCTGAGAATGTCAAGTTGCTTAGCAGCAATAAAATTGTTTTATTTTGAAAATTTTTTGACTTAAGCTCTGATATATTAAAACTTGCAAAGTAAAAGCTCGCGACCTTCTTGTTTTCTCCTTATGATATATATGTTTCGAGGCGGGAACGGATCCACTAAAGGCTAGAAAATGGTATCTACCTAACTTCCATTTTCTTTATTTCCGAAAAAGTAAACTGTACTATTTTGTAAAAAAATATGTGTGAGTGAAGGGCTATCTCCGCATTTCAGTCACCTAATGCCTTATGTGCTGTAATCATTCAGATTGCATTCGAGTGCCATGGATACCCAAGTGGGAATAAATTGCATTTGATCTCAAGCAGCTACGTTGTAGGGAGAGAGGTGGGGAAAAGAGTGGATGTCCCCACACTTGAGCAGAATAGCTCATAAATGCTCTTGCAGTGGCTTAAAACAGCTTTCTTCATTTTGAATATATTGCAATTTCGATTCGATCAAAATTTTAAATAGCTCTTGTGGGTAATATTTACACATCTTGACCTTCGGACTAAGACTTTCGAGTTAGAGTTTTTTTTTATTTATCGAAAGAAATGGAAATCCGAAAATGCTTTTATCCATCGTAAATGTATTCTTGAAGAATTGACTGTAGATTGAATGTCAAAGCAAAATGAAACCGAAAGCAAGTTTCAAATTGAGAAAGAAAATCTATCTTACTAATACAGTCAGGTTAAATGGGTACAGTGTACCCAAAGTCGCCGATAAAAAATATAACTGATACCATCTGAAACGATTACTTTTTGGGTGTACATAATGAATTAAAAAATCAAAAAATTTTATATCATGTTTTAACCTCTGCGAAAAGCCTTCAAAGTTTCCACAAATATTACGTATTCGACCCGTTCACCGAATCGAAAATCTGTCGACGAATTCTTCGTATCATTTTAAAAGTTGTCAAATTTGAGTTTAATCGAACAACAAATAAAAATGGAGCAGGAATCGAATGTATTTTTTGGTTGGTAGACTAGGACCAAATTTTGACGAAGCGAGCCCATTTCCAACTATGGGACTAAATTCTTAAGACTGCCCATTTCATAAAGTGCGACTAGTGTGGCTCGCAAGTTGAAGCGGGGTAGAAGAATGGTAGAATCCCAGTTTGATATTCAATTTAAGCCCCACCCATTCCAATGCCATGGCAATCCCTTCCAAACTTGTCTGTCATTGTGTCACACGTCACCTGGATGCACAATATCCACTGTTCCAGTTGCCTTCATTTAGAATGCAACGACAAAGCGTGTGCGACCACTTGCTAAAAACAAAGTTTTAGTTTCTTTCAATGCGTTTCAGTCCCCCCTCCCCTCCCCTCCCCTCCATCACACTGTGGGGAAGCATCTGTCTCTGTGCATGTGTGAGTATGCAATTCAATCAAAACTTTTTTTAAAGTTTGGATTGTCAGCAACAAGTTTTCGGTATCCCCAGCTCTCTCGGCAAGAACTGCAACAACTTGTGTTCCCCCGTCCAGATAAGTGGCCTCGTTTTAAATTTCAACCGCAATTGCACAGCAAATTGTTGTTCAATTTGGTTGCATCCTCAAAGCAGCAGCAGCAGCAGCAGATGGGGGCCAGGCAATTTAAACATTTTATTTTGAATAAATATTTAATGGGCCAAGTGGTTGGCGGGGGAGGGGGGGGGGGGGCGGCGCACACTTTACGCATCTGTCGACGCTGCCTTTGCCCTGAATCAGCGATAAGCGTTCGCCCGAAATGACAATGCTCCAAAATGTCAACAACTCGACGAGGCGAGGCATAACAAGGGGAACGGAGCGGAGAATGAGCGTAAAAATGTCAGAGTTTGCTTGGCAGTTGAAATAAGGGTTAGACACCTAATTCGATGCGATAAGACAATCTTGAGGGCTTAGCTTATTTGTTGCATGCGGCCTGCGGCGGCCTTCACGGCGGCGGAGGACGCGTGGGTGGCTCTGACTTCTTGTTGCCTAGGGATCGGGGGGGGTTTCCGTTTTCGAGTAGGGTTAATGTTTAGGCGGGAGTCGGCGGCTGGGGGCTGGGTTAACGCTTGAGCATGTCTGATGCCAAATTCATGTAGACATACAATTTTTATTTGCTGCCAGCATTTCTTTTTAATGGCGCCTCCTTTTAACGATGTCTCTGTGTGTCTTCCATTAAAATTTCTTAGAATTTAGGATTCTTACTTTTATTTAAAAAAAAAAAAGAACCAAATTTGTTAGGGTAAGAAATAAATACTTTGTATATATACAGGAGACTGATTAAGGTGTTTGAGTCTTCCCACCAAACTTCTGTTCTGGACCCCTTCAGGTGCCAAGTGAGTCTAGAGGAAAAACCAAAGACTTCTGGATGTACTCTGCTGCTTTTCCCATTCATATATTCCATAAGATCAGAGACTTCGCCTGATTTAAGGTATGGAATGACGTATTAAAGTATGGAATGACAAGCCAACACATTCAGCCGTTGCACATTTTTGCAGATTCACATTTAGATGGATACTTATTTTTGCTTTTCAGTTTAACACGATTACTAAAGTGCCAAGAAATCTCCTTTGGTATAAACTGCGCAAAATGGGAGTTTCTTCGAAATTGTTAAACTTATTGGAAAGAGTTACGATGAAACAGAAGCGGCGGTTTTGGACGGGACATTTGCTGTCGAGCTATTTTGAGACTGGAGACGGAGTAAGACAAGAATGTATACTATCCCCCCTGTTGTTTGCTCTATATTTGGTTGCATCTCATTGATAGTCTACAAGGAGGCTTGAGATTGGGCGGAGAAAATATTCGCTCCTTTCATTCTTAACTAAAAAGATGGTCTAAGCTCTGCTCAAGATTAGAATAGAATGAGACTCAGTATAATGGAAGCTCTTAGACAGAAGACACATGCGGAGCGGATGACTCGGATACAACATCTTGCCACCTGTAACATCATATGGGTAAATAAAGCGCGGCTTGACCTGATTACACTGCCATCAAATACGTACAATAGATCGAAAAAAACGTACCGGACTCAAATGCGGTTTTGACTCACTTCTTAAGAAGATGTCCTTGCCTAAAGGATCACAGATGGGCGTTCCTGGGTAAACCATATCTTGCAATAGGACCCTTGACCCAAGAATTGTCAAAAACTTAGTATCGAGAACTGAATATCGTGAAGTAAGTGCATAGATTAGAGGATCTTGTTCTGCATATCGCGCACTGATTATGGATTATTTGAAACCGAGTACAAACTATCGAGTACGAAGTATCGTGTTTGAAGTTCCGAGAATCGAGTAATGCGTATTGAGTACTTATTGTCTCATATACTAAATCTCGAGTGCTGAATATAGTGAACTAAGTATTGAATACTGAGTATTGAGTACTCTGAATCAAGAACTAAGACCCGAGTACTAAATATATAGAACTAAGTAACAATCACTTTTTAACGAGTTCTTAGTATTGAGTATTTAGTATAACGTGCTAAGATTCGACTACTTCTTGTCAAGTACTTAGTATCGAGTATAAAGTTTTGAGTATCAATCACTGAGTATGGATTATTTGGAACCGAGTATCATTTACTGAGTAAGGAGTACATACTATCGAGTAACAAGTATCAAGTAACTGTATCGAGTACTGAGTATTAAGTGGTGAGTATCGATTGGGTAGTGTCGAGTATTTATTATAGAGTACTGAGTATCGAGTACTTATTGTCAAGTACTTGGTATCGATAACTGAATATTGTGAACTGAGTGTACAGATTAAAGGATCTAGTTCTGAGTATGGATTATTACGAATCGAGTACTAATCATCGAGTTTTAAGTTCCAAGTATCGAGTAGTGAGTATTGAGTTCTGAGAATCGAGTACACATGATCAAGTTCTTAGTCTTGAGTGCTGAATATCGACAAGTATCGTCTGGTATCGATACTGGTATGGGTTTTGGACGAGTACCAGCGAGTACTACTATCAAGAACTAAGTAACGATCACTTTTTAACGAGTTCTCAGTATTGAGTATTTAGTATAACGTGCTAAGATTCGACTACTTATTGTCAAGTACTTAGTATCGAGTATAAAGTTTTGAGTATCAATCACTGAGTATGGATTATTTGGAACCGAGTATCATTTACTTAGTAAGGAGTACATACTATCGAGTAATAAGTATCAAGTAACTGTATCGAGTACTGAGTATCGATCGGGTAGTGTCGAGTATTTATTATAGAGTACTGAGTATCGAGTACTTATTGTCAAGTACTTAGTATCAATAACTGAATATTGTGAACTGAGTGTACAGATTAAAGGATCTAGTTCTGAGTATCGAGCACTGAGTATGGATTATTACGAATCGAGTTCTAAGCATCGAGTTTTAAGTTCCGAGTATCGAGTACTCAGTATTGTGTTCTGAGTATCGAGTACATGTGGTCAAATTCTTAGTCTTGAGTGCTGAATATCGAACTAAGTATAAAGTTCTGAGTATCTTGTACTGAGTATGGATTATTACGAACCGAGTACATACTATCGAGTACTAAGCATCGAGTTTTAAGTTCCGAGTATCGGGTACTGAATAATGAGTTCTGAGTATCGAGTACATATGGACAAGTTATTAGTCTTGAGTGCTGAATATCGAACTAAGTATCAAGTTTTGAGTATCGAGTACTGAGTATAGAGTACGTAGGATCGAGATCCAGCTGCTGAGTACTAACTATCAAGAACTAAGTAACGATCACTTTTTAACGAGTTCTCAGTATTGAGTATTTAGTATAACGTGCTAAGATTCGACTACTTATTGTCAAGTACTTAGTATCGAGTATATAGTTTTGAGGATCTAGTTCTGAGTATCAATCTCTGAGTATGGATTATTTGGAACCGAGTATCAACTACTGAGTAACGAGTACATACTATCGAGTTACAAGTATGAAGTACTAAGAACAGAGCACTTTGTATCGAGTACTAAGTATTAAGTGGTGAGTATCGATTGGGTAGTGACGAGTATTTAGTATAGAGTACTTATTGACAAGTACTTAGCATCGATAACTGAATATTGTGAACTGAGTGTACAGATTAAAGGATCTAGCTCTGAGTATCGAGCACAGAGTATGTATTATTATGAATCGAGTACTAAGCATCGAGTCTTAAGTTCCGAGAATGGAGTACTGAGTATTGTGTTCTGTGTATCGAGTACATATGGTCAAGTTCTTAGTCTTGAGTGCTGAATATCGAACTAAGTATCAAGTTCTGAGTATCGAGTACTGAGTATGGAGTATTTAGGATCGAGTACTAGCTGCTGAGTACTAACTATTAAGAACTAACACTTTTTATCGAGTTCTTAGTATTCAGTACTTATTATAAAGTTCTAAGTATCGAGTACTTATTGTCAAGTACTTAGTATCGATTGCTGAATATCCTAAATTGATTATCTAATTCTGAATATCGAGCACTAAGTACAGAGTGATGAGTCTTGAGTGCTTAGTGTCGAGTATTAAGTATGGAGTTCTAAGTATCGACTACTCATGTCAAGTACTACGTATCAAGAACTGCATATCGTGAACTGAGTGTTTAGATTGGAACCGAGTTCATTCTATCGAGTATTAAGTATATAGTTCTAAGTTACGAGTATCGAATAATGCGCATTGAGTACTGAGTATCGAGTACATGTGGACAAATTCTTAGTCTTGAGTGCTGAATATCGAACTAAGTATCAAGTTCTGAGTATCGAGTACTGAGTATAGAGTACGTAGGATCGAGATCCAGCTGCTGAGTAATAACTATCAATAACTAAGTAACGATCACTTTTTATCGAGTTCTTAGTATTCAGTATTTATTATAAAGTACTAAGTATCGAGTACTTATTGTCAAGTACTTAGTATCGAGTGCTGAATACCCAAAACTGAGTATCTAATTCTGAGATTATTGTGCAGTTGATGGAGTCTCGAGTGCTTAGTGTCGAGTATTAAGTAAGAAGTTCTAAGTATCGAGTACTCACTGTCAAGTACTACGTATCGAGAACTGTATATCGTCTACTGAGTGTTTAGATTGGAGGATCAATTTCTGAGTATCGAGCACTAAGTATGGATAATTTGGAACCGAGTTCATACTATCCAGTACTAAGTATTTAGTTGTAAGTACTGAGTATCGAGAAATGCGTATTGAGTACTGAGTATCGAGTGCTTATTGTCAAATACTAAGAATCGAGTGCTGAATATCTTAAATATCGAGCACTGAGTATGGAGTACTGAGTTTTGATTATCGAGTACTTAGTATCGATTCCTAAGTATGGAGTACTAGAGGTCTAGGACAACATCTTGAACTTTTAAAGGAATTAATGTTTCATTCAAGGTTCATTTATTGATGCAGAATTGCCTACTCATGCCCGTCTAGGTAACTCAGCCACCCTGTTTCCTATTGAATGACTTGCAGAATACACAAAACCAATGCAGAGACCACCCTTCACCCCTTTCTCCGCGCCCCTTCAACAAGTGTAACAAAGGTCGCGTTTAAGAATAGAATCAAACGAATGAATATTAAATTACAATAAAAGGAGGAGAGAGATCCGAAAAATCTGACAGCGAGTGTTGCCAAAAATACTTTACCCATCTGCTCCTGCTCCTGCCCCACCCTGTGGCCATAAAAAACACAACTTTTGGTGTATTGTGGTGGGTCGTGGGTCGTCGCTGTCGTTTTTATTGTATTTCCGCAAAGTAAGCCATGTAAATCACTTAAGAGTTTCGCTTCTACGTCATCTGCCTTCAGCCACGTAGCTCTGTGGCTCTTAAAGAAAAGAAAAAGAAATGCTGTGAAAATCATTTGTTACACTACGCGTATGGATAACTGTAAAGTGCCCTGCCACTCTCCCCCCCCCCCTCCCTCTTTCTCTTACAATAATGTGCACTTATTTTTTATGGCAATCATTTAAGACAAAAATGTAGCAAAAGCAAAACGAAGTAAAAAGTAAAACAAAAGCAGCAAAGTCAAAATATATTTTATAAAAGTCTAACAACAACTACAACAACAACAACAAAGTGGCACAAGTAGCGAAATGGCGCCGGAAATGTTTGCCCAAGTTAAAGTTAAGGGAGCTGCTGTTCCAGCCATCTAGGTATGCCCCCTCTCTCTCCTCTGATGAGCGTCAATCAAGGAAATTGCTATTTTTTCCACAATTTTTTACCCGTTTCTGTGCGTAAAAGGCAAAAGTCAAAGTCCTTTCCAAAGGGAATTATACGTACCGATTCTGATAACAACTTTTTACACTCCGTAGATAAAGTTCGACGCCGACTTGTACAAGTATTAAGAAGACCATTAATTAGATGTTAAATCCGACATTAGTTACATAAAGTTGAATGTGTTTAATGGTCTACGTGCTCAGAACATTTTGTCAGGCGAGTGATATTGCCCGGGGGGCTTAAGCCCTAACCGCACTTGGTGAGTTTTTGGGGGAACAAAGCTTCGAAGAGGCTTAGAAAAAGTGCACTTTAATTGGTCATAATTCGGTCACCATTAAAGCCGTAGGATCTAAGGGTAGAACTTTCGATACTTTCCCTTCATAAACCAACGACGTATCCACTTTCATGGATTATACGACAATGCCCACTTTTGGCAAGTTACCAAGCCCACCCATAATATTTACTTAACCTTCAGGCTTCACTGTGACAATAGTTTTAGGTTTATGTTTGTCCGATCATGCGATGTTCTAGAAAGTATAGTCGCTCCAGTGGATTCCGTTAAATCTGGCAATGCCAATTCTTTGGCCGGAGCCTCATCATCGTTACGATATACTTACCTCGAATGGACTTTGCGCAAGATTTGAATTAATTTTGGAAAATTTACTGGAGACTATTCTATTCAAGAATAACTTTCCCAAAACGAATACCGACCCAATTTATAATAAAGAAACAAAAGACACAGTTTAGATAAACATAAAACAAACGACCAATTACAAAAATATTTTCAAGCCAACAACAAAACTATTTACTAACCCAAAAGACATGATCAGCAAGGAACAGCAAAATAAAATGTTGTTAAAGAAAAGTTGCATGCAAAGAAAAAAAAGGGATGGGAACTACTAAACGACCGCTGCAAACAAGAATATCGGAGCACTTGACCATATCTGATCATACAGCTGATTTCGTCATCGTGATAGTCTCGCACATTGAAAAAAGAAGTTTATGTAAGGTAAAGCAAGGCGAATATAACACACGTATGCAAACTGCTATTGCGAATGTCAAAAGTAGTAAGGACTTCTGGACACTAGCAAGAAGATTAAATGGAGGCACAGCCCGAAAGACAATTCAAATCGACACAACAGTGTTAGCAGACTATTTTCACGGCCTTTTATACTCATCAAGTCCCGTTAACCAATATAGCTACGCCTACCTATCATCAGAATAAACGAGCTTGATAAAGAAATATCGACGTCGGAAGTCATATCAGCAGCAGCACGTTGCAAGGACAATAAAGCACCGGGAATTGATAGAATACCAGCAGAATTCTTCAAGAAGGCAACACACCCATTTATAGAGGCCTTAACACAGGAATACAATAAATTATACGATAACGGGCAGGCAGAACATTATCTACCCAATATTCAAGAAAGGAGACCCCGATCTTCCGAGTAACTACAGAGGTATCTCATTCCAAAATGTGGCGGTTCTTCAAAAGAGATTGACAGACTGGGTAGACACAAACAATATACTCAACGAATGCCAAGCCGGATTCCGAAAAGGGTACTCGACGGTGGATAGTATCTTCGTACTGTCCAACGTTGCCAATATGTACCTTGAACGGAAGAAAAAGCTCTTTCTATTTTTTGTGGACAGAGAATCCTTGATGTACAAATTGAGTAACATTGGTATATCCACTAAGATGATAGCCGTTTTGAGAAGCATGTACCAGAATAACAGAACAACCGTATGGGATGGAAGTGAGCAGTCGGAATGGTTTGACACTAACGCAGGAGTTAAGCAGGGATGTCTAATAAGTCCATTACTATTCTCCTTATACATAAATGATCTGCACACTTATTCATCAGGCGGTTTTCAAATAGGCAGTATGGAATGCAAAGCGCTTATGTATGCAGACGATATGGTGATTATGGCGGAGAGTGCTGGTGAGCTGACAGAGCGATATTGTCGACAATGGGGCTTAGAAATAAATAAGGAAAAGTCAAAAATAATGGTTGTGCGGGATGGAAGAGGGCGACGCCCCTAAAATAAAGATGGATCTCGATGGCTACGCACTGGAGGTTGTTAAAGAATACACATACTTGGGGAGTAACACTAACACAAAACATGCCAACCGTAAACTGAAGGATGCTACAATGGCGGTGAACAGTCCTTGGAAAATTTTTATGGGAAAAAAGGCATTGATTTCGGCTAAATATCAGCTTTTTCCAGGCTACTGCAAAGCGATAATGTTGTATGCCGCTGAAGTATGGGGACATCAAAGAACAATGAGAAACTTCCTTAAAAGTTTTCTATGAACTCCCCAAGCTATGCACTATATCTTGAAACAGGCCTATCTGTGATGTATCTCAACACGCTGACAACTCACTTCAGGTACATAAATAAAATTATGGGACTGCCGCAACATCGCCTGCCGAAAGTACTGGCGCTAGAAATGCTAAGGGAGAAAACGCAGTGCTTGAAAACTTGGCAGCAGCTCTTTTTTACACACAATGTAGAGTGTGACGTCTTGAATACTGAAGAATGGAAGGCGGCGCAGGATGCGGTGCTTGTTGCGATAGACAATAAGTGTGAAGCTCAAGCCAGAGGAAGCGAGTCGAGAATATGGTACAGACAGCTCAACTACAACCTTGGCACAAACAACTATTTTAGTAAACAATATAGCACGGAAACTATTGGAATTATCTTCAAAACCAAATGCGAAGTGCTTCTACTGGGATACCGACCCCACTACAGCGATAATATCTGCACCTTATGTAATACGCGATCGAGAGAAGACATTATTCACATCATTGCATTATGCCCCATCCTGGCGGAATACAGAGTAAAATACTTTAATAAAAGTTATTTGGAACAGAAGGAGGCAATTGAGCTACTCAATGGAAAAAACTGGCAGGATTTTTGAAGTTCATCAAAGCTATAATAAGTTACAGAAAAAATATTATACAAGAAGACTTTTAAGTTTAAAATATAAATAGGGAAAAATTGTTAAATACAGTTAAGAAAATCCATTATAATTATATTTTGTTACAATAGAAGGCTAACGGTAAATTAACCAAGCCAAAACTGGAAAATAAACTACTACTACTACTAGAAAAAAGAGATACAACAAGACAGACGTTAGAGAAAATAACAATAAACAAAAAAACCGACATCCGCAAATTGACCGTATGATAAAAATTGATATTGATTTGGTAATTGTCTAGTATAGGGATCTTACCTCAGAAAATTCTAAAAAAAAATTTCCATTTCCAAAAAATCCAATGATCAGCAAAATCTGAGAAGCTCCAAAGTCAGTAATTTTAAAAGAAGCTCTCTCCTTAGTATACAAATCAGAAATGGCAGTTTGTCACAAAGAGAAAATCATGATACAACTAATACGGTATGATGCTGCTCTCAGTGCCCTGTCTTTTTAGTACTTAATAGCACTCACTCTCCCTCTCGCGCTTACAGCACAAGTTGTGGGAGTACGCTCTCTATTGTTCTCTCGTTGTTGCTCTGTTTTGATATTTTTTGGCTGAGCCATAGGCAAAGAACTGTAAATGAAATGTTGGGTGTGGGTGTGTGCTTTTAAACTCTTCTCTGAGCCAAAACTAAAAAAATTTGATGACCATGGCTGGGTTTGATCAGCTCTAATCTGTACCAAACTCACACATTATGTTACAGGAAGAAGGAAACATTTTGAACCCTAAAAACCAAATCAGCGACAACAGCCGAGTTGATAAAGACAGCATAGTGGGACTTTGATTAAAATAAGTTTCAGTTTGATTGAAAAATGTTTTTGTGTGTGAGAAAGTAGTAGGCCATTTGGCCTGAGTCATTTGAATATTCTACAGAGTTTTCAGTTAAGCAGCATTGCTACACAGACTCTCAATACGACAACATTCAACATATTTAAAACTAAAAATATTTCTCGTAAGTAAAAACCTTGTTCTTCAAACATTTCCTTATGTATTTTATACAGAACGGATAGTACTTTCCAGACGATGAGGTAGTCCAGCTGCAACGCCATTATGCTGGTCCAAGCGAAAATCTTCGCTTATCAAATGCAATCAGAAGTGTGGCAAGAGTCTGAAAGTCTTGACGAATCATCAAAGACAGCTTCATTGGAACGTAAGAATACTAATTATGTGATCAAGAACTTTAAATGTAACTTGGCCTTTGATACAGTAAACCAGGGAAAGGGCCGATTTAAGCTATCAAAATATCTGTCCATGACTGAAGTGATGAGTAGCTGACTCTTTCAGAAGATAAACTTCCCACGACTTGGAAAACAAAACAAATTTGCTAAAGACACCTCGCAAGTTCAAAATCTATAGAATTAATAAGAAGAAGAGGATAACTTCACAACAAACGGGAAACTGACCAAATGAATGAAATTGCTGAAACTGGAAAGGGAGAACAGAAACACCTATCTAACTCGTATAAAGAAGAAAACGCATATCTACGCATCCGACTATAGGACAGGATTTGAACTGCTTCCCATCAAGCCAAACAGAACATCAAAAGAAACCCAAGTAAAGCCAACCAAATGAAGAACTATATCAACATAACTAGGAGCTATAGAAGCCTATGAACAATATCTTAATGGAAGCCGCTGTGGAGCCCAGAATAATTCCGTCACAAACACAAATGGCACAAATTCTTCCTGAGCCCGGCAATCATCAGCTTCTGATCAATTTCAATCAACTGCCATATCTTGATCCCAGCCAGTTGGCTTCCTTAACGGATATGCGTGTCATCCACAAGCTTCTGGCTCATAATCAACGCTTGTTCAGTTTGAGTCAAACGTCCAACTCGTTCATCGTTTCTTCAATAATTCTTCTGAAGACTCTAAGGATGTACCACGTTTTCCAACTTGTTGAACAATATCTGCTATAATTGTTCCCACAGCGAAATTGATAAGGCTTGGAGAGTCATCAATCATCATACAATGATACATATTGAAACTCACTAAACAAGCGTCGATTATGAGCCAAGGGCTTGTAGGTGCCACTTATATCCGTCAAGGGATCCAGCTGGCAGGGATCCAGATGTGCCTTTTGATTCAAATTGATTTGTGGCTAATGATTGCCATGAGACTCATGAAGAGTTTGGGTCATTTGTGTTAAGTGATCAAAACCTGACAATAATTTGTAATTTGTTGTAGTTCAGCGAACTGCTACGATTTACAATTTGTTGAACAGCTGTGAGCGTTTCCATAAGAAAGAGATGGAGCTGGAAGAATTTGAAGATTTTGTAATTTAAAACCAAAATATATGAAATGGAGAATGTCAAGTGCCTTACCCACTTATGATTAGTTATGTTTTCTTTCAGGCAATCAATTTCGAATGAAACCACCAGTCCAAGTAAGAATGGCTTTAGATCAGAGTTCCCCAGCGATAGCCCCGGGAGCACGATCTTACTTGCCGAATGCTTGCCGAAGTCACACTTCATTGTGTAGAGAGAGACACAGTCACGTTTTAGCGCTCTCTGCTTGGGGAACCCTGCTTTAGATCAGTGGTGCCCAAACACACACTATCAAGCTTTGCGATTGTGTGTGTAGCACCGAAACACAAAGTAACCCAGCAAACATTTATTTATCGCATTCTCATCTCCCTTCGGGAAGAAATGTGTCACTCTGCGACACTTCTTGGAGGAGAGAAAGCGTTTTTTTCTGGGAGTTATGAAAAAGTCTCTTCTCAGGGTTAAAAAAGCGTTTCACACAAAAAAAATTCAAATTTGTGCTTGCTGTTGCCCTGCTAGTTGGCTGCTAATTCCTGCAATTGTTTTATTATTCCGAATTAATCAAACATATATTTTGTTACATGAAAAACTTTTACTTACTTTGCTTTCCTTTGGACTGAAAACACAATGGAGGACTAACGAAGGACTGTGCAACGCTGTGCATCTCAGCCCGGGCAACAAAAGGGTTATTTGCAAATGATTCTGTCTGAAAGCATTCACCCATAAATGGTTGCTTGTAATTCTCAAGTCATTATTAATGTTAAAAATGTGATACCTTATGTGCTTTGTTTTTGTAGATCGCCAAACTATCAGCAGACTCTGAACTCAAACTATCGCCGAACTCACATTTTAACGAGGGAGATAAGAAACCCGACAAAATGTATGCAGGGTTATGTCAAATATGGGTTAAGCTTAGGTCCCACAGGCAAATAATTTGCCCAAATATTTATGAAAATCTAGATAAATCGACGAAATTAGGCAACTTTTCGGTCATATTTTATCTTAGTAGTTGCATATGAAGCCATAGTTTTAGTTTGAAGTCCTGCAAAATCTGCAATCATAGCTATTTAGCCAAATTTTCATAAAAATTTGGGCAAATTATTTGCCTGTGGGACCTTAGCTTTACACACAAATGTGTGTGAGTGCTATTTATAGAGCACACGTATTCTCTCTCTCAATGTGTGTGTCGGCTGCGACGCTGGCCGAATTATGACTTCCTATCACACGGAATAGGGCAATTGACATTTGGGCACCGCTGCTTTAAATACACAAGTCCAAGCGAAACTATCGAAAATGAAACAATCGGAAATGAGAGTGGCTGACTTGTAGGTTTTTTCATTTTCGTTTGCTCTGCCTGGAATCTGGACAATAAATTAAAAGTAGTAAACAATTTCCAAATTGATTTCAGAAAATTAAGGAAAAATCACTTAGGGTGTTCACTTTGTTGAGCACTTGGGGAAAAGTGTAAACATTTCCAATAACTAAATTGTTGCTCAGAACAAATTGTGCACAGCTTGCTCGACCCAGACCCTGACTAGGAAAAGTCGGGCACTCTTGTAGCTTAGTGCTATAAGTGTTATATGTACAAGCTAAAATCAAATGTGTGATCAAACATTTATATGAATTGTATGGAAAAAGCGCCAACTTTGAATGAACCATGGATTACTGCCGAATCATATCTCAAACGTAGTTGTGCACAAATTTCATGGACAGAGGGCTGCTCACAGTACTAGTCAGGCAAAACAGCTCAAGTGCTCAACAAAGTGAATACCCCAACTATGTACATAAGGGTGGACGCCGATAAAAAATATAACTGATACCATCTTAAACAATTACTTTTAGGGTGTACAATATGAATTAAAAAATCAAAAAATTTTATATCATGTTTTAACCTCTGCGAAAAGCCTTCAAAGTTTCCACAAATATTACGTATACGATCCGTTCACCGAATCAAAATTCTGTCGACGAATTCTTCGTATCATTTTAAAAGTTGTCAAAGGGCATAGCAGAATAAGCATACAAAAACTGCCCCCACTCCGATCAGAACCAAATTTAAATATGTTGTTACAATCAATGAGAAACTCACTCTCCTAAATTTGTAGTCTTCTAATCGCTATTGGAGTAGAGTTATGAGGGCGGAAAGGTAAAACAAAAAAGTCGTTTATCTTAAGAACCGCTTAACCGATTTGAATGCGTTAAAAATATGTTATAAGTGTCCACCACAGAATTCAGAAAATTATTTTTGCCCATTTTTATTACCAATTCTTAGGCACAAGAAATATTATTAAAATTTTCAAATAATTTTTTCGCGGTGTAAATCGATTTCAACTCTTATAGTTTTTTGCTGGTTTTTTCAATAAGAAATCCTTAACAATGTAAAATTTTTGCACGGTCATCGGGAATCATCTTTATAGTGAATGCCAATAAAACATGTAAACAGTTTTACAAATATATTTTATAATACTATGCACACTGTAACTACTCACACAGAATTGACAGAAAATGTCCCCTTTTTCCCCTTTTTAAGTTGATTTACAGTGTGCCTAATATGTATAAAAAATTAATAAAAAAATACTAATTTAACGTTTAATTGTATTTCACCATGAGGTACACTTGGGATGTGCTTGCAAAAATTATATGTTGTTAGGGACCTCTTGATGAAAAAACCAGCAAAAAACTGTCGGTGTCGCTAAAGGCTTACACCGTAAAAGAATTATTTGAAAATTTCAATGAATTTTTTTGGGCCAAAGAATTGGCAATACAAACGTGCAAAAATTATTTTTTGAATTGTTCTGTCGACACTTACAACATATATTAAGCCCATCCAAATCGGTTAAGCAGTTCTTAAGATAAACGACTTTTTTGATTTATCTTTCCGCCCTCATAACTCTACTCCAATAGCGATTAGAAGACTACAAATTTAGGAGAGTGAGTTTCTCATTGATTGTAACAACATATTTAAATTTGGTTCTGATCGGAGTGGGGGCAGTTTTTGTATGCTTATTCTGCTATGCCCTTTGAATTAAATCGAACAACAAATAAAAATGGAGCAGGAATCGAATGTATTTTTGGTTGGTACGCATGAGCGCACTGTCCACCTAGTCAGATACTACAGACATAACAGTGGAAACCATTTTGAGGGTCCATTTTGGCTACCATGGGTAATTCGCTAAACTCAAGAGATCGCTCCGTGGACACCGTTTTGAATCGATAAAGAGACAGAGCTCCAAACGAAGATGAAATTAAAGACTATAATTAAAGACTAATATATAAAGACAAGAAGAAGACTTTGCAGCATGTTCTTAAAATTGTCCTACAAACACAAACAAAATTGTAAAAAACGTTGGCACAAGTGTAATACAGTAGGGGGAAGTGTAGAGGCCAGCTTCAAACAGCATGGGGCGAATACTTATTCGCTGCACTGTGACGTCGGCATAGGCTTAAGAACTCTTTTAACAAAGCAGTGCGCTGTCTTAGGCAGCCAATATAAAAATTGAATTGGTAAAGGAGAAACAACACAAAAATAGAACAGTTTGGCGGTCACCTTGGATAAACATATCGTACGACTAAACCGTTTCTTATCATGTTGCCTCCTACGTTTGATCCGTAGCTTCGTTTGATTTCGGAAATCGGCCTGCTAGTCAGCATAGGCTGGAAGCTGCTTAGCTTCGGGAGACGTGATCATTGAGCGAGCGTCTCTGGAGCAGTACACACGCCTAATTCAATGTTACAAGATTATATTAATTTTTCCTCTAAATTGACCATGTGCAAGTTATGCAAGAAGGCCACGCGGTAACCAACAATTTGCATTCAACTATAAATTAATTTGTGGATTAAGCCCTACATTGGATAGACCCTTCCTCAATACGCTGTGCCAGTCGGAAAGCGTTTAGTGAAACTGTGTTTTATTAATTTTGGCCAGGTACGGAAAAAGTGTAGTATTTTAGCAGAAATCTAATTTCTCTATTTTCTTAGTGCCTTGTGCCAGTGCCTCCTTATGCCAGGCTTAATGATGGTGCCTTGCTATTAATATGCTAGTGTTTAACTAGTGGAGTAGCATTTGTTGGAGCAATTCAAGCCAAATGGATGCCCTATCATTCTGAGCCGGATTGGATCAGCACGATCCAGAGGATTATCTACCCTAGGATTCAGCATTGCCCACCAAATGACGAGCTGCTCTGTGTCCCATTGTGTTTTTTAAGCATGCATACAAACGTCTTTTAAAGTTTCCCTTTTGAGGCTACAGTGGCCAGAAGTGTATAAGTGGCAACCAGATAATTGGGCTGCGACCCTAAAAGTCTCCAAATCAATGAATTTCTCCTCCGAAATGTGGAAGCCACAACGAGTTTAGTTGCCTAATTAATTACTTAGTTTTTCTTTAATCAACTATGGCTAGATTGTAATATATACCTAGATAAAATAATTTTTGGTAAATAATTGAAAGTGCATTGAGATAACGGCCCTCAAGATCGAACATAAATTATAGCCTTAGTAAGCCAAGTATGCATGTATGTATGACAGGTCATATTAATCCCTTTTTTTTGGCAGCAAGTCATCTTTGAGCTCAACGACGGCAGTGCCTGGTAAGTTTGCTTTTATAAACTGATCTTTAAATGCAACATACACACAATGGTTGCCTACAATTAACGATTTACGTTCGATCCATACATTTACATTTACATTTATTTACCCAAAACCTACTTGTAGAACGAAACCTTAAGTGAAATGAAAAGAATGAATTGAATAGAAATGGATACTTATACGAAAATAGAATATAAGAATAAAACTATGCGGAATAATTGTTATGAAATGAAATCTTAAGTCTTCTTGATGAATCCGTCGCCGAACCACGTGCCAATGCCAAACCAAACCTAAATATCAGCTATTAGTAGCAGTAGGGGCAACCCAAAACCAACTTCTGTAGGTGTTGCCATGGTAGGGAGGGTAGAGATCGGGGTTAAATTCCAGCTAATTCCCCTATGCCAATCTATCTTATTTAGTCCCTTGTTTGTCCGAGTCTTTAAGATTTAGTATGTACTCCTAGTCGATTTTCCCCATCATAATATTTTCTGACAGTGCACTTAGTATTGTCGTGGTGTGTCCGCTATGGTAGGATGAGGAAGAACCCCACCCCATCCGACGAGCTGAGCAAGAGCAGAGCTATAAGTGCACGCCCCGAGTCCTCCATAGCCAGGTCGAATGCGCGGAAGCGAGCCGATCTTAAGGTCAGCAGGTCGTTCGACTATCAAAATATTTAGTACCCACACGCTACAGAAGTTACTTTCAAGGGAATGAAATGAATGGACAATATTAAATAAAGAGTTTTTGATTTATGAATAATTTCCCTGTATTTTTTGCCCATAGTAATCCGCATTATTTTTCGATCCTGAAGAAGCTTATTTATGAGCAGCCCAGTAAAAGTAGACAATTCGCTGGAACGGCTGCAACCGTGATGCGCAGCACTCCAGTTCAGTGTGGGACCTGACTTCAAAGATATCTTGATAGCCTCTTAATGTACGGCTAAAATTTGCTTTCATCTAGAAGTAAACAGAGCAAAATAGTAGAAATTTCGCGCGTAATATAAAATTTTTACCAAATATATTAACTACCAAATATATTTACCTACATATTGTGTCTGTTATATAAAAAACATTTTTCCTATTGGTCATGGAACCTATTTGTCAAATGTTTTTACACAAAACTAAAAAATTAAAAAATGTAAGCATGGGTAACAGTACGTATGAGTGATAAACTTTAAGTCCAAGTCGCAGACCCTAAACCTTATTTTTCCTATGCGTTTTATACACAAATATGCATCGTTTAAGCGGGTATCAGTATGACGTTACATTTTTCCATATATAAAATGTCCACCTTAATGTACATCTAGCAACTGTACATTAACTTTCCTTCCATCGACCAACCAGCATTACTTTTCAAAACAAACAAATTAAACGTGGTGTGTAATATATGGGTTGCCAACGCCGCTGTTTCTTATCCAAAATATAAATTCATGTTTTATTTCTTATTTTTTCTCCTACGCGTTTCATCAGCTTTTCAGACCTTTTTCAGGGAATACTTTTTTGTTTTGGTGCTGCAAGAACATGAATCAATTCTTCTTTCAAAAAGTTGAGCGAACTGAAATAACTTCAACAAATATGGCGCTCTCTCTCTTCGGGACTCCATATTTTCAGTGAGCATGTTTCTTGTTTCAGGGGCTTTGACTGGTTAACTCTGATGTAAGGAATCGAACATTATTTCGAGAAGTTCCCCAAGAAAAGAAGAAGTAAGACAGTGACTATTATTCGACAGAAGGCGATAAAAATAGTCGCAGTCTACTTTGAAATATTGCTAAGCGAATATCAACATCAATAGGTTTGTAAATCTGAGAGTGTTTTAATTTTTGTTTTCATCTCTCTCTCTAGTTCAGCAAAAGCTGTCAGTACTCGATAAACGCCAGGGTTGGGTCCCAAAGCGTTAGCTTGGCCTTCTCGGACTATTTGCTTGCTGAGTGCTTAATAGCTGGGTTATTTACGGTGAATGGACTCACTGCGCTAAGATGAGATATAGTCGCCGTGTTCAGACCTCGATGTCCTGAACTCTTGTCGCAGAAATGGATAAAGCTGTGTGCTGCGTCTAATGTTGTTATCCCAGGCATTTGCATTAATCCTTTCTTGTTAGTTTCTATGTATTAAATATCATAAAGTATAAAAATCACCCATACTTAATTAATTTGCTTTAATTTTATTCCAATACCGACAATAATTATTTTCTATTGCCTACTTTTTGGGGCCACTAAAAAAAAACCATTTAAACATTTCGACAATTTAACCAAAATTTTAATTATAAAAATGAGTGAATAAATTTATGAAATCATAGAACACAAATTCAGCAGCTATCAAGCGATAAGCTTATAGTTAAAAACGACTGGCATCGCGCCTACCGGTACCGCGTCCGTTGCCGGAGCGCATAATTTCGGCCATGCTGCTCACCGGACGCTGGGCCCCATAGCGTCCCAGGGGCGCAAGTTGTGCCTGATGGCCTAGACACGTGGTCGAGCCATAGTATGAACGATTGCCCAGGTTGGCGGGATTGCGCTTCGTGTTTGTGTTCGTGTTCGTGTTGCTGCCATCGCCAAAGAATCCCTCGAAGAGCACAAAATTGTTGGCCTGCGGTATGGTGCGCGACAGGCCATAGTGTTTGCTCAGAAAGGCCATGAGCTTATCGGAGGGCCGATCCACGGAGCATTTCTCTGGAGTCCAGCGCTGCTTGGCCAGCATCGCATCGAACAGCAGCTTGCCCTGGCCGGTGCGCTGGCGCGATTCGTGCACATAAAAGTCCAGAATGGCGGGCGTAGCCTCCAGTTTGCGTCGCTCGCCGCCTTCGTCGAACAAGTAGAGATCCTTGGTGCCCACCTTAAGCAGGCCGGTGACGCAGCCGCTCATTGTGTCCGCCAGCAAATAAATGGTGTGATTGCTCACCATACGCTTGGTACTCGTCACCGGCTGAAGCAGGCCCTGCGCCACAGCGGACAGCTGACCCATGTGATCGACAATGGCCGACAATTTGGTGCTGACCTCGCTCTGGGGTAAGCGACCCCGGGGCAAAATATGATGAGCCTGCACCCGTATAATGGGCTGCGGGAACAGCGGTTTGATATCGAAATTGAACTCCACCATTTTCCTCGATGGAGATTCTGTGTGTGTGTGTGTTTGTTGGTTGTTTCAGTTGGTTAACAAATTTAAAAGGAACTTCGGCCACAATTGATTGTATTGAGAGTATGTGGGTTTGTTGTACAGCTTGCGGATCAACTGTAAATTTATGCCTATTTTCCAGGTTTTTGAACGAAAATGGTGAGATGAACGAAATGATGTACTTGATCTGTGAATGCTTAGGCCTGGAATGCTTAAAGGTAGTAAGAAAGTCAAGGTATTTGACAAAACGGTTGAGTGCTGGAACTAAGGTATATTGATTCAGTTAAGGGATTGAACAAATGTTTCTTTAGACGCTTCTTTTTTAAGTATAATGTTTGGACAAGTGATGGTTAAATGCCATGGAGCTGGCAGAGTCAAGATTGCTGAATTTAGAGATAATGTTAACTTACGGAAATAAAACCAAAGCGCTTAACCCACACATGAAAGTTTTTCTTTTGGTCCTTTCAGTCTATTTTTAAGGTAAGCACAAAATATAATGACAAGTTACAGCATTTTTAGACTCAAAGAGGGAATATTTAGTTAGTACACATGGATATAGCAGCCAGAAGCAAGCATCTCCCTTTAAGGCAAGGCTTTGCCCTATTTCAACGACAGCTTAAAAAGGTTCTTCAAAATATTCTGTACAATAGAGAGAGAGACAAATGCAAACACACACACACACGCGCCATGACATGGCCATTCTCAGCGAGCCGTACTGTCCTAAGAATAAAGGTGTTTGGCTTCAAAACCAAAATGAAGGAGCAGCAATTTGAAGCTGCGGAGAACCCTTTTTGCACTTGTGGAGGTTACACAATAACGTCGAAACCTGCCCTAAAATACCTAGGTATGATGGTGGACCACAGGCTAACATTTAGGCATCACCTTCAATACACTGCCGATAAAACCGCGAAGGCCATTTCTGCGCTGTTCGGTATGATGGCCAACTTCGAAGAGCCACGTCAACACATCAGATTATTAATAGTCAGTGTAGTCAGGTCCATCATCTTATATGCGGCAGCAATGATGTGCAAGTCCCACAGTCAAGGATGCAGATTTACTTACCGCAGAGGTGCTTTGCGTTTGCTTTGCGCCTTTCGATCGTAGAGCTGCGTCGTTGGCCAAATGACAAAGACAGATGGAGGACTGCATCTAACACGTCAGGTGGACAGAAGACTGATCCCGGACATTAGGCTGTGGGTGTGCAGGACGCACATTCAAACCGACTTCTACTTGACGCAACTACTGACTGAACATTAATGCTTGAAATCCCAGATTCTCTGCTGAACGGGAAGAGCTAAGCCTAGGCATTGGCAGCGGAGGTTATCCAATGCTGCAGTGTTTCAGAAAGTTTATTCTGCTTTGATACCACCAAGATCCCACCCAGATCTCTCCCGGATACTACCCAGATACCACACAAATCCCACACAGATTCCACCAAGATCCTACTCAGATCCATCCCAAAATCCATCTAGATCACACAAAGCTCTTACCCAGATCCAACCAAGATCCCATCCAGATCTCGCCCAGAACCCCACCAGATTCCACCCACATCACACTCAAGTTCCATCCAGACTTTACCCAAATCCCAACGAAATTTCACCCAGATACTACCCAGATTCCACCCCGATCTCACTTAGAACCCTTTTAGATCCCGTTGAGATCCCAACCATATCCCTTCCAGTTCCAGTTCCCACCCATAGTCCTTCCAGATCCCTCCCAGATCCCATCCAGATCCCTCCCAGATCCCACCCAGATCCTTTCCAGATCCCATCCAGATCCCACCAAGATCCCACCCTGGTCCCACCGAGATCCTACCCTCCAGATTCCACCCAGATCCCGCAAAGATCCCACCTAGATCCCGCCGAGATCCCACTCAGATCCTATCCAGAACCCAACCAGATTCTGACCAGATCCCGCCCAGATCTCTTTTAGATCCCACCCAGATCCCTTCCAGATCCTTTCCAGATCCCACCCAGATCCCATCCAGATCCCACCCAGATTCCGCCCAGATCTCTTCCAGATCCCACCCAGATCCATTCCAGATCCCTTCCTGATCCCTTCCAGATCCCATCCTGAAACCGCCCGTCTCGCCCAGATCCCGCCCGGATCCCACCAAGATCCCATCAAGATCCCACCCTGGTCCCACCCAGATCCTACCCAGATATCTTCCAGATTCCACCCAGATCCTTTTCAAGCTCCACCTAGATCCCGCCCAGATCCCAGTCAAATCCTACCCAGATCCCACCCAGATCTCCCCAATAAGACTCCACCCAAACCCATCTCAAATACCACCAGATCCCACTTAGATCCCACCAAGATTTTACCCAGATCTTTCCCAGAACCCACCCAGTTGCCCCTCTTTAGCATCTTTCCTACCTCTTCGCTTTCCCCTCAGACCATTCTCTTGTGTTTTTGTGTGTGTTTGTCGGGAAACTCCGCAAAACAACAACACAAAATAGAACGACGCAGCGTCACGTACGCTGAAATCAATACTCCTACTAAAATCGTCCGTTCGACCCGAGAAAATTTGTTTTGTGTATAATTTTGTGTTTCTCGGACTTATTGCTATCAAAATAGACCGTTGTAACTCAAAAATTGTGGCTCTGACACTTTTTGCGTTTTAGGGGGGGGGGGGGGTGTGGTTTGTACACCTATGTATACCTAAGTACATTAGGTTGGACCCCATGAGTACACAGAGAAAAAAAAAGATCCCCGTAGAATGGATATTCGAAATATCCACTTAAGATCCATTTTTTTAAATATCCTTTTCACATTTTTCAGCTCCTTTGGATTGAGAAAAAAGATCAATGAAATATTTTTTCTCTGATATATCCTTTTTAAGCAAAAATAAATCGATTTCGAAAATATCCAATGGATCCCAAAAAAAGATAGTTAACTATCCAGTCCAAATGGATATCGAAAATATCCTGAGGATCATCAGAAACTATCCTTTTTTTTCTCTGTGTATTAAAAATTTAAGGTCAGGCTCTTACCCTTCTATCTGATACTTTTTGATGTATAATTAGCGTAAAAAAAATTACAGCCTCAGCTAAATAATTTCGATCTAAAAAATTTTTATTCCATGAACGTGTCGTATGAGTAATTTTTTTTCAAAACTTTAAGGCTCTGTCGCGCCTATTTAAAATTAAAGTAGAATTTTTTCATTTTCACAATTATTAATTATAAACCTAATATGAGCTTTGGGAATGCTGAGACCTCAAAAATTTGCACAAATTTGTGTTTGTTTGTTATATTGTCTTTAGGATCGCGGCGTTCATGAAGACAGACGGACGAACGGACGGTTCGACTCGGCTGTTGATGCTGATCAAGAATACATATACTTTATAAGGTCGGAAATGCTTTCTTCTCCCTGTTACATACATTTTCACAACTTCATGATTTCCTTTTACCCATTGTTAATGGGTGCAGGGTATAAAAATCTGGTTGGTATCCGTGGGGTCCATCGGAACTGAATATACATTAAGCAAACGCTTGACTTGGACTTTATATATCTCTTCCAAGTGTCTTAGTCCATGCTAGACTTTTCCCCATATTTCTTGCGGTGTATTTAAATCGTTTGAATAATGCAATTCAAGTGCTAATTGGCTGCATCAGTTAAATAACACGACTATTCCCATCATCATCATCATCATCATCATCAGAGTCCCAGTTAATGCATAAATAACGCAAATAATAATTACTCTGACAATAAGCAAAATAGTTGTCAAAAGTTTGTCGCTTTCGTTCATATTTTTCGCAGGCTGGCAAAAATAATTAAACAGTCAACAGTCCAACCGACCGCCCGACCGCTTGCTTATAATTTATGTATTGGTTTCACAGAATCCAACAATTGGATTTAAATTTTGCATGAGAATGATGTTTTCCACATTTTCCGCATTTTCCAATTACTTAAAAAAATCAAATGGAATTACTAAGTACACATTATTAAAAAAGTAACAGGAGCAAATTACTTGCAGCACGTCCCGCCGGCAGATAACTCTGCCATTTTGGCCATATTTAGAGTAAAGTTTGCCAGGCGGACGTGGAAATGCTAACAAAGCAATAAATTGCCACTAAATCTAATTTGTGGCAGCAGCCAAAACACAGAGAAAAAAAAGAGGAGAAAGAAACCCCGGCAAACATGACGAAACGGATGGCCGACTGGGTGGATGGGGGTGCGGGGTGCGGGGTGGGGGGCGCCAAGTTGATTGCATTAAAAACAGCCGAGAACGTGATGAGTGCAACGACTGGGTTCTGGTTCGGAGGCAAACGGCAACTGATGAGCACTTACTACGTACACTTTGTTGACTTCCGGCGGAAGCCAGCGCACAAAAACGTTCCAACTGTTCGTAGTCCCCAAGCTGCTGCTTTGCTTTTTTTTTTTTTGCGCGCGAAACTGCAGGAAAAACTTTGGCTTAGGCGGTGAGACCGAGGGTTTGGCGGTTGTAAACCAAAAGATTTTATTGGCTTTGGCCTAAACGTTCGTTACGGTTTTACAATTCCGGCACAAAAGAGAGCTTCGGTAGACGTATGTGGAGAGTCGCTTTATTTTGTCACCTCAAATCAATCACTTCAGTGGGGAGACTTCGACTAAGCTCGGCCCCCTAACCCCAAACACATATGGGCTCTGACAGACTCTTTACCCCTTGAAATTGAAGAAAAAACGGGGTATCTTGAAGTTGCGATTATGTTTTTAACAAGCGGAAGGACAAACATCTAAACAAATGTTGAAACTCAGGAGGTCCAATATAGGTCCACATACATATATGTATGCTAGAACTGAAGAAAATAACAAATCGAAGTTGCTGAACAAGGAGCATTTTGGATTTGTGCAAAATCTATGTAACAGACAGAGCTCGGGTTTGGTTCACAGTAAAATAAACAAAAAATTTGCCCGCACCCCCCCCTTTGGTTTTCGAAATGTTTGTCTAATTTGAAAAAAAAAGAAGAAAAACTCGCCTGTTCAAGAAATTCCAGAAATCAAGTTCTCAGTTAGGTCGTTAAGAGTTTATGCTGCATTATAACAAATGCTATAATAATTGTTTGCTCATCTGTCAGATAAGCTTTCATCAGAGCCCAAAAATGTTGTATAACTTCGTAAACTCCAAACGCAAATCATAGTTTTCTTCATCGCTTTCGCTCGATAATAATCGCCCATCTATTCGCAGAATTTTTCAGCGTAGCTAATCAGTATCATCGACTGGATTTGGTACCTTCTATTACACACTCTAATATTATTCATCCACCTGTTTTAGATTTAGAGTGTCTGCTTGTGGGTATTCGTTCAATACGTTCTCGGACCTGATATACATTGTGCATCATATACTGATTTTATATTCGATAATTGTTTACTGCTTTATAAGTTTCTCTTCTTCGCACTGCAAAGTTGATTTATTTAAAGGAGAATTTTTAAAACTCTCATTAAGAATTTCTTTTTGGAGCTTTTGCATGTCTGTAATGTGCTACTCTTGTAGCAGGCACTTTGTAGCAGGTTATAGTCCCGAAACGAGTTTCGGTTCCGGTACGTCCCGAAATAAATGTTTCGGCTAAAGGTTCAATTTCGGTTTTCAATTTTCATTTCGGTACACCGGTATGTACCGTTATACGTACTACTTATTCCTAATACTGAAAAACTAAATTGTGAAATAAATCTAAATCAGTTCATTCCTGTTTAATAAAACAAATCAAAATTCAACACAAAATGAATGGTTTTATATTTAAAATAAAACTTTATCGACTTATAAGCTCATAAATATTATATTACGTTTTATTTGTTTGTTATTATTGATTTTTATACGTCCACTTTATAGCATTCTTGTGATTTGCTCGCAGAAACATAATTGAGTTAAAGACATTAGAATATGAAGATGACATGATTTTTTCGTGCTTGTTTTAGAGCAACGTTGGCCCCCGATTCCATCCCGGGACCGTTAACATTTCGTTATTCACACGTACATTACCCGAACGCTTGCCGAAACTGACACCGAGAGTAAGAAAGCGTCAGTCGCTTGACAGAGTTCGAAGCGATTAGGTCGAAGCAAATTCACGGAGCTTTGTTTTCACACACTAATACACTCTCTCACTTGTTGGCCTTGCTCACGTTTGCCAGCGCTGCTCTAGAGCTGGCTCCAGGCTCTCTGGAAATTTTGTTCAAAAGCCAGAGAGAGAGAGCGCGCTCTAGAGCCACCTCTCTCTTGTACGCATTCAACGACAGCTCACTGCAGTAAATGTGCTTAACGTATTTGTTGTGTTTACTCACACAAGCAAGTGCATTCTACTTTTAGATTTTACACTCGTATCTTTATGCGAACAGAGAGACCAAACCAATACATGCCCGTCAGTATCTTTGAGATTATATTGGTCTTTGGTTGAGTCCATGCAACTTATAAACTGACTTATTATTAAGTTTACGACTGAGAAGAGCCGTTTCAATCTAACCTACGTAGTGGAACTTTGTGGAGGATTCTGACCACTAGTCAAGAACGTTTAAAAGATTTCATTTCGTTTTTCGCACAAACCTACTTTATTCTCTGAGTACCATCGTGCAAAGTATAAAAACAAATCAAAAATTGTACGGTATTTCCTCGAACCCAAAAAATTACCTGTGTAATCATACTTAATAAGATCAACAAGTGAAAAAGATTGCTGAAGCCAGGGTGTAAGATGGCTTAAATCAGACAGCAGGATGAACTCACACTCTTTGGTCAACATTAGGGTGATTTCGGCTAGGGCGCGTCGGATGGGTGGGGTCTTGGTTCATGCCTTGCAGTTGGCTATCGCACAAGAGGTATGTTGACCAAGCCTTCAGTTGGTGTTGTTTAACAAGATCAGCAAGCTTCGAAAGGATGATGTTTTTCCTTTAAGCCCGCCCTACCATGTTATCACGATTTCCAAAAATTCAAATGATAACCCAAAAGCAACTATCGATGCAGAACTTCCCTGATACCCCTAAAACATAACTTAGATGAGATGCTACCTTTAGGAGAAAAGTTAAACTTGAATGAAAAGTTGCTTACATACTAATGTACATACTATAAAATAACTCTACTACAAACTATTGATTATTTAATATTAATTGTCTTTGCAAATGAAGAAATCAAACTCTATCGGCGTTTCCAATAGCCCAACATGTACGGTGTTAATCAGGTGATGCTCGTGGTTTTATTCCAAGTTCCGAACTGCAAAATATATCCAACTTTTGGGGTTAGGCACGTGTTAACTTTGATTTAATTGACTTTATGCACAATGTGCATTAAACTTCTCCACAGCCACTGATCAACTGATTTAAGGTCTGAAGAACCTTTTACACAAGGCCTTGCTTTTTGCATACTGGAACGAAACAGTTGCTTCATTAAACTTTACCTCTCTCCCAATCGGTATATACTGAGCTCTAGAAGTTAACGTACATATTGACTTCGAGAAGTTTACGCACATAATGCAACCGTCACAACTATAACATACTCTGTACCTGGAGTAGAAGCTGAATGCAGTGCTGGTGCTGTGCTCATCTCCAAGTCTCTCTCTTTCTCTCTCTCTAAAAAAATGTATATCGGATTCGGTTAATTTCGGTTAACGGTTCCGGTTTCAGTTCCGGTATTGAGCCCTGCTTTGCAGTAATCCTGCAGGTTGTAAGAAGTTTAATAACTTGGCTGCAGCAATAAACAGATGTTTGGACTACGTTCCATTAACATTTTTTTAGTTGGAACTCCTTTAAAGAACTCTCAATGCAGAAATCCTTAAGAGTTAGTAAATGTTCGCTCATTTTGTAGGCTGAGTTTCATCGCGTCACGCAGTCTACCATTACTTTATTTGCATCCTTGCTGCGGCTTTTGACTCCATTAATTATGATCCCTTCCTTCACAAATTCTTTCCACTTAGATTTCCTTTGAACCTTTTTAACTAAAAAATGGCTTATATGACATACCGTTTGCAATGCAATCCATCAGCGTAATCTCTGGGGTTCCTCAGGGCAGTCATCTTGAATCTGAAAAGTGTAAATGTAAGACTTTTCATTGCACACAGAACTCAAACCTCAAACTCTTACCAAATTTGAGATCTGTTTGTTTATACGAATGGGCGCACGGACATGACTATATCGACTCAGGGTTTGATGCTGATCAAGAATAATATACCTATATATTCTATTACTTAGGGTCGGTAAAGATTTCTTTCTGTTACATATTTTTGCACAGACTAATTATCTCAGCTATTCGTAAGGCTAGAAGTTGAAATATCGAGAAACGTTTCAAGCTCTTTTACTGGTGGAGATCGAACACGAAACGAGAAAAACGAAATCAGCCGCGAACGCTTGATAAGCGTTGAGAGAACGAGAGAGAAAAGATATTTTGACAGTGCAAATTAATAATAATTTTCTTATTATAATTACCCAAAATATTGTTGGTGAGTATTAAATTTATTTAAGTCTAAGGATTTAACGGCTTTTCTGAAGAAAAAAAAGACAGAACCTTTAGATTTCTTCATGCCTGCTGACATGACAACTGGGATACAAGAACACTCCGGGTACAGGAACAGGGCATAAGAAATTCACTACAAACGAAGTTACATTTCGCCGTGAAATTGGTTTCAAGATGACGAAATTTCTCCACAAATTGAAACGAATCATAAATAAATATTAAGAAACACTTGATTTGTAAATAAATCAATGTAAACAAATCGAATTAAAATCATAAATGAAAATCAAATTTTGCAAATGTAATTTTCTGCATATATTTTTTTCATTTCCCTTCCTGTGGTGTGCGTGTGTGTGTGTGTGTTTGTGTGTGTGCCATAAACTAATTAAAAACAAAAAAGTAAACAGAACAATGTCAGACAATTTGGTTGCTTTTTCAAGAGTTACTTAGCTGGCATTGTGGCTGCGGCTGCCTGCAGGCATTGTTTAAATGTGAATCGATATGTGCAAATAAAACTGTCAGACTCACACACGCACAAGGCCCCCACCTATAGATTTGTAAAACAACAGCCCAAATCTGCATATGGGCAGACAGACAGACACACGTGCAACGGTCGCCAGCAGGAAAAATGTCAACGACAAAAGGCTGAAATGCATTCATAGATAAGTATGGCAGAAAAATGGATGCCCTGGGTGTCGGGGTCACCATTAGGTCGATCGGAGTTACTTTTATCGATAACTGTTTAAAGGTCAACTCTGCTTCTCTCTCTTTTCCATTTTGGTGTGATGTTGTTGCCATTTATTTGCATAGTTTCATTTTCATTTAACTTTTATTTGTCGCCAAAGATTGCCAAAATGCAAAATGCCCGTCCAATGTTGTTGTTGTTGATTCGTTTGCATGACCATAATATTTAATAGGCAGTCAAAACTGGTGGAAGCTGATGGCAGCAGTCCCAAATATGTGGGCAGTTCCACCTTTTTATGGCCAGTGGACTGGCTGTTGTTAGCGTCCGCACCGGGTAAAGTAAACAAATTTCATGAATCGCATCGTGGTTCGGTTTCGGTTTTCGTTATGGCAATTTTGAATGGGAATGGGAATGGGAATGGCTATGGCTTTATGTGGGGGGATATGAGGCCCAGGAAACAATGGCGGGCAGGAAGAACCAAATGAAATTCAGTTTAACTAAAGCACACACACCACACACACACACACTCGCAGGAGCAGGAGCATCGAGCACATTGATGAAAATATTAAAATTCAAAATTTCTGTCACGTGTCAAACGCCATTTATGCGCTTCGTGATCGCACGCGGCTCAGCGGCAAACAGACAGCGGACGGCGGGTGAGTGAGTGAGCGAGCGAGTGAGTGCTGTGTAGTACAAACACAAACACTAATATTACACACACTCACACACAGACACAGACACATCTACACTTGTAAGCCGCCCACAAACGGAGGCACTCAACGGTTTATGTACACTCAGAAAAAAATAATGTAGTTTTTGATGTGAAACCTCTTTAATTTTGGGCTCTCTGAGGATTTAAGAGGGTGCCAAATTTCAGAGCAAAAGTTTCGTGAGAACAATTAAAAGTCCAACTTGTTGTTGTTTTCATTTATCTAAGTAGCGGCACAATAGAGAGCAGTTACAAAGAAAATAGAGAGAATGTGTATTGTTGTTAGGGTTTGTACTCCCCGTACTCGCATCTTCTTTTGACAAATTGCTATTACTCAGTTATATACTCCATTCAAAGTTTTTTTAGGAATTGTTGGTATTTTAATATTTTCAAAATTTCTTTCGTAGTTCGCGGTTACATAACTAAACGAAAGTTTTTGCCAGTTCTTAGATCTCTAGGAAAAGCGGTCTTGGCTTTGAGTCAGCGATTGGCCAGCGAGAGCAGGGAAAGTGTCTGGCTCACAACCAGAAATGCATCGGTCCCTAAAAACTTGCAACTGGTTGCACTTCCTATCCAAATCCATGCATTGAAGTCGTCCATTTTACACAGGCATGTCATAGGAATGTGACAATTGTCCCAGGCAGCAGCCATTTGCAACCAGTTTAAAGACAGTTGGCATAGGTGGGAGAGAGTTGTCCCTGCAGCAAAAATTTTTAACCATTTAAATACCAGTTTACCTTTATATGCACATTATGACAGTCTGTTTATGTCGCTGAGCAGTATAATGGTATATCGACATCTGTTGGTCAACTCACTTATTACCTTAAATTAGTGTTTTAAACGTGCATTTTTCCGGAAGCTAATGATTGTTGTTGCCCAACTCATCCGACTTTAGAAATTTTGCTACCAGTTTAATTCTAGTTGTATTTCAACTAGGTGTAGGACAGATTTTTTTTTGTTTCTAGGGTAATTGCTTCGAACTCTGTCGAGCGAATGACGCCTTTCTGCTCTTTTGGTCTCAGCTTTGGCAAGCGTTCGGGTCATGTACGTGTGAATAGCGAAATGTTTTTGCCCCCCCCTGGGAGGAACCAAGGGCCTTCGCTGCTTTGGGTTGATAATCACTCAGTCAGTCGGGCGTTGAGATTTATGTATATCTTTAAGGATTTATAAACTGTATGCTTAAATCATTTACATAAAAAAAATTATTAATATATTGGAATTATTAAACTAAAATGCCACTCAGAGAGACAGAGACAGCAACAATAATACTCAGTGAGAGATTTCTAAATGCCTTGAGTGAAATAGAGTGAGATAGAGATACAGTTAGATAGATAGACAGAGAGAGAGCTAATGTACAAACACAAGAATCTAGATCTATCTAATCATCTAATGACCTTATAGATGCGCACCAACCAATGCTCCGTGGTATAAGCCTCCTCCAGCACATCCAGCTCAAAGTCCTGGTTGCCTATCTCGGCAGCGCGCACACGATCATAGCCCTGCGCCTTGCCACCTTCCACATCTTGTACATGAGGCAATTGAGCAATGTGGGTGAACCCTCCTTGTCCTTCTCCTTGATATGAGCACCACGATCTGTGCTGCCGCCAATGCGCACCATCCACAGGAACTTGTTGATATCATCAAAAATGACCAACACATAATCCACATCCAGTTCGCGCATAATCTCGTAGGCCTTTTCCTCGGAGGAGGCCATGGCCTGACCTACACGTGAGATATGTGTATTGTTCCAGGTGTTGTTGTGCATTTGCCATGGCGGTTATTTGGTAGCCATAATCCCACCAGGACATGATGCGAGCGCTCTCTGGCGTATTCATTTGCAGCCAATAGTAGGCCTCACGGAAATCATCAAAAATAATGCGTCCTCCATCATGCGATCGTGCACTCAAAACAATGCTGGGCGAGGAATAGGCCTCTGAGGTGACCCAAGTACAGTGCAGCGTGTAAACAATCAACATGAGAGTTATAATGGCCACAAACCCAATGGCCACCTCGCTCTTAACCCCGCCACTCTGCTGCTCCAGTTTCTTATGCTGACGTTTACTTTCCGTGGGCTTGGGCGGTCCGCCGGCATCCACACTTTTGATATACTTGGCCAGCAGATGGGAAATGGCTATGCCGGAGAGTAAGACGCACCATAACGCCGGCAAAGTAAATGCTGGTTACGCCATACAAAATGATGAAAATATTCGAATCGGTGAGACGCGAGAAGCAAAAGTAGAGGCCGGCGGGGAAGAGAAAGACCAGAATCTGCAAATCAAAGTAGAACGACGACCATGAGGTAGGCTGATGATCCGACACTGAGGCAATAATTGGTATATGATTTTTGGCATAGGAAGGATCCAACAATGAATAGAAACGACCCGTCCTTGCCGGTAAGCACACTTGAGACCAGAGTCTTAAACAGCAAATCAAAGTGCTCCTTGGGCATACGTGAGCGTAGATAATATGAATAGCTTGAGATAGCTTTTGAATTAGAAATTTAATTCAAAACCATCTAAGTGTAAACCTCTCGAACTATGTTTAAAAGAATTAATTGATCCAAGTATTTTTCAACTTTTTACACTCTGTATCAAAGGTACAGAGTATATTATGTTTGTGCAAAAGTATGTAACAGGCAGAACGAATCATTTCCGACCTTATAAAGTATATATATTCTGGATCAGTCGATATAGCCATCTCCGTCTGTCCGTCCGTCTGTCCGTATGAACAAACAGATCTCAGAGATGGTAAGAGATAGAGGTTTAACATGTATGGGACAAATGCTTCTTAAACTTACAGGCATCTCAAGTTTATTTTCAAATTTAGCCACGCCCCCTCCCGCCCCCGTAGTTTTGAAAAAACGTCATATCTCCCGCAGTTTTGTAGATAGATGACTCGTTCCTTCTAGAGATAGTTAGTCATTCGAAATATGTATCTATTAGCTGAAGAAATGATAAAGATCGAATGAGCGGTTCTCAAGTTATGACCAAAAAATAAAATCCCCCCTCCCCCACCCCATACCACGCACTTACAATCAACAACGTGTGAGTTACCCCGTTTATACGTACAGTACGTAAAAAAAATTACCGCTGTTTATACGTGCAGCTAAAAAGCAACTCTGTGTGATGGAGTTGCCACATGGGTATCTGTCAAAAAAAAAAAAATAGTAATATTCCGGATTTCAAAAATTTAGTGTAGTCAGTAATTTAGCGTTGAACTTTCGTTGATGATATTGGGCGACCCCGCTTACCCATTGCTACCCTGGCTGCTGAAGCCATATACGGAATATATCACAGCTGGGGAAGAATCATTCAACTGCCATTTAAGCTCTGCGAGGATAGTAGTAGAAAACGCATTCGAATGGCAAAATTGCCACTTTACACAACTTCGTCGTTATATAAAAGGAGAAATACGTAGAGAATTCGAATGCTGTCGTATATTCCGCATATCAGCAGCCACACGACTTCGACACGAATCGGACAATACAAACTGAGGAGATCGATCATTTGTCCTTAAGGCAGCACATTAAGCAATATTTGCAAGACAACTTTCCACTAAGAGCAGTTCAGTTTAAAAATGTTTATAAACAAATATTCAATTTAATAAATAAATGCATTATTTATAATAATAATAAATATATATATGCTACTAGCTGAACCCGCCGCGACTTCGTCCGCGTCCAAGTTTTGAAAAAATCGTAGTAAACAGAAACAATTGTATAGCTCTCTGAACACTGTATTTGTATATTACTTATTTGTTAAAAAGCAAATTGTTTTTTAATATCATTGGCTTCATTAGCTTAGTGTTTAGACAGTTTCGAATTTACGGTTGATTAAAATAAATCAATCTGGGAATAGAGGATTAAGCAAGGCGCGGAAAAAGCAGTGATCTGTACACATATTAAATTCTATCCCGTCCCGTCGTACCGGACACAAACAAATTTTCAAGTCGCGTTAAAATTTGAGAATTAAAAATTATTCCCTTCCCGTCTTGTGAATGCTGAACAGTTAAAGCACATTTTATTTATAAGTGCGAAAAATTAGAAGCTAATTTACCTATTCTTTTTTAAAAGCGGAAAAAATAAATATATTTTTCATAAAGGTCACAGTTCCCGCAGCCCTCTGATTTTTATCTGCTAAAAGCTAAATTGAAAAATAAGCTGTTTTAACAAAACTGTTTAGTTTTTTCCGTCAAACACATTTTTCATTGCAAAATGTTGTTATGAAATTTTAGGTGTTTCAATCGATATAAATCTCTTACATTATCAGCTCACAGCCTAGTTAATTAACAAAAACTCGCAAATGAGATAAGGAGACAACTAATTTTTAGCAGACTGCTCACGTCATATGTGCCATCACTTTTCGTGTAGAATCGTTGAAGTCACGTACCATCTCTAACAAAAAAAAAAAAAAACCCACACCCCCCCCATTATTTTTTGGCTGTTAGTTTTTTGAAACGCGATCAACATTTTGTTAAAGCTATCGATGTGTTTTTATGAGCCATAACATTCAATGTAATTGGTTTGGTATTTTTTTCAATTTGATTTATTGCTTGTTTATGTGAAAAAAAACACACACATACATATACACGCACTTAGCGCGCTCTCACTCTCTCCCGCGTTCAACATTGCCTCAGCGCAAAAACCGTTACTTGCCCATACAAACTTTTCATTGGCTTTTTCAATAGATTGGAGAAAAATTTTCCAATTTCCTTTCTTAGTGAGCGTCTGCATAACTAAACGAAGGTCTATGCCAAAAATCAGACCTGTACGATAAGCCGTTTTCGCTGTGGCTTGATAATATGTCAGTCTGTCAGTCGGGCGTACAGATTTATATATATAGATAATCTCTGCTAGGGCCATCAATTATTTTCAAAAAGGCTTCTTAAGAATGACTGGCTTTCAGTACGATCTTCGGCCATAAGTTCGCGTATGCTCTTAACAAATTCCCCGTCCACGATTCTCTGAGCTTCTATGAATTCAGATTGTTGTGAATCCAGCTTATCAAGGCCCTCTAGAAGTTGTTATGAATTTTCTTCAAGCATGTTCAACACGTTTTCTTTCTCTAAAAGTTAAATATATTAGATTTTTCTATAAAAAATGTATAAAACATTGGCTCACTTGAAGTACGGCTAGGCTTCGCTTTTAAATTTTCGTTGGACAGAACTGCATAAGATGTTAGTGGATCGGGCACCACGTCAGTCTCCGACATTTCCTCATCAAGAGCATCAACTTCAAATCGCTCACTTACTTCAATACTGGCATAACTCAAAATAATCCATTTTGAGAAAAACACGTTTGAAGTTATCAATGGATTTAACCTTAAAAAAAATGGATCTTTTAGTTTCAACTCAATTAAGTAAAATATTATAAATTTAGAATGATTATTAATAAACATTCAAAATATGATGTTTTAACTGAAAGACAAAGTATGTTTGGTCAATATCGACAGCAGGACAACTGAGATATGGCCGTTCTTGCATCAACATGGAAATGAACCTAAAAAATGATATTGCGATATATTCTCATCTCACATGGAAAGTAGAAGAGATAGCAATACGAAAATTGCATAAAATAGTACAGTAAAGCGCTCAGATTTCTGCATCATTAAGTCAAAAATCGATTTTTTTTTAGTTATGCCAGTATTGAAGTAAGTGAGCGAAATGTTTTATTTGAATCGTAGGCACAGCACACACTGGCCAATTCCCAAACAGCTCGATCATCTCTGGAAAGCAGGTGCAGGTCTTTCTTTCTGCTCCACTCTTGCTATTGCTTCTCTTGACAGCGAAAAAGTTTCGTTTAAGCATCCGAATTTTGTTCTTGATTTGTTCGCTTGTTTTAAATATTTTTTTGGCCTTCAAAACACTTGCGTATTTCTCCACATATAAACTGGCTAAGTGAGAGAGAGAGAGAGAGAGAGAGAAGGGGTGAGCGCAGCAGCAGCGTTGCATTCAGCTCCTACTCTTGGTACAGAGTATATCACAGTCGGGCTTGACCGACTTTCTCACTTTGAAAGAATTTACAATAATTTACTTACCTCCTTAAAATAAGTACTAAATATTCTCTGTTTAAGTATTGTGAATGTTCTGAAACAAACTCAATTTCAGAAACCGTAAATAAAGAGTATAATAAAATAATCCTACTAGATAATTATTTACTATATTTTTAGTAAGTAATAGAATTCGAAGAAAAAGTATTATACCAGAATGATTCTTTTTGAATTTAGGGCTGAAATCGAACGTTCTACGCTCACTTGTGTTGCATGACCCGAAAGAAAAACTTTGGCTTGCTCGTCTAAGAGCACATCCATTTTGAAGACGATCCCTTGTGCACACTACCATATGTTCATCCTTGCTCGCGTTCGTCTTTCCTAACTTCCGGAACAATAAAGCGTTTAGTTAAACTACGTTATAATCGTTTTATTCTGATCAAAATTCGCCATCGAGATATTTAACCACTATTAACATGTACGCTATTTCTACATACATATGTATGATTCCCGAAGAACTTATGAGATGGTTTTTGGGCCATCGAACGGGTCACAGCTTACGAATAGCGAACGGCCTTTCTATGAAGGTTAGCAACTGGCGATCGCCTGTTCTTAGTAGTCTTGCGACAAGCATGAAAAAAAGTAACACCATCAAGTTTCAGCAGAATATCCCTTGAAGAGAGGCAGTTGGACCGGAAGCGGCCAAGCCTCGCTTTTCTTTTGGACTCCTCGTGCCACAGCCAGCTAGGCATATATAAATTTCTTTCCAGTTCGTTTGGATGGCGTAGAAAAAAGAGTCAGAAGAGGATCAAATCCAATTAGAATCGAATTTCGTTGCTTTAAAGCAGTGTCCGGCAAAACACACATGCTTATTTTGCCTTTGCATGTGTGCGTTCAGACACGCGAGAGCGCTCTCAGTTAGCACATGTTTGTTAGTGCAAAAGAGAGCAGTGTAGATCGACGTTAACGTGCCGCCAAGAATTTTTCATTTTTTTCGCGCATTCGCCGATCCTAATCGATTAATTTAGTATTATTCTCTTCTGAGGAGAATGTCAACAAACTACGAAATGTAAAGTTGTATTGCTCCAGGTCAAACTGGCAATTAAGCTTGGGGCTAAGCCTAAGTAAAATCTGTGGTAAGACTCGCCCACAAACCTTTTAAATTTAATTTACCATTAGCCATAATTTCTTAAAAATTACTTCTTTATTTTTCTCATTTCTTTTTTTTCCTGAGTGTAAAAGTTGAGGCAAAAAAAAATCTTTTGACTTGAAGTCGGTTCTTTCAGAGTGTCAAAGATGTTCCTCCAAAAGTAGGTCAAATTTCCGCATGACACGAGTAAGTAAACCATAATGAGTTGAACAAGTGAACAAGGTGGTCTTTAAATGCTCGTACTTGTTCAGTTGTGCATTTTTCTCTCTCTGCTGACCTGAAGTTTTATGAATTTAAAAATCTTCTCCGTTTGCTTCTTTTCATTTTAGCAAATTCAACAGTCAACAGGCCAGAAAAACCAAAGTCAAAGTGTAGTGACATTTAACGGAAATGAAGAAAATTTTTCTCATTTCCTTTGAGTGTTGGGCCCAAGTTCTTACGGTAGTCCAGCTTAAAGAGTGACAGCTTTGATGCTTCGTCTGGAGTGTTTAATTTGAGAGCGGCTTATTAGAGTTGCATTATGCAAGAGATGCAGCAAAGGGGGCGGGGTGGTGCTGTCAACAGTGTCATTATTGTCGTTGTTGCTGTTGCGGTTGAAAAGTTAAGCTTATACAGTGACAAAGTTTTCTAAGTACTAGCGACTCTTTCTCTCTCTCTCCTGCGGCTGACAGTCTGTCAGTTTGTCAGTTGCGCTCACCTAAACCGCAACAGCGACATGTTCTGTCTGCAGTTATGTAGTTAGTGTGGCACAACAAAAAAACCCCCCGCGCCGCACGTACGTAATTGTTCGCAAAAACTTTGCGTTAAGAAAATTATAGAAGAATGTGCCTGGGAAATTCATGGATGGGTTAACTTTTACCTGACGCCGAGATGGTAATAAGTAAGTAATGCCAGAGTGAAAAGCGAAATGGAAAACTGAAAGGAGGAGGAAACTTTTTTGACCGAAAATATTTTAAGGGAAGTGAGCACAAGGGAAGGTGCTGTCAACTCTCAACTGTTAATATAGACTACTGTCAGATTGTGGAGTTTATGGGTTAAAGGAGAATGAGTGCAACATTAATCAAAGATGGAGAAAAATGCCACCACAACACTCTTATCAAAAGATTACTTAGATAATAATTATAGAAAACCCATCCCCATATCTCGATGCCCATACTAACTCCAAGAAACAAATTGTCAAAATTCTCTCCTACAATGTGGCGGGCCCTGCTAAAAAACTTCTGTTCATTGACTTCTTTACCCTAACGGAAAAATATCTTGAAACTGGATTGGCGGCGATTAAAGCAAAAACAGAGGAAGAGCTAGAGGAGGTTTCGGAGGTGTCAGAAAAGAGCTTGCTTTCTTGAGACTCTAAAGAGAGGCCAGAGACAAGGTGATAGATGGTCGAGATGGTAGATTATTGAATTTCTCGGATACATCATGGATTACCCCCTAATAGTCACTACAGGCAGGAATGGTTTACGAGGCAAATGTGAAGAGGCGCACTCTCACACCTTTGATGCATTAAGACGGGCTTAGAGAGAAGATTCGCAAGAAGTCATGCGCTTATACCAGCGAGCGAACATATCCTATAAGGTCTCAGGAGTCTAAAGATCAGTTTTATTTAAAGGTTTCCCAAACTTTAGGTCGAATAAGAGATAGTAAATCGTACTAAATGGAAATTTCTTTAAAAAAGCCATAGAAGTTACTTTAACTATTACTTAAAAGACCTGTTAAAGACGGAACATCTAGCGGATCCTGTTCATTACCCACTACCCTTTATTAGAGATGAGTCACTTGTTGGCGAATAATCATCATGTTTTCCCCTCATTTTGAACTGTTTTTCAACTTTTTCTTGAAAACTATAACGAATTTTATTAAGCAATGAAGTACGAAAAAGTATCTATAATTTCAAACAAAACTCGAAAAATTAAAGTTTTTTGTAGAAAAGGGCTGACACAATCAAAAAATTTGATTTTTCTACTCTGTACCGAAAGTACATAGAGTATATTAAGTTTGTGCAAAAGTATGTAACTGGCAGAAGGAATCATTTCCGACCCTATAAAGTATATATCTTTTTTGTCTGGTTGTCCGTCCCCGTCCGTATGAACAAACAGATCTCAGAGATGGTAAGAGATAGAGGTTTGACATGTATGGGACAAATGCTACTTATACTTGCAGGCAGATCAAGTTTATTTTCAATTTTTGCCACGCCTCCTTCCGCCCCCGCAATATGAAAAAAACGTTATATTTCCTACAGTTTTAAAGATAGATGATTCGTTCCTTTTAAAGATATTTAGCCATTCGTAAAATGTATCGATTTGCTGAAGAAATGATAAAGATCGAATGAGCGGTTCTTAAGTTATGACCAAAAAATAAAATCCCCCTTCCCCCATCCCCTCCCAAGCACTCTCAACCAACACTGCATTTCTACAACGTGTGAGTGAGAGAGAGAGAGAGAAATTTTGAGATGAGCGCAGCACCAGCGTTGCATTCAGCTCCTAGTCTTTGTACATAGTATGACATAGTCGGGCTTGACCGACTTTCTCACTTATTTTCTTCAGAAAACCCGAAATTCAATAAAGTTTGCCGGCGAAAAATTTCTTTCTTATTACGTGTCAATAATTTTACATACATACACACCTAGTCAAAAGTATTTACACAAGGTAATTTTTTTTTTTAATTTTAAAAGTTGGTGTTGCAGCGAGGGGGGGAAGGTGAAATGAAAAAACATTTTTGTTGGTGCAAAGTGTGATCAATGTAGAGCAAAATAAAACAAAGTTTGAGAAAATAACTGTTCATACGCCAAAGAAATACGCATATGAACTGATGCTTATTAGTTGTCAAAAGTATTTACACGCGTTTTCTTTGCGTCAAAAGTATTTACACACAACACTATTATAATTATTCAAGTTTAATATTGAATGATAGCCACAGATTTTGTTAATTATTTTAAAAAACATAACTAATATTCAGTTATACCACCATTGGCATCAATGACAGCTTGCACCCTAGACGGTTATTGATCTTACTTAAGTTTGTGTAAATTCTATGGTCAATTTGGACCGAATGTCCTCAATTTCAGCAATGGCTTCTTCGCGATTCTGATATTTGTCAATGGTCCTCTTGTATTTAACAAAATCCCAAACGTTTACAATAATATTCGGATCAGGGCTTGGTGGGGGCCAGGGAAGAACAGCCCAATTTAGGTTTTTCAAACATTTGGTTGGTACCCTACCCTTATGGCATGGCGCATTGCCCTGCTGTAGAATGCAGTCATACGTTGAAAAAAGTCTGTTTCCTGGTTGTGAAAGCATGATCATTTAGTAAATGGAAGTATCTGTTTTGGTTTAGTGGTCCTACTATCGGTACCAAGTCTCCGAATCCATAGTAAGAAACACATCCTCGGAATATCACTGTGCCACCACCAAACCTCTTGATTGGCTGGGCTGCTAAACGCATATGGATTTTTTTTTAAATGCATAAAATGCTTGCTATAGGACCTCTGGAATTGAAACGCAGCCTTATCTGTCCATATAACATTGAACCGGAATTCAAGAGGCTTCTTGCTGTACTCCAACGCAAATGCAAGACGCTTTGACTGGTTGGTTGGTGTGATGTTGATCACTTTACAGATAACATAAGTATTAAAATCGGCGTCATTTAGCCTGGGACGCAATGTATCTTCACTAAATTTTTTGTCAATTATGTTTTTTGACTCTGCGGCAATTTTAACGGGACTTTCTGTTGGATTATTTACTACGACTCTGGGTATGTGCCTGCGTTGTCTTTGTTCCATCGCTGGTTTTCGGCCTGTACTTTTTACTTTTGTTAAACTTCCACCTGTATCCTTTTTTTTATTAATTTGTAGACCGTTTTCCGCGAGATTGGATACAATTTAGCTAACTTAACTGCAGAGGTACCGGTTTTAAACCTAACAACAATTTCAGCCCGGCGCTCAACAGTTAACTCCTTTGTTTTTGGCATTTTAATTATTAATTGTAATAGTTAAATGATTAAATTAAATTATCTGTAAAATAATTAAGAAAACTATAGCAAGTAGAACCAGCACTTGTCACTGCAGGCTAAGTACTAACGACGAACTTGCATTGTGTAAATACTTTTGACGCAAAGAAAACGTGTGTAAATACTTTTGACAACTAATATGCATCAGTTCATATGCGTATTTCTTTGGCGTATGAACAGTTATTTTCTCAAACTTTGTTTTATTTTGCTCTACATTGATCACACTTTGCACCAACAAAAATGTTTTTTCATTTCACCTCCCCCCCTCGCTGCACAAGCACCCGCTTGTGAAGCATGCGAAAAAATGTACCTTGTGTAAATACTTTTGACTAGGTGTGTATAATAGCAATAGGCGGGTTGAATTGATACCATGCCCTCTTTTCCCCAGATATAGCCCAACTATATACCGTTGGGCAAAAAACTAGACCGCGATATCTTGCTTAGTTTTTAAGTTATTTATTAATGCCTGAAATTTGGGAGAATTTCCTAAAAAGCGTCGACAAATCTCTGTAGTCCCAAAACACATAAAATTTGGCCAAAAGTCAAAAAACGTTTTTTCTGTAATTCGAAAAAGTTAGAAATGACGGATCCAATATGGCGGACAATTTCTTTAAAAACACATTAAATTTGGCTAAAAGTCTGTATTCGGAGGTTTTTGGGGTCGCTGATCACGATCCAATACGGCGGACAATTTCTTCGGAAACATCGAAAAATCCGCTTATCGATAATATCTCGATAACAGTTCGACAGATTTTGTTTTCATGGCGATTTTCGTGCTCAGCAAGCCAAAATACTTTAGAAGAGTCGATTTGGTGAATTGGGTAAGAGTGTTGTCGAGCAGTGTATATTTGTAATGTCGCAACAATTGTCGCACAAAAATCATCACCGAGACTGAATCTGCAGCTATCAGCAGCTAATTTTTGGCTATGTTCTGAAGAATTGTCTAAACAACAATTTCTATTTTGTTTGAGAGTGGGATCTGCTGGGAGTTTTGACTTATTGCTTTTTTAACACGACTTTTCAGAATGTGACCAAATGATTCACTATTTCATGCATTGTTAATAATAACTTTGAGAAATACGTTTAAATTGTACTTATCAAATCAAATCAAATCGGGTAACTTTTCGCGATTCTAAACGCTTCTGAACGTTGTGTTATTTCGACGCATGACAAGTAAAGTATAAGGTACGCTTGACGCTCATGAACGCAGTTCATACCTGAGCCAGGTGGAGACATTTTGTCCTTATCAACGGTCGGAATACAAACTAAATGAACAACTACAACTATTCCAATCTACGTGCTTACACTGCTCTCTTTTGCAACAACAAACAAGTGTTAAGTGAAAGTGCTCTAGCGTGTCTTAACACACACATGCAATGCTAAAATGAGCATGTGTGCTTTGCCATCCATTGGACTAAACAAAAATATGTGGAAACGATCGGAACGGAATATCAACTCTAAGAGGCAGCAGTTAGATCTATAATGTGGGGTATCATGGAATGTGACGAGGTCGAGAGCGTCACACCGAACAGGATGCTCTATCTCAAAACTGGGCATGCACTTTAAGCCTGTTCAAAATTTTATAGGCTCCCAAACATATTGGCTCGGTCCCTTCTACGCGAACGTCATCAAAAGGACATGGCAATCTCTAGCATTTCATTTATTTATTAAAAGATTTGATTTCCAAGAATATTTTCATTTGTTTTCATTAATTTTGTGGTGTCTTTTGACCATGCTTTAACCCAGCTTTTGAGCTAACTTTAAACTCCTCAGCTTACGCAATTTAAGAGACCTGTTTTCTTTCCTCCTGCCTAGAGTCTCTCTCCAGCCAGATAAACCCTTGTTTCGGGGCACTAAAAAAAAAAAAGAAATGAAAAACGAGTTAAAGTAAACAAATGAAATGCAAACAAGAAATAAGCATAATGATTTGCTTTTATGTTTATTCTGCCAGAGTCAGCTGCCCCCCGCCTTGCCCCCCTGCCCCATTCCACTTCTTTTTTTCCGCACCAGCGGCATGCTCACGTCCTTGCCAAAGCTTTTGGTACGTGTACTCTCGTTGCTCTCCTTGCCTCTCCCTTGCGGCCATTCCATGTTCCTCGGTTGCATTAGTGTGCGACAACATGGCCCCAACCAGACCAAGTCACGTGCTTGCAGCGCATGTAAAGCCAAAAAAAGAAAAACAAGAAGAAGAAAACTCCGCCCTTCCTGCTTCCTGTTTCCGTTCTTTCCTTTTTTCTATACTTTTCGACTCCAATCTTAAATAATCAGCGAGTCCTGTTGCTTCGCTTTTTAATTACATTCTAGGCAAATGTGACTTTAGCTTAACCATTTTGACAATTGCCAAAAAAAAAAAAACAAACAAATACAAAAGCAAAAACAGGAAGAAGGAGCCAGGCAGCTAATTAACAAAGGATTCTTGTTTGCGCAACGTCGCTTTCATTTTCTTTCGATTTGCAACGCATTACAAAATGTCGCACACAACAAAGTGAAATCCAAATCAGATAATGTAGAGTGAGGGGGGGGGGGGGGGGAGGGAAAACGGAATGTGTGTGTGTGTGTGTGGTACAATAGCAATGAAAAATTGAGTTTGCCCTGACAGAGGGCAAAAGAGCAAAGCTTTTAAGGCTGTTAAGCTAATGTCGCTTTACGATCTCTGCGTAGGGGAAACGCAACAGGCAACTGAGAAACGAAACAAACAAATTCCATCACTTCAAACTCTAAGAAAGTGTACCAACTTGGCATAGTTTGAAAAATGGGTCAGTGCCAAATCAGCAAAAAGTTATTCCTATACAGCAGCAATGGGCAACCCAATGGCCCATTTTGCCCCCGAACAAATATTTTGTGCAAATATCTCTCGCATGTATTTTTACATATATTTGGTTTTCCCAAAAATTTTCCAATTTTTAAATCAAGCTTTAAACTACAAACATTTTGTCAAAAATATTTTGCACAAATTTCGATATCTCAATCTTTTGATGTTTCTCAATTTTTCACAAATCGCGCAAATATTTTGCACAAATAATTTGGGCAAATATTTTGCACAAATATTTTGCGCAAATTTTTTGAGCAAATTTTCCTAATATTTTGTAAAACTTTTAAGTCCTATTATGTAATCCAATTTGTACACCCACGTGAACAAAATTTTTGAGAAATTTCGCCAGCATCTTCCAGTCTGATCCGCTTAGTACCGTTTTCATCTCCATTTCATTAAGCATGGATTTTTCTCGTTTGTTGAAACGAAGCTCTTATAATATGGGACGATCGCAGAAATGAGCCACGTCTTCCCTCGCACGTAAATTGCAAACATTCTGATGGCATCTCAGTCCTAGCTTTTAAAATGTTTGAGATAGTCCAGCAGTCGTATTGGTCTTTTAAGTAATTACTTTACTTTAAGTCACGGTTTAGTTGGATATATATGTTGCGAGTTTGGGTCTAGTGCAGATACTTCAAAACTATCAGCAGGGCACGTTGAGAGACGCTCCAAGTATCGGGCAGCGATAGGCCCAGGTAAATTCCAAAGTCCCGAACGAGACTTGAGGCATTGTGTTTTTTTCTTCAGAAATGTTTTTACAACAGTATAGGGCAGCCTTTTCTCCTGCAGCTTTATTATTTTGTTTATGTAGCAAAATTAAGTGCCAAGAGTGTGTCCAAAAATTTCTGGAAGTCCTGTCTCTAGATGTATTTTTGGTATAACCCCGGACTTCTTCTCCATAGCACATAATTGCTTTCGATGTGTCCTCAAACATTCTATATTTTGTACTCGAGTGTATATTATTTTTGCAGGTAAGTGATCGCCAGGTACTTGTACCCTTTGAGCACATCTAAGGGCGAGCCATTTAAGCTACACTCTTCCGTTTTCGCAAGACGTCCTCTGCCTGCTCGAACTACCATTACTTTTGCCTTCTACCGTCCACAAATAGTGCAAAAAGCAGTGGACTTAGTAAACAACCTTGTTTTACTCCGAGGTTTGTTTCAAACTATTTCGATAGGGTATTACCATCCTAGTTAGTAATATTTTGAGCCTTTGCTAATAAGATCGACTTGAACGTTTTCACGGTTGAATACAGGAACGAAATACCCCTGTAGCTTCCGACATTAGTTCTCCAACCCTTTTTATACCCTGTTCCCATTAAAAATGGGAAAAAGGGGATCATAAAGTTGTGCAAATGTATGTAACAGAGAGAAGGAAGCATCTCCGACCACATAAAATATATATATTCTTGATCGGCATCAACAGCCGAGTCGAATTAGCCATGTCCGTCTGTCTGTCTGTATGAACGCGTCGATCTCAGAGACTTTAATAGATAGTGCCACAAGTTTTTTACCCACATCGAGTTTGTTTCAGATTTGGAAAATTCCTCCTCCTCCATCTTTAAACAGCGAAAAACGGTCTTTTTCTCTGTATAAACGAGTGGATTTCACAGACTATAAGAGTAAAAGCCATAAATTTTTGCATGTATACTGTAGCCAAATTGAGTTTGTTTCAGATTACGAAAACTCTACATTCTCCATCATTTAGCAGCGAAAAACTGTCACTCTCTCTGCATAAACGCGTTGATCTCATAGACTATAAGAAGTAGAGCCACAATTTTTTGCTATTCAGTGAGGTCCAACAACTATCTATTCTGTGTACCACAATGAGATCCGAGCAAAAACACCGAAGATATGTACATAAGTGCGCCTGCCCATTTATTGAATTAAATTTTAAAGTAAATAGAATTCAAAGCTATAGGAACCACATTACTTGGGATAGGGTATTTTGCTGTCGGGGCACTCGATCGCAACACTCTTACTTGTTTCATATAGGAAAGATAATATTTTTGTAAAGCTTTTTGGAAAATTTTTCAGAGCTCAAAATGTGGTTGAATTCACCTAGAAGCCTTTTGTTTTATTATATTTTGCCCACATATTTACACAAATTTTAATATGTCAATCTTTTGTCCAATTCTTAAATTCTAATTTGTTTTCCAATTTTGGCGCAAATTTTTTGCACAAATATTTTACACAAATATTTTGTAGATATATTTTGCACATATATTTAGCAAAAATTTATACGCATATATTTTGGGCAAATTTTTTTGTGCATATATTTTGCACAAAAATTTTGGACAAATATTTTGCACAAATATTTTGGACAAATATTTTGCACAAATATTTTGGACAAATATTTTGGACAAATATTTTGCACAAATTTTTACGGAAATATTTAGGGGTGATGATTTTGCAAAAATACTTTGTGCAAATATTTTGCGCAAATACTAATATCCCAATGTTTGGCTCAATTTTTAAAATATTTTGCACAAATTTGTTTGTGTAACTATTTTGCACAAACAATTTGCTTAATTTTTTTGCACTAATACTTTGCGCATAATAATTAAATATATAAATATTTTGCACAAATTTATTTTCACATATTTTGTTATACCAATATTTCGTACAATTTTTAAGTCCTATTAAGTTATCCGTGTTAACATCACAAACAATTGTTTTCCATGTTTTTACTTCAAACATTTTGCACACATTTGTTTGATAATTTTCTGTTCAACTTTTAAGTCCCATAATGTTTTCCAATATGTAAACTCTGTTGGACCCCTGAGTATGAAATTTTGAAGGTCGTGATACAGTAAACGTTCGAGTTTTTTGAGCGGACGCGAAAAGTCTCTAAAGTCTTTGTATATTACTCATACGTAGTGTTGCCTATTATCATACTTAGTGGGCGTTTTCGGAATGAACAGTCTTTTATTAGGCTACCACAGAGTATATAACTCTCTAGCTTGACCGACTATCTAACTTCTTTTTGTGCCGCGTTTTGCTCCAACTATTGTGCATTTTGGCACGAAATTAAAGCGGACTCACTTTCGTTTCAAACACAATTTGTAAATGCTAATAAAAGCAATTCCAATGGGCGCAATGGGCCTTTGGCTGCCTGGCTTCTTAGCTCTTGGTACACAATTTTCTGGCTTCAGCTTTTTCTTTCAAGTTTAGTTACCTTCTTTTTTCTGTTTCTGCCCAATTTTGCTCCATCCATCAAAAAGTGCTGGGCCAATTTATTTCAAACTTAAAAAAAAAACGAAGAAATATTCATTAATAGCATTTGCTGCCGTCTCCATCGAACTCCTCCCTTGCCGAAAGAGACGAACTTAGTTGATATTCCAATCGTGTTTGGTTTAACTTTAATAACTTTTCAACTTTTTGCAGCTTTACGTTCTTTTGTCTAGTTGGTTGGCGACATGCCTTGATTACTTACTTACTACTTACTAGTGTAGGGGAGGGGCAGGGGGTGGCTTAGGGGTCAGCTGTTGCTCTGCTGTGTTTGATTGCCGCTTGTGACGTTGATGACTGTTGGGCATGATTTGTGGAAGGAAAAAAAAAAAAGCAAACTTTTAGTAGAACAACTTTCCTTCACACTGCTAGAAATGCAATTGTCTAGTCCACACAAGCAAGCCAAGGACTGACGAGCATTTCGCTCTGTGCAGCCCAAAAGTTTTTTGGGCCAAGTATTAAAAGATAATGAAGATAAATAACTCAAAAGTAAAATACCTCAATTACGAACTTGAGGCGCTCTCTCTCTTTCACTATTTTGCTGTAATCAAATGAGCGATTATCAGAAACTTTTTGCATAAGCCAGGAGCTGGCATAACGTTTAATTAACTGGGAGGGAGGGGAGAAGGGCTTTGAAACATAATGTCGTTCCAGTTGGGATTCTGCAGACTGTTGCAATTTCATTCAATCAAACAGTCAATCAAATAAATTGCATTCGTTATGCTACAAATTCAATATGCTGCCGCAAGGGGGAGGGGAGGGGAGGGAGACACACACATACATAAGCAAGTTATGAGCAAAAACACGCGCTGTTGCGTTGCAGTTTTCATGCTTCACAGCCTCCCCTCCCCCCCGTCCACCTCCTGCTCCCCTGACACTGGCCGTGTAAATGACGCCATTTGTTTTTCAACGCCATTTTGTTTGAGTTTTTGCGGGCTGTGCGGTGTTTCCTTTTGGCTCGATCCGGCTGCTCCGGCTGCAACTATCAAAACGAAATTGTTGGCAATAAAAATGTATACAAATGCGGATAGACAGGTGAGCAGGAGCTGCAAGTTGTTGCCACTCGTTTCGCCATTTTGCCACCTAACATTATTTATTGGCTTTGCTTTGGGGTGTGCGTGTGTGTGTGCCGGTGTGTGTGTGTGTGTGAATTGGAATTTATTTAAATATGTTTCTGTGTTGCCGCTTGCCTTTGGCTTAGTTTTGCCTCCCTTTTCTGCTCTTCATCTGCGCTCAGCAAACATTTTTATGGCCTGCCATTTGCAGCTGCCGGCAAAGCCTTCTCCTCCTCCTCGTCCTCCTCCACCTTTTATTGTTGTTGTTAAACACCTGTTATTCTTTTCATTTTTGGCACACTAAAATAGTAAGAGTTAGCTTTAAAAAAAAAAAACACAAAAAACCGTTTCGCACAAAGCAAAGGCGGCACCAAAAATTTTAATTTATATCTTTAACCTCGCTCGCTCTCTCTTGCCTTTTGGAAGCCGAAAATGTGCTTCAATGTGTGTGAGTGTTGAACTGTGAATGTTGCCGCGCCGTCAAGCACACACAAACAAACATACGAATGTACACTGCAGGTCACACGAATAGGTAGATTTTAAGCACCCTGAAAGTTAATCGCACAAACTCTACATTTGGGTCGGGGCAGGGAAAGAATTTCCCTTACTAACAACAGAAGTTCCAATATGGGGGCACGCACACCCTCAAAATACCCTCAAAACTTTGGTGAATTTTGCTACGAGCTTGCCTTTGGAATTCCCAAGCGGTCATAGCAGTTCTGTCATTGAAGATAGGCCAAGACTGCTGATGATTAAAGTGTGGAAATTTATAAAGGAGCGTTATTTAGTCAACCTGCCACGTTGTGGACCAAATCATAGCTTATTGGCCTAGAGCCAGCTAAAAAAGTTCCACCATTGATAATAAAAAAGTCACTAAAACTAAAAAAATTAATGAATTAATTAGTGAAATCAAAATGTTCCAATTGTATCATTTTTTATCATTTGTATTTGGTCTGAAAATATTTTTTAATTTTTTCCCACCGTTCCAATATTTGTTTTCTGGCAAGTCAAATTTTTGGTTTTAGAAACATGTCAGATTTTTGTTAATTAGAACTGATTGTCCATTATTCGATTGTGTAGATTTTAAAACAATTTAATACAGATAATTATCTGCTCGGCAGATAAACCCACCTAATATCTGCACACAAAGAAATCTGTGGGTAAATTTAACCAATATTGTGGGTTAGAAATGCGCCAACCCACAAAGTCGTTCAAATTAACCAAATTTAACTTTCTCGTAAGGAGAACTGTTGTTATAATAAATCTAACCGAAAATCTAGTTTAAAAATGCGCCAACCCACATAATTTGTAATATTTTTAGCGATGTTTTCAGTAAGTACTTTTAATACTGAACTTACAGTAATTTTACCATACAAAATATCTTGAATATCGCATGAGACCAATAGTAATTCTCAAGTTCAAATTCTGTTCAAGTATACAATATAAGACCAACTAAAATTTACTAAGTCAACAATTTCCGCGGTTAGATTTGCCGTAGATTTACTTGTGGGTAAAGTTAGTTGCAACAACAATATGAGATGAAAAAATCACGTTTGAGTTACAATTTCTATGGTAAAGTTACTGTAGTTTACAGAAACGTATGAAAACAAAAAAATATGTGAAAAAATATTTGTAGTTAAATTTACTCAGCGTACAGTTGTTAAATGCAACAACAAAACTCGTGCTTTATAATATGTAAACCTTACAAATCTCTTCTGTACATTTTACTGTTAGTACAGATAACAATAAAAACGCACGCATAAGAAATTTTTAAAAAAGTTACTATACCCACCAGATTTTTTTGTGTGTGGGATCAAGAAATGTTGCACATAGGTAATAGACTGGCTCTTAAAAATAGATTTCAAAATACCGGGCGAAAAAAGTTTCGTTTTAGTCCCAATAGATATAGTAAATTGGCAGCGATCGGACTTCATTTAGTCGACGCGCGCTCGCCCTCAAAATCGAAAATTTAAAATATATATGCGCAATATATGGGATGAGTTTCGGCTTTAATCTCTAACATTAAAAAAAAAAATGTTATATGTTATTTCTCTTTATATTCTTTTAGAGGAATATTATAGTAACATTTTAAATGTAAATGTTGGATATTTAGAGTATATTTCGTATGTATTATTTTATCTTATAAAAAAAAATAGAGGCAAGCTAACTTCGGCTCGACCGAAGCTTATATACCCTTGCAGCTTGATATATGCCTGACAGTTTGTCCGATTTCGACAAATCTTGTTGAGATTCTGTAAAATCATTGGAAACTTATAAATACGAGCGTTGGGAACGATAACATTGAAAACAAAATAGCGACTCAGCGTTTCGAGCACACGTCTTTTAGGGTCGGCTGCCACTATTCGACTCTCTCCTGAATCGCTGGACGTCTTCCTGCTGCCGATCGTCGTTCTCCTTCTTTTACTTCGTTTCGTCGTTCTCTCGTCGTACTGCTTATGGGTTACGTTATTGTCTAGGGCGTCGTTAGATAGTTAGTGATGGGCATGCTTGCAACTCGTGAGCAAACTACATCCCACATATAGTTGTCTGATTTCGACATGGCTTGGTGAAATTATGTGAAATCATTAAAAACTTATAAATACGAGCGTTGGGAGCGATAGCAATGAAAACAAAAAAGTTTTTCTCACTAAAACTAGTTTTTCAACCGATCGTTCCTATGGCAGCTATATGCTATAGTCAGCCGATCCTGCCGGTTCCGGCAAATGTGCAGCGTATTTGTACCAAAAGACTTCGTGCAAAGTTTGGTTAAGATAGCTTTAAAACTGACGGAGGAGATAGCATAGAAACAGACGGACGGACCCGTATTACAGTGACTGTTCTTTGGAGAACTAAGCTCTTCATTATCGTTTCTGATAAATATATTATGTTCAACCACAACAATTATTTACAATGGGACTTTGATTGAAATGTGTTTCAGTTTGATTGAGTAATGAGTCTGTGAGCAAATAGTAGGCCATTTGGCTAGTTTCACATGAGGACTCTAGAGAGTTTTCAGTAAAAAGGCATTGCTAGACAGATTCTCAAAACGACAACATTCAACATATTTAATACTAAAAATGTCTCTCGTAAGTAAAATAAATTTTTCTTCGAACATTTCCTTATCTTTTCCAAATACAGAACGGATAGTACTTTCCAGAGGAGGAGGTAGTTCAACTGCAATGTCATCATGCTGGTCTAAACGCAATTCCTCGCTAATCAAATTCAGTCAGAAATGTGGCAAGAGTCGGAAAGTCTTGACAAATCATCAAAGAAAGCTTCATTGGAACGTAAGAATACTAATTATATGATCAAGAACTTTAAATGTAACTTGGCCTTTGATACAGTAAACCAGGGAAAAAACCGCCCTAAGCTATTAAAACACCCGTCCATGGCTGAAGTGATGACTAGCGGCCTCTTGAAGAAGATCAACCTCCAACGACTTGAAGATCAAACAACAACTACAGACACCTCGCAAGTCCCAAATTTAAAGGATTAATAAGAAGAAAAGGATACCTTCACAACAAACGGGAGACTGATCTATCATCTATCATAACATCTATCTAACTCGTATAAGGAAGAAGACGCATATCTACGCATCCGACTTTAGGACAGAAGCCAAACAGAACATCAAAAGAAACCCAAGAAGCCAACCAAATGCAGAACCATATCAACATAACTAGGAGCTATAGGAGCCTATGAACAATGTGTTAATGGAAGCCGCTGTGGAGCCCAGACTAATTCCATCACAAACACAAATGGCACAAATTCTAACTGAGTCCCAGAGAATCATCAGCTTCTGATCAACTTCAATCTACTGCCATTTCTTGATCCCAGCCAGTTGGCTTCCTTGACGGATACGCGTGTCACCTACGAGCTTTTGGCGCATCATTTATGCTTGCTCAGTGAGAGTCGAATCAGTTTAAGTCAAATCGTTTCTTTAATTGGTATTCTTCTAAAGACTTTTCTGTAAGCTTCATCACTTTTGCTCAAAGAACAACAATATCTGCAATAATTGTTTCCACAGCGAAATTGATAAAGCTTGGAGAGTTGAAAACATTGATACGTTTTAATCAAACTTATTGAAACTCACTAAATAAGCGTCTATGATGCGCCATCAGCTCGTAGGTGCCACGCATATCCGTCAAGAGATCCAGCTCGCAGGGATCCAGATGTGCCTTTTGATTCAAATTGATTTGTGGCTAATGATTCCCATGAGATGCGGTTAGAGTTTGGGTCATTTGTTTAAGTGATCAAAACCTGACAATAATTTGTAATTTGTTGTAGTTCAGCGAACTGCTACGATTTACAACTTGTTGAACAGCTGTGAGCGTTTCCATAAAGAAAGTGATGGAGCTGGCGGGATCATTATGGAAGAATTTGGAGATTTTGTAATTTAAAACCAAATTATATGAAACGGAGAATGTCGAGTTGCTAAGCAGAAATAAATGTGTTTTATTTAGAAAATTTTTGGATTTGAGCGTTCTTAAACTCTGATATATTAAAACATTTGCAAGGGCGTAAAAACGTCGTCAAAGACGATGTTCGCTAAATAACACTAGTAACCCGTAATATCTGAAAAAAGAATATGGCAAAAAAACCTTTTAATGAATCTCCGTCTATAAGAAGTCTTTCAGATGTCGACAGAGGTACATGGCTATATGATGCTGGTCATAATTTTATAGGCTTGGAAATGATTCTTTCTCCCTGTCACTCAATAACCTGTTTAGAAACATTTCTTTGATAAGCTGGTGAACCTATTCAAATGACGTGGAGTGTATGTGTGTCATTTGCTCGTGTTGGCAGCTGTCTGTGCGGAAAATTAATTTGCGGCTTATCGAAACCATAAAAATTTTCTAATCCACTTTGCGTAAATAATCATGAGCGTCAATTCAATGCCACTCTCTCCCTCTCCCTCTATCTATCCATCTGTCTCACTGTAGCATACTTTTGTGGGCTCTGCATTTAATGCGCTTGGGCAAAAAGAAAACTTTCAACTTTGCCCAAAGTAAAATATTTCAGATCCCCTCCCCCCTCATTACATCTTCCTAAACTCAATACACCCACTCGAATTTAAAAAACTTTTTATTATTTTAACCTTTTCTTTGATTTTGTCAGATCGTGACTATATCTTATAGCTGCCAGAATCGGTCGAAAAGTGGGTTTTTTAGAAAATTTTTTTGTTTTTTGCTGCGTCAACAAAAATTCTTAGTTTATAGCTTAACACAGATTAAATGTCTTGGTAAAACCCCAGACAATATCTTACATCTGTTGAAACTCTCGAAAAGTGGCTTTAGAAAATGGTTGTTTAAGCGACGTTCGCGCCTCCTTTTTGCTTTTGCTGCGTCACTGCAACCGAATCGTAACCCCCATTTGTTGGTTGGCAGCTAACTTTGTTGGCTGCTAAAAATTGCAACAAAGTTTGACAGCAACAGAAATATGAGGGAGGTCCGGCTAGCTGCTTCTGTGTCAGCTGCAGCGTCATAAAATCGACAAAAAGAAAACTGGTTTGGGTTGACATAAAACAAATGCCACAAAATTGCGTTTACTTGAACCTGTCAAACGGAAAAAGGCACAGCAAATGGCTTTGTCTTGGACAAAAATTGAGTTAGTTTTTTTTGGGATAATTGGGTTAGGCAGATCGGCTTAGGTCTTGGGGGAAATTAAAAGGGTGTTTGTTCATTTATGTTTTGTAAGCAAATTGTCTTGACATGAGAGGACAAAGGGTACGAGCAAACGTTGGTTTCAACAAGACGGTGACACAGAATACCTGATGAAATCTTTTTCAAATTTTTCACTTTTCAAATGTTTCTAATTTCTATTTCATTTATATTTATTCGATTTATTTTCTTATTTTTTTCTAGTATTTCTAAAGTTTTCTTTACTTTTTGTTGCCCTCGGCTAGTCGAATTATTTCTTGTTGAGTTTTTGGCAAAAACTTTTAGTCTCCTTGTTGCACATTTACTTTACTTGTTTGATCCTGTTCAGGTTTGGGCAAGCAAATGTAAATAAAATTTGTGGTATTCGGTAATTAAATTCAACAAGAATTATATGCACAACATATGTGTGGCACATTGAAGCGAGGGAAGTTCATTGAGTTATTAAGAGTTGGTTTCTAAACGGAAGAACTTAATACTTATCAAGAATTTTCTTTAAACAAAAAGTGAAGATTTTAGCTGAATGTCGTCGTGTTGACTGGACATGTGTGCCTGTGCGAGTGTAAATCCGCCAGCCATCGGTTTACTTTTGACAAGGTGGATTGGACTGAACCAAGGGCTCTTCAGTGGCTGTTTAAGCCAGGCTGAAGAAGCTCCTTCAACTCTGATATGACGTCTTCATGTATGAATGATCGTTTTGTTGGCTGCGAACAGACTGAGACCGTTGCTGATGTGGAGCTACGATTATGAATTGCGTAGCATTCCGTGGAACTGACATGATGTAGTTTTAGTTAATTGAAAACTTTTCGCTTCTTATACATTTGTTATAAAATTTTTGTTCAATGTTTTGTGCACATTTCACTTTTGCTGTGTTCACCTTCTATTCCCTTACCTATCATTATGCTCTTACCCGTTTCCTGCTCACACGTCCCCAGCATAAATGACCCGCCAATCACCATGTCTGCTGACTTTCCTCTCCGCTCCGCAACGCTCTCTCTCTCCTACACTCTGCGAGTTCGCCGCGGATTCTCCACTCCCCTACACAGCCACTTGTGAGTCACTTTAGTTCCTCACAATGTCGTCGAGTTTACTGGATGTTGACAAGGTGGATTGGACCAGACCACTCGCTTAACAGTGACATTACTGTTACTTAACAGTAACTTAACAGTGACTTAATAGTGACTTAACAGTGACTTAACAGTGACTTAACAGTGACTTAACATTGACCTAATAGTGACCTAACAGTGACCTAACAGTGACTTAACAGTGACTTAACAGTGACTTAACAGCGACTTAACAGTGACTTAATAGTGAACTAACAGTTACTTAACAGTGACTAAACAGTGACTTTACAGTGATTTGAGAGTGACCTAATATTTGATAATTTAACATTTATTTATGCAGAATCCAAATGTGTCTTTTTCCATTACTTAAATCGGATTCATCGTAAAGAGCTTTGCTCTTACCGTGCGTCTCATGACACACACTCTTTTTTTGTTCAATGTTTTATGCACATTTCACAGTTGCTGTGTTATTGCTGTTGTATGGCGTTTGTATGTTTGTTTTTGGGCTTTTGTTTAATGTTTTATGCACATTTCACTTTTACTGTGTTGTTTCGCTAATCTGTCGAGTATAACCTGGGACTGGAACCGCTTCGCTTTTTGTTTTTTTCAAGTTATTAATCTGCCCTCGCATACTCACTTCAAGTTGGCAAAGGATTTGCATTTGTGTGTGGTTCGAAAACAAAGCTGCCTGTAAGTTCCCTGAAGAGTTTCCATTGAGAAATGTACAAAATGGATTTTTATTTCGTATTTTCTTGTAGTTTAAAGTTTTTATTTTCCTTTCTTTTTTTTTGGGATATTTTGATGTTGATTTCATTACATGAAATTAATATGGCGTAGACGTATAATGCAATAAAATGAAATTGAGCTGAAGCACACAAAACTGAATCTGGAATTGACCCAAAAGGTTCTTGGCCACGTGTCCCATAAAATGGTCCAACCAATTATTTGGGGATTAAAGATGTGTGCAGGCTCATGGGGGGAGGCGAGCACTTCAAAGTCACAGCTGGAATTGCTTAAGGTAAGCCATAGAATAAAAAAGTGTACACACTTTATTAGGCAGCCCCTGGGGTAGATGGAAAAAATTCTTGTCAGGCATAGCTAATGACTTGCATTTCTTAATTTCTAAAATTCTTAAAGAATCAAGTTTTCCTTCTTTTTCCTTCATTTACCTAAACCTAATTTCACTTTTATTTTATTTTAATTATGTTTTATTCTCAAATATATTTTCACTTCACACACCAGGGCAAAGGACAAACACAATTTCACAGACACACGACATGTCTAATCTCTTGTACAGTATTTTAATTATTCATATGCATATTGATCGAAAATTGTATGTAAACACAATACCAAAAGCAGATTATGGCGTTAAAGAAAACAAATAAGAATTACAAAAAAAAATATAAAAAAAATAAATCAAAATGCTTTTCAAGTCCAACTCTATTAAGAAGTCAACACAAAGGAAATTAAGCAACTGTGGCCGCAACTCAGCTGAGTGTAGAGATTGGAATTTTGCATTTGCTGCAGCCCCTAAGGGAAATCCTCTGACATGGTTTAGCTTTTCTTTTTCCATTGCAGAGAGTTCGTTGCAAAAACGGTTTGTTAAACCTAGAAGGAATGTGATGCTGTGATTAAGTTGAAAGGTTTTTAAATTTTTCCAATTATTTTTTTCATTTTGTAGTTTGAAAAAACTGTTTATGTACTTGATTTGATTCTTTTAAACTCAATTGGGAATAAAAATTGATTTATTTGGGACCAAGATTGAGCAAATTTCTCACTTTGGGAAGGAATAGGAAACGTGTGGGATTGAAAGTCAAGGAAGGCAAGAGGCTCCTGGATATACTCTGCTATCTTTCCCATCCATCTATTCCGTAAGATCAGAGACATCGCTTGTACAACAAATTTTAAAGATGACACCTACTCCACCTGACTCGTTTGATCTAAGTTGTTTAGAAAAACACACAGAAAATATTTACTGAATTCATGTATGAAATGACGCTCCAACACATTCTGCCGTTGCAGACTTTTGCAGATTCACATCTTGGTTAAGCAAACAGAAAGTTAAGTTGAAAAAAAAAAATCAACTCGCTCATTCTCTCTCTCTCTTGTATCTCCGGTTTTGGGGTTGATTAAAGCAAATATTATCCGATTGAGAAAAACTTTACTCATTCCAGAAACATTTGGAGCTTCTGTTTTCAAGAATTTTGACTATGTCTTGTTCTTATTTTAAGTAGAAGGAAACTTATTTTCTGAACAAGTTTTTTCCCATTGTGTACGAATGCAACTTGATGCTCAGTACTCTATACTCTGTATTCGAGTTTAAGAACTCGATACTCAGTTATGTATATATACTCCGTACTCGTTATACTCAGTAATTTATCCTCAATACTGGATTCTCAGTACTCAATCCTGAGTGCCTGGTACTCAGTCCTCAGTAATCAGAACACAAACAGTGTTTGATACTCAACACTCGATACTCAAAGCTCAATACTCATTACTCGATTCTAAGTACTCGACACTCACTACTCGATGCTCAGAACTCGATATATAGAATTCGATACTAAATACTCGATATTCAGTACTCGATACTCGCAACTCGATATACTGTACTCTATATTTGGTATTTGTTACTCAGTTATATATACTCCGTACTCGATACTCAGTAATTTATCCTCAATACTCGATACTCAACACACGATACTCAATACTCGATTCTCAGTACTTCATCCTGAGTGTCTGGTACTCAGTACTCGATACTCAGAACACAAACAGTGTTCGATACTCAACACTCGATACTCAAAGCACGATACTCATTACTCGATTTTCAGTACTCGATTCTAAGTACTCGACACTCACTACTTAACACTCACTACTCGATACTCAAAACTTGATACTCAGAACTCGATACTTAGAGTTCGATACTCAATACTCGATACTCGCAACTCGATATACAGTACTCTATATTTGGTATTTGTGGATTGGTTTAGTAAAAGCTTTTATTTTGGATTAACTCTAATAACAATTTGCATATCGCAAAAGAAAAACACACACAAATTAAATATCTACCAGAAATTAAAATCGAAACGAATAACGGTTTGGGTTACGGTTACTGTTATATGTACTACAATTTTCCGATATGGGTTACGGTTAGGGTTACGGTTAGTTACAAATGTTACTTTGACAAATCTTTTTCCATATTGTAATCACATCTATAGCTAGTACTTTAAGTTAAAATTTCTTTTACAAAATCTTACCTTTTTTCCTATTAGTAAAGTATTAACGTATGTACAAGTAAAGTCAACTATATACAATTTATGTAATTTTTTCATGTAACAAATGCTAATTCCTGAATAAGGAAATCTTAATAGTTGTAATCACACTCAAAACCTATCCATTTAGATACGTTTCGTAAAAACTTTAGATAATTCAATCGTATGAATGTTGTCCATTATTCGAGTGTGCAAGTGTGTGTGGTCTTTCTTGCAATATCTTCAATTTCGATTAACTTAGCAAGTACTTTGCGGAATTAACAAGGTGAAGCCTCTGATGTATACCCAGCTTCACCTCATTAATTCCACCATCAGCACGCTTTCGACAAAGTGAGACAGAGTTAGACAGAGTGATACGCAAAAGCAATAAAAGGCAATGGCCTTTGCACTTGTGATAGAAAATTGATAAACGCACGTCTCGAAATCAGATAACCTATAGCCGAGTAAGCGGAGGTACAGTGTATGTTATTGTCCGGCTTCACCGACTTTCTATTAGTCGATTTGCGCGGACTACGAATTAATGCTTGGGTCAGAAATAATGGCACAGCAATCAAATCCAAGAAAAAAAACCATTAAATACCTTAAGTAATGCTAAACACAAGGCTATATTTCCGATAACATCGGATGTAGTTAGAGAGAAGGCAGCTAAATCAAGCACCGTCTTAGCTAGAATCATGCTCAACAAACGCGGACCAAAACAGAGGCGAAGACAAATTTTGGCGAATGTCAGCAATCTGGCATCGTTTCATGGTACTCTCTAGTATATATAAAAGACGTATGTCGCTCAGGATCTCCTTTGGATAACGTATTGTGTCAGAATATGCTGCATTGGTCATTGCCGAGATGATTCTACTTAGCCCTGAGAGGTACAGGGCTTCACTATTGAGTGCTATTGATCCTAATAGCTGCAATTGCCTCCCACCAAGCATTTGGAAGATAATTTTTACAAAACTTGCCTGCAAGTGTCTTTTTCAAGCCCTTTTGATGATTAAAAGAAGATTCATTTCATGTGCGACTTAAGGAAGACTCGAAAATGCGCAAAAACGACTCGAAATAGACTCGCAAATGACTCAAAGAAGAGTTGAAACTGATCTGAAAAATGGTATAGAAATTACTCTTTATGAAGAGTTGCGGCTAGGGTTCCATTTTCCCCCGACCAAAGTATAATTTTCGATCAAAAAACGAGCGCAATCATGACTATTTTAATCAGACAAAGGACTCGTAAATGAATCGAATGTGATGAAACATTTCATAAAATGGTGGCTGGGCTTTTAGACTGAATTAAAGATGAGCACCAGTGTTGAGCAGTCTTCTGGGAAATTAAAGTTCAACTTCCAAAAGTTCCATCCGTATAAAATATAACCTTTGTCAAGAAGTCCCTGCTCGGGCGCCAATATAATCGAGCCTAACTACCTCAGCAAGAAGCGAAGCAGGGGATCCTAATCCCACAGCTATTGTCATGGCTGTCTAGAAAACATGGAGAGGTGAACTTTGATTTAACTCAGCTGCTAGTGGGCACGACTGTTATAGAAGCTACTTGAAAAGAGTTGGCTTTGACGATAGCGAGGAGGCGCTACGAAGGAAGCCAGACACGTGTTTTTGTCTAAAATGGCGGGTAAGAGGCGGCGCTTGTCGAAGGAAAACTGAAAGGCAACTTGTGATTTTGAAGCTACCATTATGGCTAAGCTTTGGAGACTGGATATACAACGTAGAAGCAGGAAATTTGGGAAGTAATGCCTTAAGGCCGTCCATACTTAATATTTTTCTTTCTCGAGTGTCTTCAACCTATGCAAAATATTGTGCTCTTTTCATTTTTGTGCTTTAGCTATGAGTGCCAATTATACCCGCTGTCGCTTGTGGGACAAAATTTGTTTATTTCCACAAGAAGAGAAAGAGTGTTGAGGGAATCACCCCCAAATGCTCTCTTTTTTATTTCTCCCTCTCTCTTTTGAGATAACCACAACAACTAAACGGCATTTGCTGTTGCTTTTTCAAAGATGAGAGGAGAGAGAGGAGAGCGAGAGCTATAAAAGTAATGCTTACTTTTGTTTGTTTGACCAGAGGTGCCCCTCAATACAGTAAGATCCACTTTGACAGATGATCAACCGAGACACTCAGTCCCAAAATTACTAATAACAGAAAGAGTGTGTGAGTCAAAAAACAAGCACAAATAGCTAAGGCGTACCCCAAATAATCTTAATAAACTATTTCAATTAAAGTATTAAATTTTCTATTTTTCACTGCAAGAACAATGATTTCTCGTTCAATAGTCTGAGCTCAATTCAAGTAGTTTCAGGTAGAAGGTAGCCAGATCTAAGCATGATTGAGGTCATTTACAGCAAGCCTAAAAAATGCCTCAACATTTATTTAGGACTCACAAATACCGAAGCAGGGGGGGGGCGGGGGAGGCGAAGGGTTAGCAATGCAGTGTCGACTTTGTGGTTGGGTATGTGACCTGTTTGGGGCTCCCTAGTGCGATTTAAGGGCTTCCGGCGGCGACAGCGACACCCACATGGCCTCCCCCCTAAAGTCTGTCTGTCTGACTCTTTTTTTCTTGGATTTAGGGTAGGCTTAATGCCTAAACACATTTGATGGTAATTCGCTTTTAAATTCGATTCTTGGCAATCACAAGAAAGTGCTGCCCCTAGGCGGACTTGAGAAACTTTTCCCCAACTAATTGAACCAATTTTTGGTGGTACAAAATTCATTAAAAACAATTAGATTCGATTTTGTACTCTCTCGCGTGAGGGAATTCGATTTGTTGTGCTCTCTCTTAGTGAACCGCCCTCACTTCAGGCTGTTTCCCTTGTTACGTGCAACCGAAAGTTTCGATTTGTTTAATTTGTTGTTGGCGTTGTTATTGTTGCTTGTTCTGTGTGTTGTGTTGCTATTTGGCAACAAAGTTTTGCGGCAAATCGCACGCATCATCCCCCTAACCCCCTAACCACCTAACCCCACATTGGCCGCACATTTCATTTTCAAATACAAAACTTTGGCAAGTTTTAGTGCAATAAAGTTGCGACTCACCACAGCCCAAGCCCCGTCACTTATCCTACTTCAAATCCTTTTGCCTAACTCTTTTGGTTTTATGTAGCAGGTAATTTGTGTTTGTGTGTGTGTGTGTGTGCGAGTGTCTTAAAAGACTGTAAAACGTAAATTTAATGGAACATTAAGTGGGTACACACCCAAAAAAAAAGGAAAGGAATCATCAAAATGATACCATTTAGTCCTCAATTTGTAACTATTGGGTATCAAATTCACTTTATGATAGAATGGAGAATATCAATTTGATACTTACTTAAATCAAATTCAATATCAATTTAATACCCAAAATGTGAATTTGATACTCTTTGTATCAAATTGATATTGACAGAAATTTTTTAATTAATCACTATTTCAACTATTACCAAAATGTGACACTTGAATAAAAAACGAATTAAGCTCAAGCTTTACAATAAATTATTGCCAGATTGGTTAATGTCCAGAGTCCTGATTCAAGAGCGCTGCAGCTGCAGCGGCAATTGCATAATAAATGAGCCGCTTCAAAAGGGTTTTCCCTCTTGGCAGCAAATAGTTGTGAAATTTATAACCTTATTGTAAATTCCAAGCAAGACGACATCCACGACGCAGACGACGACGACGACGAGAAGGTGACGCTGCAAATGTAGCGGCAGCCAGGGCCATAATAAATTTTATAAAAGTCATTAATCTTATTGCATTTGCTGTTGCTGTTGCTGCTGCCCGATTTCTAAGTTGGCCATAAAACAACGTAATAAGATGTCTATCCCCTCCTTCACTTCTGGGCAATCGTTTGCCATTGCCAGTTGATATATGCAGCATCTACATTTTTGTGCTACTTTTTAATAGCGGCTTGTTAGTCGAGGGGAGGATGGTGGGGGCTGGGGGGACACAACACAGCCGTCAACATATTCCGACTTTCATAAAGTGCAGACGATGCATCAACGTTGAAAGTTCACAGGATTGATTCATTGTAATCCGTAGGAAACAGATTCAATTTTTAATCGATTATGGCCCAACAAACAACCGACTGAATGATGCAACAATGCACAGAACAAACGGCCTACCCTACAGAGGCATTTCTCTACATAAAATATATATATAAACTGAGTTGATTGAGACAATTTACGAGGGCTACCATGCCAGGTCCTACCACAGCTTTAAGGCTATCTTTGTCTTTAAACTTTGCAATAAGTGTTAGTTATAGGAACAATCGGTCGAAAAGCTAGTATTAGTGTAGAAAACTTGCTTGTTTCCAAATTTATATTATTACTTTTACTTTTTTTAAGCTTTTTCAGAATTCTATCAAGTACGATCCAAGTCGGACAACAATATACAATTATTTTTCCTTAAACATCTCGTAATGCCCATCATTCGGTTCGGAACTAGGATATTTGGGACGAAGTTGGAACCAATAAAGGGGACTAAATTGGTTTTTTGGAAACTCAATTTCCAGTTTTTTAAGATATTCAATAAATTAATTTTTTTAGTTTTGTGGTTGTTTTACTTAAAGTGATTTTAAAGTTCGGAAAACAACACTTGGAAAAAAACGACCGACAAGGTTAAAGATCGATCGGGAGAGAATTTATATCATTTTGTACTTAAAAATTCAAGCAACATAAGTACGAAACATTCTAGAATAGAACGACAACAGTTAATATTATTTAAATGAGAACAAAGGTTCTTAAATCAAGAACATATCGTACTTACAGTTAGCCGAACAATTTAGGAACAGATCGTACTTAGTTCAAAGTACAAAATTTTTGAATTAAGGAACAGAAAAGGCTTCCAATGCAAGGTCCAAAAAGTGTGCAAAGAAATAAGCGAGTTATAAAAAGCTGAGTCCGTTCTTTAAAAATTCCCTTCTGGTTCTAACACTTTGGTTGTGGAGTGAGGGTAGATTTCTGACCTATAATATAAACATCTTGTTCTCCTTTGAATTACGACACCCCGAAAATTTTAGTTTCAACCCTCGTAGAGGAATGGGAAAGCATAATACAACGAAATCAAGTATGCAGAAAGAAAGCCTAATGAATTCTGCTTAAAATCTGATATTCCCTTCTCTGATTGCATCTCGCGTTTTGAGGTAGCGGTAAAAAAAAGCACAAAAGTTCGATTTTTGTCATGTCTGCAAGTGTATCTAAATTATACGACACATTTAAATTACTGCGGCTGGAGAGAAAGATTTGGTTTCAATTAATTTTTTTTTCATTTCTGTCAACAATTTAATGAATTTGTAACAAAATGCCGACTGAACAATTCTTAACCGACAAGGAAAAGGGAAGGATAGGAGCCTAAAACAATGCAAATATCGGAGAAAATCGGTCGAACACGTTGTGTTATCACCAAATTTTTCAGCAATCCGAATGAATATGGTGTGAAGCATAGCTCTGGAATAAAACCCAAGTTGTCTGACCGCGAAAAACGTTGCAAAATACTTAAAGTTAGCAATTCGTTTGCTTCGTGCTCCACACTGAGCCTGTGTCACGGATGACTGTTTGGCGGACGCTGCAATCATCGGAGTGCATTGTCAGAGGAGTCTTAAAAAAGACTTCTTAAAGTCGCACCACACAACAGCACGACTTCAATTTGTGGAAAAAAACTTGGAGAGAAAATGGGTCTCGGTATGAAATATTAACTTAATTTTGTTCAAACAGTTTTGTTTAATATTTTTCAATAAGACAATTTTTTCTGATGAAAAAAAATATAATCTTGACGGCCATGATGGGTTTCGGCACTATTGGAGAGATTTGTGTAAGATTCCACTTATCTTTTCCAAACGCTATTTCGGAGACGGATCCGCAATGGTTTCGGCAGCCTTTTATGCGTCTGGAACGCTTGATCTGTGCTTCACAAGCTCCAGAATAAAGAGTGGAGAATACAAAAAAAGCATTGGAGGATAGTATTTTGCCATTTCTGGAAAACAATATGGAAAGAGATCTTGATTTTGTGCAAGATAGAAGAGAGACTCAACGCTTCTCAAGTGATCACTATATAAATGTTTTGGATTGGCCAGCGTGCTCCTCTGACCTAAACCCAATTGAAAACATTCGGGGTATCTTAGCCAGGCGAGTTTACGCCAATAACAACAAATTTAAGAATGTCGAAAGTCTCAAAAGTGAAATTTTGGCTCAGTGGTCTATTTTAGACAAAAAATTTACTTAAGAATTGAGTGAGTTCAATACCTTAGAGCTTTTTTAGGGAGTGAGAAAGCAGCGGGGTTTTTTATTAAATATCAATTATGTACAATTATATAAATAAAATATTTACTAAATCCAACAAATTGACATGTGTCGTATAATTTAGATACACTTGCTTACATGACAAAAATCGAACTTTTGTGCTTTTTTCATCGCTACTTAAAAACGCGAGATGCAATCAGAGAAGGGAATATCAGATTTTAAGCAGAATTCATTAGGCTTTCTTTCCGCATACTTGATTTCGTTGTATTGTGCTTTCCCATTCCTCTACGAGGGTGTCGTATAATTTGGGCAGGAGTGTACTATATAATAGAAATATATGGAGATAGAAAAAAATGGAGAGAGACTGAAGAAAATATTGCAAGTGCTTGAGAATTGAAAGGCTTAACCCAAGATCACTTTGTACTTATTCTTATACTCTGTACCTAAGGTAAAAGCTAAGTTTGTGCAAAAGCATGTTACAGGGAGAAGGAATCATTTCAGACCCTATAACTACACACACTCAAAAAAATAATCAATCCATATGGGATCAAATCAATCCTAAGCGGTAATGAAAACAACGTAATCCCGGATATGATTGACCCGATCTGAAAAAAGATTGAGTTGATCCGACTTGTTCAATCCTAAGAAGGATTACATATATCCTGGGGTAATCCTATGAAAGATTGAATTGTGCAAAAAATTCGAGCACAATTGAATCCCAAAACTGGATCATTTTATGCCTATTCTAAATTAAATTATGCTCGATGTGTAAGATTGGTTTGATCTCAGGATAGATTACTATTCTTCTTTTCATCCGCCATGCCATTTGCCATAGGACATCCTCATACACTTCAAAGACCAATCACATCAGTTTTGGTTAATTAAGATTTCTGAAAAAACAAAGAAATAATTATAAACATTTTTGGCTCCACTGGGACTCGAACACACGACCATTCGCACTGAACAGGAATGGAACGGCATCTCATCGCACTCCACCATACCCATTGGTTGTTGCTGCGTGTCTAAAAGGCTACTTATATTTCTTCGCTCTCGCTCTCTAATTTATGGGCATGTGATCTCGAAAGGGATTGTAGTAAGCACATTTGGAATGATACAAGCTCGAAAGGAATGGACCAATCCTTAAAAGATTGAATTGTGTAGAATATCCCGGAAATCGAGATTGAATTTTCAAGCTCGTGCCGGGCTTACTCCAAGATTTAAAAGATTGAAAATATCTTGGCGTTTTTTTTTCTGTGCATATTCTCGATCACCATCAACAGCCGAGTCGATACAGCCATGTCCGTCTGTCTCTCTGTCCGTGTGAAAAAACAGATCTTAGAAATGGTAAGACAGACTTAGAGATGAGCGTATAACAAAACAAAGATATTGACTTCTTGGATAAGACTGGTACAGAGCAGAGAGCAGCTTCGTTCGATTGCAAATCGCTTATACATAATCGACATTGGATTTGCGCTCAATGCATCAAACTAGCGTACTCAACATGTTCGCCGAAGAGTTTATTCAATCCTTTTGTTGGCACTCTGAGTATAATCATGTTCGTCTTTATTCCAATCAGTTCGGGTGTTTTGTTCGTGTGGTTCAACGACAATTGAACAGAGTGAGCGACAATCACCTCGTATAAACAAGGCGTTGCTGACAGGTATGGAAAGAGAGAGAGAGAGAGAGAAGGAGAGAGAGCATTGCGCTGGGCAGTCGACACTGAGATTTGTATGAACGACTCTGATTTTATTCGAAGCTGAGTTTTGTTCGATGAATAAATATGAATAAAATGTTTGTTTTCAATGTCAACGTCTCTAAGCTTTGCATTTATTAGTCTAATAAGCTTTCCAACAAGTTTGATTCAAATCGGACAACTATATAGTAGCGTTTTTAAACAATCTTTCACACAATTCTTCAAAGTTAGATAAAACACGGTGGACTGTCTAGGAATTTGTTTTTTCAATGGCAACGTTTAAAAACATTGTACTTATTTGTATTCTAAGCTTTTTAATCTTAATCGGATCTATAATATATAGATCTACCATCACTCAGCTGGCATGGTATAAAATCCATTTAAAGCCTGCAAGCTGTTAGGGTATAAAAAACTTGGTTAGCTTTGCTCGGTGTTTTTTTTTTCAGCTCCTTTCTATCGATCTGGTAACCATTCGATGGCCTCGTTTGTAGCTAACTTTTTGGCTGTGGCAAGGGTTCAACGGTTTTCAGTTAAAAAGCAGTCGAGTGGATGAACAATATTTATTGGTTTTTATGTGCCACGTATGTGTGTGTGTGTGTGAGAGTGTGTGTGTGCAGGCTTCACGCCTGCCAAGCCTTTTGTGTTGAACTGTAACATAAATACAAACTCTCGAAATATCAGTCATTTCACACTTTGGCTCAAATCTGTACAAAGTGAAGGACTTAATTTAAGGTCAACATATTTTTTTTTTTTTTTTGGTGATGGATTGACAAAGAGTTATGAGTGTGGGATAAAAAGAGAGGGTGCACTCGTTGAAAGGGAAGGCAATGCAGTTGGATCAGCGACAGAAAGGTAAGGGCTTGAATGGAAAATATTTAATAAAAAGTAGGTTTACATTGCATCTAAACGGTTTTTCGATACGGATTGTTCTTTCTGTCTGTCTGCCTACCACAATCTATACCATTTTCATCTAGAAGCAAGGCCCAACTTAAGAGTTAAGTCAATATAAGATATTCCGCCCTTTTAATGAACCTGCAACACCATAAATTACAGATCTTCTGGGGTCAGTTTCAATACCAATAAATCACTTGTGCCACAATGTCCTGCCCACTTCGAAGGCAGCGGCCTTATAAAGAGCCACACTTAATGTCAAATGAAAATTTACATGGTTAATGAGCATGTCAACAAATGTATTTGTTGCTCCTCTCTCCTCTCTCTCCTCCGCCCTCCAGTAATTGTAATTATAATTTCTTTTCCTTTTCATAAATTGTTGGCAATTAAAATTATGCAGATTAGTTTCGAGCTTAGCCATAAAGTGTGGGCGTGTTTTTTGGTGTCTACTCAAATATGCACATGTCCAGTTGTCCCCCACCCCCCTCAAGCCCCTCTCTCTTTGGGCGTTTATTTATGTTAATTTAAATCAACATGCAAAAATTAGCACATGCAAAGGCAAGGCGAGGCGAGGTTAGGCAACTGCCACACAATACATTTAATTTATTTAATTACTTGGCCCTTGATTTACATATTTAAATGAAAATGTCCACCCGCCCACCTCTCCCCGGGCTAATAACTTGATGACACGCCGGCATGGGGCGTGTCAACATAATGGCTGTGCGGCGGTTTTGACTGAAAGCTAACCCAAAGTCAGCAGTTTTTCAGTTTGTTGTTTTGTTGATTGATTGAATGGTGTGTGGCCAACAAGTTGAACTCGGATTTATTATCATGTTCCACACACACACACACACACACACACACATACTTAGGGTGACAAATGCATGTGTAAATTAATTACTAATCACAAGGCCAGATTTTTGGATTACAGGAATATTTTTGTGAAATGAACAGCTTATTTGAGGTAACGAATTGTTATAAGCTTAATATTGATGCGGATTACCAAAAAGTAGGTGACACGTCTATAAAACACACAGTCATTTCACCCAACAACACAAATTAAAAATCCGTCAATTCAACACAAAACAAAGTCTTCACAAAACAATTTCAACACACATCAATACAACACTGAGTCATTTCACCCAACACAACAATTCAACACACGTTAATTGAACACAAAACAAATTCAACAAAATAATTTATTTATGTGTTTGAATTGAATTGACGATTGTGTTGGGTGAAATGACTTATAGACGTGTGTTGACTTTTTTTTTGCGAAGACTGTTCTGTGTTGAATTGACGTGTGTTGAATTGTCGTGTTAAAATTGTTTTGTGTTGAATAGACGTGGAACCTTAAGATGAGTAACGATGACTTTTATTAGTGATAGTAAATATAATGCAAGTGTGTAATACCATCAGAGATTATTATTATTTATTATTTGTTGTTGGGGAAGTGGTGCACCGCGACCAATTTTGGTCTATTGTGCCCCCCTACTGAATTTACAACTCCCCTAGCAGCCCTAACTCCTGTACAAAAGTCAGGATTTTTGTGGGTTCTAAGTTACTGATATTGCTTGGGTGTAGAATGTGTTTCCCAAATCTGTTGAGTCTGCGCCTCGCTAGGGCATCGCAGTGTACTAGTATATGCTCAGAGGACTCCTCCTTCTCTTCACAGTATCTGCAAAGCTGGGTGTTTGTACCATCAGAGATAGAAGAGGGACACTAGCTGCAGCTAAAAATTTTTCCACAATCGCAACCTTCATCCCCCGCCGATTTAATAAACCAAATTCCGGTATAATGAGCACATAAATTTCAAAAAGGGAATTAAACATACGTCATTTCAACACATTACAAATTAAACACAAACAAATTCATGCTGGGAAAGAAGGGTGACACAAGTGGCAGTCAAAAATTTTACGATATTTACAATTTATTCAAGTTGTGAACAAAAGTATGTTATCTCTCATGCTTTCAAATATGCGCACACTTTCGGAGGATATTAAGGCTCCACGTCTACTCAACACAATACAATTTCAACATGTCAATTCAACAAACGTCAATTCAACACAAAACCGAAAACGTTAATCGAACAACAAATACAAATGGAGCAGGAATCGAATATATTTTTGGTTGTTAGACTAGGACCAAATTTTGACTAAGCGAGCACATTTCCAACGAAGAGATGGGTTTTTCCACGCTTTTATATGGGACTAATTTCTTAATACTGCCCATTTCAGAAAGTGCGACTAGTGTGGCTCGCAAGTTGAAGTCAGCATGGTCCACGAGCGGGGTTTCAACAAAGGGCCATGTACGCATGAGCGCTCTGTCCTTCTAGTCAGATACTACAGACATAACAGTGGAAACCATTTTGAGTGTCCATTTTGGCTACCATGGGCAATTCGCTAAACTCAAGAAATTGCTCCTTGGACACCGTTTTGAATCGATAAAGATACAGAGCCCCAAACGAAGAAGAAATTAAAGACTATACCAGAAGAAGACTTTGCAGCATGTTCTTAAAATTGTCCTTCAAACACTAACAAAATTGTAAAAAACGTTGGCACAAGTGTAATGCAGTAGGGGGAGGTTACTTTCAAGGGAATGAAATGAATTGACAATATTAAATAAAGAGTTTTTGAATTATGAATAATTTCCCTGTATTTTTTGCCCATAGTAGTATAGCAATCCGCATTATTTTTCGATCCTGAAGAAGCTTATTTATAAGCAGCCCAGTAGACTATTCGCAGAAACGGCTGCAACCGTGATGCGCAGCACTTCAGTTCAGTGTGGGACCTGACTTCAAAGATATCTTGATAGCCTCTTAATGATAAAAGTTGCTTTTCTCTTAAGGAAAAGAAAAAAAGTGAATTTTCGTAAAAAATTTTCCAAAAAATTAAGAAAAAAAATTAACAAATATTTATGGCGGTCATTTAGAAGAGAATTTTTGTTCGTGGGGAAAAGTTTGTCAAAATTGTTAAAAAATCAAATAAGAACGCCAACTACAAAGAATGTTCGCCCGAGAAACAGTATATGTAAAAGATGGGCACTTGGATAAAAAAAAAAAAAAAAAAAAAAAAAAAAAAAATAAAAAACAAGTCGCAGACCCTAAACTTAATTTTTTCTCAAAATTTTTTTTGCTATGCGTTTTATACACAAATATGCATCGTTTAAGCGGGTATCAGTATGACGTTACATTTTTCCATATATAAAATGTCCGACCTAATGTGCATACACTTTCGGAGGATATTAATCAAATTTTATATGTTGTTACCAGTTGAGATTGAAATTTTTGTTAAATTGTTTTTTTTTTTCAGTGTTGAAATTGTAACGTGTTGAGATCGTACTATGTTGTAATTTGCCGATGTTCAATTGCTTTGTGTTGAAATTGTATATGTGTTATAATTGTGCTGTGTTGAATTGACGTGTTAAAATTGTTTTGTGTTGATAAGACGTGCAACCTCGAAGTCGGTTAGAGCCGACTTTAACTTAGGCCACACTTTTTATAGCCGAAGCCGAGCGATACGATGGCACGAAGCTTTCCACCAAGTCTCTTTCATCCAAAACTTTATGGGGTTCCGATCTAGGGTCAATTAAAATTCAGCTCCAAAAATGTATTTCCCAGTCCTGGTGATTGTTTAGATAGCATGGCAGTCAGCCAAGAGCAATCCTTCAAAAAATTAAGTCTTCAAATGTTAGATGTCAGTTGCTGCAAGCATGTTATTCTCCCTTCAAACCTAAGTGTGCGACTTCAAACTGCAAGCCATTTATATTTAAAGTCATTAAGACAGAAAATGAGCCGTGTGCGGATGAGCTGCATTTCAGCCAAGCATCTTCATTAGGGCGGGTCAATTTGTATGGAGCTAAAAAAAAAGTGGTAAGCGTAAAGCAGATTCAGAATCTGCGATGAATTCTAAGAAAATTTCACAAAGAAACCCCATGTCTAAAATGAATTTCTAGCCCGCGAAGCATGAAAATATACCAAAATATACCGAACCCTAAATTTTCATTTTCTTAGAATTCATTGCAGATTCCGAATCTGCTATACGCTTATCGCATAAAAAATTGACCCGCCCTTATCTTCTTCTGGTTGAGTTAGCACTGGTTTTTACAACTTTATTGCACAGTTCGAGGCATCGACTTTTAAACATTTTGCTTAACATGTCCAGAGCACAAGAAACAGTTATTCGCAACAGTATGACCGTGGGCTAGAACAAAAATATAGCCGCAGAAAATATGCTATACAGATAATCGTAATTTTGAGCATAAATATGCATATAACACTGTGCAACACCAAAAAAACACCAAACTACACTATGCGGAATCGATATAGTCTCGAACTGAGTAAAAACCCTATCAGCGTTTGGCTAGATTGGTAGCACTTTTTTTGTTATGGACCTCAAATTTTTTGATATTGGGTGTGATAACAAAAAAAGGTGTCATCAGATTTGGGGAATACAGCTCATTCAGTTTTAGTGATAGCTGCAAACAGTCTTCGGCAAAGTTGTAGCTGACAGTCCGCAGAATAAATTTTTTCTTACAAAGATTTTCAAAAAATTCTATTTTCCGGGAGTTTTTGTAAAAAACTTTTTTGAAAAATCGATTTTTTTACTTTTTCGATATAACTTTTAAAAATCAAAATTTTTGGCATACATTCTTTGGGAAAAATGAACCTTTTGAGATAACAAACATCTGTTCTGAACAAGGTTTTACAATCTGAACACTTCCACATCCTCTAAATCGGTATATCCAATAAAAATCACTTTTTTGTTACCATTCTTCATTATGTTCTCAAGTTTTTTTTACCAAAGTAGCAGCTAATTAATTTTTAAAGCTTTTAGAGCAAAACAATACGTGTTCTACTTGCTGTAGTCCATGAATATAGAAAAAAATAATTTTTGGACGGTTTTTTTGAAATTCTCCAATTTATCAGCAAAAATGTTGCAATTTAATACTGTAAAAAATATTTTAACAAGCTAATACATTTTTTAACAAGCTGAGATCATATTAAAGTTAATATTTATATATATAATATTTAAAATAAATTAAAATAAAATAATAATAATATATAATAAAATAATTAATAATTAAATAAAAAAATTAAAATAAAATAAAAAAGATTAACTCTTAATATAATCTCAGTTTGTTAAAAAATGTATTAGCTTGTTAAAATAATAACATAATTATAATAACAACAATAACAATAACATAATAATATAATAAAATAATAATGAATTGGAGAATTTTCAAAATACCGTCCAAAAAATTATTTTTTTCTATATTCATGGACTACAACAAGTAGAACACGTAGTGTTTTGCTCTAAAAGCTTAAAAAATTAATTAGCTGCTACTTTGGTAAAAAAAACTTGAGAACATAATGAAGAATGGTAACAAAAAAGTGATTTTTATTGGATATACACACTTTTGGGGCCGATTTAGAGGATGTGGTTAGATTGTAAAACCTTTAAGAACAGATGTTTGTTATCTCAAAAGGTTCATTTTTCCCAAAGAATGTATGCCAAAAATTTTGATTTTAAAAGTTATACTCAAAAAGTAAAAAAATCGATTTTCAAAAAATTTTTTAAGAAAAACTCCCAGAAAATAGAATTTTTTGAAAATCTTTGTAGAAAAATTTATTCGGGACTGTCAGCTACAACTGCCGAAGACTGTTTGCAGCTTCACAAACTGATGAGCTGTATTCCCAAATCTGATGACACCTTTTTTTTTGTTATCACACCCAATTTCAAAATGAAAGAAGTCACAATCTAGCTGTGTTTCTCAGTTCGGGTAGGACTCTCATTCCGCATAGTGTAGTTTGGTAGTTTTAAAAGTTGAAATTTGTTGCACTGTGTAACAAGCAAAATTCCCATTTTACCAGAAATTTATATATTTTGGTATACAAAGGAGTACAAGACTGTGAAAGCAAAGTTCAAGCCAAGACTTGACAGAGCTAAGCCCGTTTCTGGTATCTAGAAGCAACATGATTTCATTACCGTACTGCAGTCAAGCCCAAGGAATCAATCAAAAACTTCAGCGAAAGTCAAGCCCAAGTTTTTCCTCCATGTGCAGAAATTTCTCCATGTTTCACGACGACATTACTAAGATTATTTATACTATAAAAGTCAAGCCCACGTTTTTCGTTCAATGGGGGATAGGAAAGAGTGGAGAGCGCAGGAAAAGAGAGGGGAGGCAAGGGAAATGAGTCTAGAGCTATGGAGGAGAGGGTGGCGAACAAGGGAGAAAGCCAATTTGAATTGAATTATAATTGAAGAGTGCCTACCATGAGGTCAATTTGCTTTCATAATTAGTACGTAATTATTAAATCAAAGAAATGGGACTTTTGTCGACGTTTTATTAAAAAACATTGTCTCCTCAAGTTCCCTACTTGACGATAGTCGTCATTTACACGAACATCCCTTATGTGCTTTAATTTATCAACTCCTTATTCATAAAATTGCCGAGTCAGGATGGTTGTAAATAAATGAGTTTTGATCTAGAATATGGATCAATTTTGGCCTTAATTTAGGCACAAAATTTTGGTGTGACATCACACACCCACACACAGAAATCTGTCAGCAAACGCTTCTTGCCTTAATTGCCATTTAAGTTGGCCCTCTTTTTTTTTTTTTTTTGTTCCTCTTCCCCCACCGATTAGCCCGATGCGATAAGGGGCTGGATTTATGCAGGAACCGTCGGAGTGCCGTGCCGGAGCCTGCCATCTCCTGGCTAAGCAGATTAAATGCTTTATACTTCGGCAGGTTGCCTGGCAACCAGGATCAGCAACAATGATAAAAATAGCTCTGTCAGGCAGGTAACCTCACTAGCATGACGCATACTCCAACTGCTGTTCCCACTCCCACTCCTGCTCCTGCTCCTGTTCCTGCTCACTTACTCTTCATTGTGGCCTGGTAAAACTTGCTTTTGACATGCGAACAAACAAGTGCCATAAATAAATTTAAATTGCGCCAAAAATCGCACGCTATTATTATTATTTATTATGTAAGCAATTTGCTGGCATTCCACTTGTGTGTGTGTGTGTTAAGTTTATTAGAACTTGGCTTTAAGAATCCTCATCACATCGTCTGACACTTTGAAAGGCAGCGTTTCTCTCAAAGGCCATCTTTTCGCTCCACATCCATTCAGTCTATAAATACGGTACAATCAGCTTGGCCTAATCGAAAATGCATTGCATTCAATTTCACTTAAGCCCCCAACTCAGCGAGCAAATTAAAATTTGTTGCCTTTTGCAATTGAAATGCATTGAATGAATTGTCCCACCGCCACGGCCGCATAGTCAGAAGCCCAACCAGGACATGCTGCAGCAGCTTAGACTTAGGACTTTGCTGTTGACCTGCTTTTGTGCCGCCCCTCCCCCCTCTCCCCCTCATCCCTCTCAGTAGTAAATTGTAACTCATAATGCAGCCGCCAAAGTGACTTCCAAATGACCTCCGGATGGGACGAATGGATACGGTTTTAGACAAAAGGCAAGAAAATCAGCTTATGAAGCTGCCAGCAAAGGATCAACCGGTAAGCCGAGCAAATCAGCCTGTAATGGGCCAGGCCGTTTTAAAAACTTGGCAAATGCATTGAACAAAAATAAAGATAATAATTGGATATGAGTATTGAGTGTGGTTATAGTGAGCAAGGGAGGGGAATCACGACCAGGTACTTACTGCTTTCAACCAAAAGCTTACCCAAAATCCAGACTTGAAACCACCGAATGAGCTGATTTAGAATCATATTTCAGGAAGTCTTTGTGATATACAAGTCGATTACAAAAAAATTTTTTAAGCCAATCGTTAAAATTCTTTAGAAACTTTTAAACTAGGCTCCTTCTGCGTCGATGAAGTGCTGTCAGCGCGATTTCCAAGCATTGAAGACATCACGGAAGGCATTTCCTGGAATAGCCTTGAGATACGCGGTGCATGCTGCGTCTCAAAATGCTTGCCTTTCATTGGCCTTTTCAGGCGATGAAACAAATGAAGTTCGTGGGGCCACATCTGGGGCCAAATCTGCTTGGCTTCGAGCAGGCTGTTTCAAATCGCTTAACTTTTCTCACCTAATCTAGAAGCCAGGTATATTTGACCCTCTTAAAATATAAATTCAAACAACTTTAATATGAAATGCTAACGTTTATACGAAAACCTCTAGAGATTTCTGAGTCACACCCGAATGAGTTTATATTGTCATGAAGACAAAATCCGGTTAATAGTGGGTAAAATTTTAAAGAATTAAAAATTAAAATCAGAAGGAAAAATAACTTAATAATAGTTTGGTTTAATTTAGGTCATGACTTTGCTTGAAATATAGTTTGTGAAGATCAAAAGTTCTCATTGTATGTTTGAAATAGTAAAGGATCGCAGCAACCCTTACAGGGACAGCTTTTTCCACAAAGTCCCACTTTTGTTTAGTCATACAACTTATATGGGTTTTAGCGACCTGTTTTTTGTCAAAGTTTTGCATTTGACTGGCTCGGGGTCGGTGGAGAGTTACAATTCAATGTAATCAACTCAAATCAACAGATATTAATTACAACATTTTGGAATAGCAATTGGGTATGTCCGTACAACGATCGCTGTTTCAAAGATAACCACATCTTATCATCAGCGGACTTTTGTATTGCATATTCACATTCAAACGACCACACAGACTTCCTTATAAATCTTGGCATCGCCGAAGAACGAGTTGGGGACTCCAATTTGCTATGGGACGAGACCACGATTCAGCCTAGAATTCTGCTATGTTTTTTTGAAAGTGTTGCTTTTTGCTTTTCCAATTGTTGTAATTAATTTCTTTTGCCTTTGAGTTCCGCAAGGTGGTTGACCAATCTGTCCAATGATCCTCCATAGCAGAGTCACTGCGTTTTTTGTAAATACACAGGGTATTTGTTTTTGCTTGTTTTTCAAAGGAAAACCGCTTTTTGGTTTTATTGCAAACATTATGGCGTGCCGTCCATTATATTAGACTTATATGGGTTTTAGCGACCTGTTTTTTTGTCATGAATTTTGGCTTGTGTTGATTATATTGAATTGTTATTCTCCACCAACCTCGAGCCAGCCAAATGCAAAACTCATACAACTTTAGCTAAATTATAATAAAAACAAGTGAGAAAGTCGGTCAAGCCCGACTATAACATACTCTGTACCTGGAGTAAGCTGAATGCAATTCTGGTGCTGGGCTTATCACAAAGTCTCTCTCTCTTCTTCCTTTTCTCTCTCTCATCTCTCTCTCTAAATTTTGTGGTGTTAGTTATGAATGGGTGGGGGAGGGGGGGGGGGGCGAGGGGAGTAGTACTTTTTGTTATAACTTGAGAACCGCTGATCCGATCTTTATTATTTCTTCGGCAAATCGATACATTTTGCTAATTACTAACTATCTCTAGAAGGTACGAATCGTCTATCTTCCAAAGTGTAGGAGATATAACGTTTTTTCCGAATTGCGGGGGCGCGAGGGGCGTTGGCAAAAATTGAAAATAAACTTGATATGCCTGCTGTTTTAAGAAACATTAGTCCCATACATGTCAAACCTCTATCTCTTACCAACCATCTCTGAGATCTGTTTGTTCATACGGACGGACGGACAGACGGACAGACAGACGGACATGGCTATATCGACTCGGCTGTTGATGCTGATCAAGAATATATATACTTTATATGGTCGGAAATGATTCCTTCTCCCTGGTACATACATTTGCACGACTTTAGTATACCCATTTTACTCTACGAGTAACGGGTATAAAAAAAAAGATGTGAGTGTCGCTAGCACTCACGAGACTTTGATGTGAAACATGATGATAAGTTTAATAGCTTATTTTCAAATCACAAGCTCTGTCAATAGTATATAATTCAGCAAGGACACTCTTTCGAAAGAAGACAAATGAAGGGGTGTAGAAATACTAACAACAGATCCCATCTAGATCCCACCCAAATACCACCCAGATCTCATCCAGATCCCTTCCAGATTCCATCCAGATCCCACCCAGGTCCCTTCCAGATCCCACCCAGATCTTGCCTAGATCCGTTCCAGATCCCACCCACATCTCATTCAGATCCCATCCTGATCCATCCCAGAACCCACCCAGGACTCAGCCAGATCTCGCCCAGCTGCCACCCAGATCGTCATCCAAATCCCACACAGATCCCACCCAGATCTTACCCCCATTCCCACCCAAAACCCACCCAGTACTCTGCCAGATCTCGCCCAGCTCCCACCCAGATACTCATCTAGATCCCACACAGATCCCACCCATATCGCTCCCAGATCCCTCCCAGATCGCGCCCAGATAAGATTCCACCCAAATCTCTCCCACATACCACAAGATCGCACCAAGATCACACCCAGATCTTTTCCAGAACCCACCCAGTTGCCCCTCTTCAGCATCTTTCCTACCTATTCACTTCCCCCTCGGCCCATCCTCTTGTGTGTTTGTTTGCTGCACAAATTAAAACAACACAAAATAAGAATGAATGTAGCGTTCACGCAGCTCAGTAACCTAGATCTTTAAAATTACGCTCAATTTCAGTGCCCTGTCTTTTCAATACTTACACTCATCTCCCCCCCCCCTCTCGTTAAATTATAAGTTTTGTCCCTTGTGTTCTCATGTTCTTTTGTTGGTTTTTTATTTTTTTGTGTTTTGTTTTTTTTATGCAAAAAAGGTAAAAAAAATATATTTAATTTGGGGTGGGTGTTTTATCTTTTATCTTTTTTTTTTTTCCCCCCACCCCCCATCACCCCCCTCCCATCCTCTACCATACCCCTCTTCTTTTGGTTTGACCCGCCGCTCCAAAAAAAAAAGACCACCAAAGTTTTTGGTTTGTGTCACGTGAGGCTCTCAAAAAAGTTTTATCACCATCTTGCGTGTGTGTGCGTGTGCCGAGCCACTGCATAAAGCAAAGACAGCAACATAATATGGTTGGCGTCAGAGTCACGTGACGCTCAAATCAAATTTTACTCCTACTAAAATCGTCCGTCAGCGTCACGTGACACTGAAATCAAATTTTACTCCTACTAAAATCGTCCGTACCGAAATTAAAGATGTTTCACATCAAAAAGTGTGAGTGTCGTTAACACTCATGAGACTTTGATGTGAAACATGATGCTAAATTTAAGAGCTTATTTTCAATATCACAAGCACTCTCAATGGTATATAAATCAGCACGGGCACTTTTTCAAAAGAAGGAATCTAACAGGGAGTAGAAATACTAACAACAAGATTACTTGCTGCAGTGCTTTACAAATTTTGCGGGAAGTTTGTCAGATACCACCCAGATCCCTCCCAGGTCCCACTTAGATTCCTTTCAGATCCCAATCAAATTCCAGCCAGATCCCACTAACATACTACCAAAGACACTACATATATAGATACCTCATCTCATACAAACTTTATTATTTGGGATCCAATGTCAGCTCCCAAGAAAAATCGGTTTTGGTGTCATATGTGTCATCCTTAATATCTATAAATTTTTTCTTTCAGCCGTATAGCTAATTTATAAAACGTATAGCTTAATTTCAATATATATATCGTTGTAAAGGCGGCGAGAATCAAGTATCGGGATCAAAAGTCAGCTCGCAAAAACAGTAATTTTTTGTTTCACATGCGTCATCTATAATATCTATAAATCTTTGATACTACCCACCTCCATCCCAGATACCACCCAGATCCCACACAGATCCCATCCAGATCCCTCCCAAAAACCACAACAACCCAAATTCCTCCCAGAACCTACCTAGATACCACCTTCAACCCACCCAAATCCAACTTAGATCCCACCTTGATCCCACCTTGATCCCTCGCTAAACCCACTCAGATTCCATCCAGATCCCTTCCAGATCCCCCCTTAGATCTTTCCCAGAATCCACCCAGATTCCAGCCAGTCTCCCCTTTCGTCCTCTTCAACATCTTTTTCACCTCTTTTCCCCCTCTGCCCATCCTATAGTGAGTGTGTGTTTGCCGAGACACTCCACAAAACAACAACACAAAATATAATTGAGCTCAAATTTAACTTCTACTAAAATCTTCCGTAGCGAAATTAAAGATGTTTCCCATCAAAAAGAAGCTCTCACCTTGGTATACAAATCAGCAGTGGCAATTTGTCAGAAAAAGAAAACCATGATGCAACTAAAACGGTTTGATGCTGCTCTCAGTGCCCTGTCTTTTCAATACTTAGTAGCACTCACTCTCCCTCTCGCGTTTACAGCAAAAGTTGTGGGAGTACGCTCTCTATTGTTCTTTTGTAGTGGTAGTTTTCTCTGTTTTGATTTTTTTGGCTGAGCCATAAGCAAAAACTGAAGAAATTAAAGGATATTGAAGAAGACTCGCACAGCTAGAAGTCTATATTCAGACCACTAAAGATGTCTTAATTGTTAAATATCTTCTTTTAATTACCCAATTATCTGCCAGAGTGTGTCACTTTGTGGTTTGATGTCTTAAATTGACATTACTGAATACCATTTCGCAATAGTTTTCCTAGTTTTATGCTGTCACACTTAATTGTCTCCAATTTGACAGCCTAAGTCCTGGACAAGTCTCTCTCCTCGAATTGCATTTAACTTAAAAAAAATGTTTGCAGTGCCAATTCATAAATTGTATTTGAAACTTTTGCTATGTTTACATTTTAATTGCAAAATGTTGCTGGGGCAACAACAAACAACAATAACAAAACCAGCCAACCAGACAGCTGCCTTTAGGCCAGCCAGAAGCAAAATGAGATTTTAACCGCAGCAAGCGGCAGGAGGAGCAATTTTTGGGGTTTTTCGGTTTGGTGATGTTTCCTCTGCGCGTGTAATAAAATAACAATCAACGCCAGACGCGACGATTTTGCGTTGTTTGCTCACCGGCCAAGTTCCAGAACAGACGAGGACTTGAACATTTGTTTTGCATTGCGAAAAGTTTTGTTGTTTGGCATATCCTGGAGGGAAGCGATTAAGAAGAGTATAAGGCTTGAAGGAAAATAGGCAGAATGTGGAGTTGTTGATTCTAGCAGGGTATATGACCGTCGAGTCTGATCTTCTTTTTATACTTCTTTTTCCAACTTCAAAATTACTAAAATAAATTAAATCGTTTAATTGAGGTAAATTGCCTATAAAATTGCTTTTCGACTAGTTTTATTTGGTTTGCCTGCGGGTGGCCATAATTGGGTCATAAATTCCAAAAAAAACGAAAAATGTGATAATTGCACCGCCAGGACACAGGACATTGGCAATTTCAATTATGTTCAATTCTCAACACACTTTTGCACTTCTGTCTTGGCGAAAAGGCAACTCTCGACTGGCAACTGGGAGCATATACCACATAAATATTGAATGGATTTCGATGTGACATGAAGCGATGTGCACTCAACACTTAAGGACAAACCCCCTCACCCCACCCCAGACGGCGCAGTATGTAAAACACTTTCACGCGCCCAGTGAATAATTTAACAGGCCAAGGATGAGAAGCGCCGCGCGGACCATAAAGTGAGAGCCTCAAGCATCCCACGAAAAATGAGTTACTTTACATAACTAAGTAATTGCCAGGCAGACGCCGACAGCGACACAAACGTTAAATTATTATAAACAAACCATTCGACACTCGTAAAAAGACAACAACAACAAGTTGAAGACAACAAACAAAACTGGCATAAAAATGTGCCAGCAAATTTCTTCATTATGCAAAAGCAACGTCAAGAGGCAAAAGTATAAAAAAAAATGAAAAGAAACGAAAAGGAAAGAAAATACCAAAACATATTTAAATGCAATAAAGCAGAAAAACAGCAGACAAACGGGCCAAAAAAGCTTTATAATATATCCATGCACTCAAAGAAAAAAAACAAAACAAACAAAGAGGAATGGAGTTTATAACGATTTGTACTTGAGACTTTAAGTAGGAATCATTTTAAACTTATAATTTAATTTGATAGCAAAAGCTCTTAAAAATACAATTCATTCTTAAATGTTTGAGGATAAGTAAACCAGAGCTTTTGCTCTGGCTTCCTGAAACCAAATAAAAATTTTCAGTCCCTGCTCGGGCGCCACTGTAACGAATTCTATTCTGGAAAGTGCACGCTGAGTCCAGGCTTGCAGAAATGTATGATTTCTTATAAATGTGGTTGCTGTAAATAAATTCCCTAAACAATGGCCCGAGGTTTTCATTAAGGACTATGGATTTCATTTCAGTATAATCCATGAGATATGCTAATGTGTGCTAACTGTGCTGGGGTATGAGGTAGGTTGTGTGCTTCCGGGATTCGAGTTCCAGCTACTCACTTTGGCCCATATTGTATTAAAATTCAAAGGAGGATTGGCTTTATTCAAACTCTAAATTCATATATATATAAATTCTATTAAAGCTTTTCGCTCTAGCTTATCAAAATCAGTCATAATTTTTATAATAAGAATACGTAAGGCTTTTGCTCTGCCTCACTGAAAAGAAAAAAACAAACAAAAAATAAAAAAAAAACTTTGACGTCCCTGCTCGGGCGCCACTGTAACGAACTCTAACGAACCCAGTCCAGGGTTACAGAAATTTGCAAATTCATTAAGTCTTGGTAGCTAAAAATAAAAAATTAATAAAAAAAAACTTTGACGTCCCTGCTCGGGCGCCACTGTAACGAACTCTAATCTGGAAAGTGCTCGCCCAGTCCAGGGTTACAGAAATTTGCAAATTCATACAGTCCTGGTTGCTAAAAATAAAAAATTAATAAAAAAAAAACTTTGACGTGCCTGCTCGGGCGCCACTGTAACGAACTCTAATCTGGAAAGTGCTCGCCCAGTCCAGGGTTACAGAAGTTTGCAAATTCATACAGTCTTGGTTGCTAAAAATAAAAAATTAATAAAAAAAAAAACTTTGACGTCCCTGCTCGGGCGCCACTGTAACGAACTCTAATCTGGAAAATGCTCGCCCAGTCCAGGGTTACAGAAATTTGCAAATTCATACAGTCTTGATGGCTATAAATAAATTCCATCAACAATGGCCTGAGGTTTCAATGCGTTCCCTGGGGAACGAGGTCAGCTGTGTGCTTCCGGTATTGTTTACGCTTGTCTGGATTCTGTGAGAGCGTCGGTACCTTGTTTCTAACTTTGAGTTCCAGCTGCTCTATCCGGCTGGAAAAGGGAAAGTTAGATGTCTACATATGCCAACTCCCTCTGCTAGGCTTACCTTTGTGCGTCGAGGTCAGGTGATCTAGTGATCAAGTGACGCTGGGGCTGGCCTTTTAAATGGTTTACTCACTTTCGGCTTCAGCCAGCCTGAATTCTTTGTAGGGAATTCTTATCAATATCGATCGAAAACCTTATCAAAACACTTATTTCCTTCATCAGAGCGATTTACGACAGCGCCCGTTCACGCCGAGCGGCGTTTGACCCTTTCTAATTCGCAACTGGGTAGATAAAGTTCAGATGCATAGCCCAACTTTTTCTTTTTCAATAAGACCAAATATTATAATTAGTATTCTGTGGTGCAACTTTCCCTAGTTGACCAGAGTATTAAGAGCTACCCGCAGTTGATTAACTAAACTCACAAATTCATAAGGACTTATAATCTCATTAGCTGTCAACCGCTTAATGTATTCAATTGTTTATTAATTAAATCGACAATAAATTAACATACTCATGGACACACCTTTGTGGGCGTTACCTTCTGCTGTACCGCTGCAAGTTACTAAATCTATGTCCACATAATCCGATAATTTCTACCATCCACTTGTCATTCTGTTCATATTTAATTGCAATTTCTGGCCCACAAAACCGCAAAAGTGTAATGTAATCACAAATCACCATCCGTAAAAAAGGTCAACTAAATGTTGAAATTTAAATTAAATATTTGCAAAACAATGATGGGAAGTGAATTTTGTGACAGTAATGGAAAATGAATAAATAAAATAAACAGCGTAAATTCTAAGCTCAAAATAAAACATTACATAAAGCTTAGTATTGATATTTAGTTTGTGTTGTTTTCGCGAAAAAGAAATTTTCCTATTTATTCCTGAATTTTCTAAACAAACGATGATCTCAAAATAATTATTTTTGAAAATCAATGGCTAGCCAGGAAGACAGCAAATCGGTCTAGAACTTATTTTTTCTTGATATGTATACACAATTTGTGACAATATCGCTCTTGGGAGGAGCATACGACTTTTGTCTGCTGGCAGGGGTCTTAGTTCGTTACAACAGCATGGATTGTACGCATCCAGCATCCAGCAAAGCATTGTGGGTTCCATTGTGGAGCCATCTTCGCGATGTTTTCATCTTCCCTCCGTAAGGTGTGCCCAATCCAATCCCAGCGATGCGTTTGTTTCCAGAATACTTCAGGAGCGCCTGCTCGGGCGCCATTGTAACAAACTCAAGTGCCTGCTCGGGCGCCATTGTAACAAACTCTTGCTGAAATGAGACAAAATTCATTCTGTTTTGCTTACGTGAAGCTTTTGCTCTGCCATACTGAAGAAAAAAATCTAAAATTTTACTGAAAACTTTCTAAGTGCCTGCTCGGGCGCCATTGTAACAAACTCTAGTTACAGATATTTATGATATTTTATTGTCGTGGTTGCTGTAAATAAATTGCCTAAACAACGGCTTGAGGTTTCAATGCGATCCCCTACGGATTTTATTTCAGGACAATCTATGAGATTAGCGTCGTTGCCTTGTTCCTAGCTTCACTTTCCGGCGGCTCTGTCCCGCTGAAAAAAAAAGTTAGATGTCGGGTTCCTGGTAGAAATTCCCACTTTGTTCTATATTGTATTAAAATTCAAGAGAGGATTGGTTCTCCAGGTTGCACGACTGCTCCGTAAAGTATTTTAGCTCTGTCGAGTGGGTTGCTCCACTATTATGCGTAATGTGTTAATGCGGTCTACACAAGAGCGGTTGGGCTTGAAACCATTTTGCTCACGTCTGAGCGGGCCAATTAGTACGGGTTAGATTCTGTTCAGAATTATAAGCGCAACGATTTTATGGATAGATTTGAGTAGAGTGATACCTCGCCAGTCCTACTCAGCAGGTATTGTTGCAGATAGATGAATGAGGGGTTGCAGAGCCCGTGATGTAATGCTGGTACCAGTGGGGACCAAAGAATTGAGCACTGAGTAATGAGTTCTAAGTGTGGAGTCCCGATTAGAGAGTACTCAGTATCGAATGTTGTGTATAGAGTTCTGAGTATCGAGCATTGAGTTTTAAGTTCTCTGGGTATTGAGTCCTGAGCAGAGAGTACTGTGTATAGAGTACTCAATTTTCAAGTAACTACTATCGAGCGTTGAGTACTGAGTATTCAGCACTGAGTTTTGAGTGCTAAGTATCGAGTACTGAGTATAGAGTACCGAGTATTAAGTATGAAGTAGATAGTATTGAGCACTGAGTATTGAGCTCTAAGTAGAGAGTGCTGACTATAAAGTACATAGAATAAGGCTCTGAGTATTGAGTTCTGATTAGACTGTACTCAGTATCAAGTTTTAAGTTTAGAGTTTGAGCTATAAAGCACTGAGTATAGGATACTGATTTTCGGGTTTTGATAACAGAGTACAGAGTATCGAGCACTGAGTAGCGAGTACTAAGTACAGAGTACACAGAATAAAGCACTGAGTATTGATTTTGGAGTATCGAGTTCTGAGATTTTCGAGTTCTAAATGAACTGAGTATTGAGTACTGATTTTGAATATAGAATACAGAGTACCGAGCACTGAGCATTGAGTACTGAATATAGAGTACATAGAATTGAGCACTGAGTATTCATTTCTCTGAGTATAAAGTCCTGATAAGAGAGTTCCAAGTATCGAGTACTAAGTTCATTTTATTTGCAAAAGTTCCTAGTTGGAATTAAAAAGTAAAAATCTGACTCTGCCTTAAGGAATGCCTCATTCAAATTGCTTTTACCTCAAGCCACAAAAACTGTAATACATCTGTGTATACAAACAGTCCGAACAAATAGTATGTGTACCTATATATTTCTGGCATAATTTTGCTGCTAATCCCAACAATCTCTAGCAATTGGCTAAACAAACAACACAGATCCATCTCCTTCAACTCATAAACTGAGTGCCTTATCCTGGGCCGAAGTTGAACTCAAATAATGATGCAATCCCCTCCCCCCCCAACCCCCCGCCCCACTTGCTGTTTCTGCTCGTATCCTGGCAGTTAGTTTTGTATGCATTGCAATTTCATTAATTTAATGAATTACACGAGGCAGCTGCCGTCTGAGAAATTCCATTTGAGGCATACGCCTCAGATTACCGCTTAATTATTATTTAAGTCAGGCATATTAAATTTGCATTCGCAATTGTTGTCAGCATCTCTGACAAATGGCCTCAGGGCGGAGCAGAACTCAATCTGATTTCGGGTTGACTCGTCGACACAACACACATCTACATAATTAGAGCCCCGACTTTTGCAGGTGACCATAATTTGGTATTTGAGTTGGAATTGCAACTGGCATTGCATGCTGATTAGATGAGAATTCTGTGATTGATGTTGAGGGCATTCCGAAGCCACTTAAGTGGAATTGCTGACAAAGGATGTTTTTTACTTTCGATTCAGTGTCCCAAGTGCCAGCAATTAGCCGCAACTGAAAACCTACATATGTACTCCGGCGTATTTATGTACGCCTATCAGCGTCCCCTGCGGTGCGCAACTTTTTTTTTCCAAATTTTTCAACCGCAAATTCCCATTTGCTGTTTGCCATTTGCCATTTGTTTGACAAGCGATTGATCACAAAATGAATGCCATAAATTTGCAAAGCCCCCGTGGGACCACCAGCCACTCCTCCCTCCCTCCCAACCCACATTTCCCGGCTATATTAGTTAGAGCTAGGCGCCAGCGATTCGCCGTACAGAACTACAAATGCCGCTAAACTATGCAAATAGTTTTGCATTTCTCAACTCCCGCCCCGCCTTGTCTCCGCATCACGTATACGCCGCATTGCACTCGCAGTGAAATATTTAAAGCAATTCAATATGGAGATTACCTGGCTGGCAACCCTCGCTCTTACGCGGCACGCGATCAAATAGTATTTTGTTAACATTTCACAGTTATGCAGCGCGAAAGGGCAAGGCGAGAGAGAGAGAGAGAGGGATGTATGCGTGCTCCTACGGTCTAGGTCTTCGTCTGGTTGATTTATGCCGCCTCATTAAGGTGTACATGCTACCATAATAAGCTTAGCCTTAGCGTGTGTGCAAGGTAAGCTTAGAACACAGCAAAATTTAACGGTCACACTGGCACAGTGGAACGAAATTCAAACAAATTATTAACAATACTTGAGGGGAAGAACATCATGTTATGTATGGGATGACGCTCCAGCCATTTAAGCCGTTGCAGACTTTTGCAGATTCACATATAGAGGACTACTTATGCTTGGTTGAGCTGACAAGAGAGATATCAAAAAGAGAGCCAAGGCAACTCATTTACTGAACATGTTTTTTCCCACTGTGTACACACTGGCGCGCAACACACATACATGAGCAAAAGACACTTTCGACTGATTCTGCCCTGCTTTGAAAAAAAAAAATGCCGGGAAGATTTAAAGCACAAAAAGAATTATTATTATAATTTTTTTTTTTTTATCAAATTTTGATCCCGACCTTACTCATTGGCCTAGGATACAGGCCTTCTTGCTTTCGGCTTATGACTGATAGTCAAGTGAACCTAGGTGCTGTGATGCGTTTGTGTTTAGTCTTCGCGGTCCAGTCTTTCACTAAAATAAGGAAAAATATAAATGTTCAATGGTGTAAGTGTGTGGGTGTCGCTCGGAGAACTGCAAAACGTATTAAAAACGTATGCGCATACGTATGCGCACTTCAATTCGCATGTTTATATCATCATAGCATTTAATATCTTTATTTGATATATCTCTTAGAAAAACCATAGATATTATCGTAATTATAAAATCTTTATGAAAATCTGAAACAACCATACAATTTTACCCGTTTCTTTTGGACTGTTCGTTCTAACCATTGCGATCTATAAAATCTTCAAACTCATAAAAATTAGCAAATTTAGCGAACTTTTTTCTCGTTCAATCTACAATCTGATACACACTATTGCTATCTATCAAATCTTTAAGGCAATCTCAACTCATTATTTGGAAAATTTTACGATTTCTTGCACCTTATATTTACCCCCCAGTTTACCAGTCGTCTTTTTAATATAAACTCAATAAAACTCGATGGGGCCAGTACAAGCAAGCGAAGGTCACTGATGATATGGTAGAGATACCATTGAAACAGCTGTATGACCACTAGCTTCACTTGTGGTGTGATGTGTTCCTCCTTTTTGGAGTTATGCGCAAGCATAACGAGACCTTGAGCCAGCATAATATTGATGGTTTGATTATCATAAAGGTCGTTAAAGCACTCACATCTCAAATCAGAACTTTAAAAACTTAGCGAGTTCCACCTTCTGTTTGCCCGTTATTAAACCTTTATAATAATCTAGGCTAATTATAAAATTTTGCAATTTTCCCATCTCGTTGGACAGTTTAATCTAACCATTTACGCGTCTACAATTGCTATCTGTCAAATCTTCATGTTACCCAAAACTTATAATCTGAAGTCATCACCAGGAGCGGACTAAGTTAGAAAATTTGTGAGTCAAAAAGCCTTTGGCAACATCAACGTGACGTCAAATTTTAGAACGTTTGTTGTGAATTTATTTATTTTACTCCCAGCGCAACAAGTACATTAGCACTTATAAATTAACGCGCTAGTCACAGTATTTTATACTTAACATTCAATCAATTTCCCTAACTTAAATTATAACAATTATTAAATTTTAACGCTAACAGACATATATATATTAATAGAATTTTGTTAAATTATTTTATTACAGCTAGTTGTTTACTACTACTAATTCCCTATCTTGCATGATTTCCCTAACCTTTGTCTTGAATTGATTTACGCTTCCAATCGTTTTAATACCATGAGGTAGATCGTTCCATAGCCGATTAGCAATTATTATAAACTGCCTCTGAGCATAATAGCTTCCATCTCGGGCATATAAAATTGTTTGTGCGCTGCGATGCTGCAGATCTGAGCATATTGTGTAGGTAAGACGGTTGTTTGCTCGTTATGATCTTATGAATAAAAGTTAGAGTTCTGAGGTTAATCCACGCTTTCAGGCTAAGGTCAAAAATCTTACGAGCTAGGTGTGAAATGTGGTCAATTCGTCTGCTATTAAATACATATCTAGCTATTGAGTTATGTGACACATTAAGTTTCTGGAAATCTCGGTAGTCGCAGTGGCCAAATACTTCTACTCCATAGAAAAGTGTGGGTACGAGAATTTGCTTTGCTAAAGTCATTTTAAGATGGACTGGTAGTACCGACTTTGAAATTGCGAGCTGCCGCAACATTCCGTATGTTTTACCGGTTGCTTTTGATATGTGATTAGTCCATGTTAGGTTGTTGTTAAAAGTTATGCCGAGATTGACTGCTTGATCCACATAATTAATTGGAGTTCCATTAATGACAACTTTAGGCAACTGGCTTGTGTCAAGGGACTTTTTATATATGACTAAACACTTAGTTTTAGCCGGGTTAAGGCCTAATCCGTTCTCTTTAGCCCAAGTATCAATTTTATCAAGCACATTATTAGTTACACACATTCATTGATATTTATAATGGGCCTACTAACATAGATTTGAACGTCGTCAGCATACATGTGGACATCACAATCAGACAGGACATCAGGAAGATCATTCACGTATACAGAAAACAACAACGGTCCCAAGACCGACCCCTGAGGGACACCACGATTGACTGAGCAAAAGTTAGAAATGCATGAGCCTGATGCTACCGCCTGCATTCTGTTATTAAGGTATGATTTAAGCAGAGAAATTGCAGTGCTAGAAAAATTGTATAAATTTATCAGTTTCGTGCAGAGAATTTCGTGATTGACCGCATCGAATGCTTTACTGTGGTCAAGTAGCGTCAGGAAAGTTACGCAGCTATCGTCCAGCTGTTTCCGAATATCTTCAACAATACTAGTTATTGCTGTGATACAGCCTCGATTCTTTCTAAAACCCGACTGTTTTTGGCTCAGTAGCTTGTGATTATTGAGAAAGCTCTGCATTTGTGTAGCCATTAGATTCTCAAAAATTTTTGACATAAATGGTAATATGGACACCGGCCTAAAGTCATTATTGGTTTTCGGTTTTTCCATGCATGTGGGAACGTGGACGTTGTAAAAGCAGTGTTAATTATATGAGTAATATGGTTGAGTATCACAGGCAGCAGTATTTTAACAAATTTTGGACTAACATTATCTAATCCTTCTGCATTTGACTTCACTTTATAAATACTTTTAATGACATCACACGGACTGACACAAGCAAAACTAAAACTATTATCACAGAGCGGTAAAACATTTAGGTAAATTTTGCACGTAGCCTCAGGTACATCTATGTATATGCGCGAACTTCTAATTCAACTCATTAACATTAGTAATCGTTGTATGTGAAATCGCTACGAGAACGATACGAGCCGTGTGCGGACGGCCTTAAGCTCCATTTACACGACCTGATCGCTCAGATGAGTTTTCGTCAGACGAACACTGTAACTCGATAAATGCCACTCAGAAGAGTGCTCAGGCCAAATAGAACCGGTTCTATTTCGTCTGATCGCTCATCTGAGTAGCTTCATGTCTACTCAGACGCCTTTTTCACGGTCAGACAGCAACTCAGATGAGTGATCAGGTCGTGTAAATAGAGCTTAAGACTCTTTGATTTTCTAAAGCAATTACAAATTATCCAAAAAAAATAGAGGCAAGCTAACTTCGGCTCGACCGAAGTTTATATACCTTTGGAGCTTGATATGTGCCTGACAGTTTGTATGGCAGCTATACTATATAGTGGTCCGATTTCGAAAAAATTTTGGTGAAATAATGTAAAATTATTGAAATCTTATAAATACGGGCGTTGGGAGCTATAACATTGAAAACAAACAAGTTTTTCTCACTAAGACTTTTTTTCAGACCTAACTTTTGTATCGCAGCTATACTATATAGTTGTCCGATTTTGACAAGGCTTGGTGAAATTATGTGAAGTCATTAAAAACTTATAAATACGAGCGTTGGGAGCGATAGCACTGAAAACAAAAAAGTTTTTTTCACTAAAACTAGTTTTTCGACCGATCGTTCCTATGACAGCTATATGCTATAGTCATCCGATCCGGCCGGTTCCGACAAATGTGCAGCGTATTTATACCAAAAGACTTCGTGCAAAGTTTGGTTACGATAGCTTTAAAACTGACGGAGGAGATGGCATAGAAACAGACGGACGGACAGACGGACATGGCTATATCAACTCAGCTCGGCATGCTGATCAAGAATATATATACTTTATGTGGTCGGAGATGCTTCCTTCTATGCGTTACAAACATCCGGACAATTTTAATATACCCTCTCCAGGGTATAATTAATCAAAATGAAAATGCCTACTGCTCAGTTAAAGTACGTATAGAGTGCGTACTTTTCCTAGTGCTTCAGCATACGTAAACGCATCTCAACTTTTGCGTCTTCGTAGTACGTACTACGCGTACTCACTTTTATTTATGTGAAGCGTAGTGTGAGTCTACGTAGTCTACTTTTTCTAATGCGTATGCGTGCGAAGGCGATCTCCCTTTCTCCCCTCCCTTGTAACAATACTTTAAAGTCGTTTAAAGTTGATTCTGGTCCGTGATTTCTATCATTCGGGGAACTTCCCATTCATGGAATAATGGTCGGGACATACACGGTGGTGGAAACTTCATGAAGTTTATCAAAGAGCTCTTGCTTGTTGGAAAGAGGTGTATTGGTGTCGCTTGTCCCCCAATACTTCTTTCCTACAAACAAAAGCTTAAGCAACTTAAAGTGTGACCAGTTTTGTATTTTAATTTACTTACCAGTTCTCTGAGCTCTTTTCATGCCACGTTAGAGTGATTTGGAAACTTTAAGTGTCCAGGAAGAATTTTTGATTATATTAGTCACTACAAGTTCTTTCAACTATGTTTACACAAAAAAAGTGCAAGGTGACAACTTTTAGCGACCACTTAAAATTTTTAGACAAAAGCACAAAAAGTTGTGGTGCTCTCTTTATGCTAAAATAGTGGGAGCTTACAACTTTTAGTGTGACCAGGTTGGTTTATTTTTACTTTTTTGTCAGTTTACAAATCGTTGACTTTTTAACATTAAGCAACTGTGATTTAACAACTTTTAGGGTGACCAAGTTGGATTTTCTCTCACTCATAGTGAAATGAATAAATAAACAAATGTCAATAAAAAAGTGCGAATTGACTGCTTTAAGTATGACCAGGTTGGATTTGTAACTTTCTTTGTCATTTTAAAAAGTCGGCGAGCGATTGTAACGCTTGGAAAATGCAAATTGACAAATTGGAAAATGCAAAGAGTGACCAGTTTGGGTTTTTACTTTTATCATATTACAAATTCTGTAAGAAAATCTTGTAACGCTAAAAGGGCTCGAATTGACAACTTTTAGTGTGACCAGGTTTAACAAAAATTTGTTTGTCATCTTTCAGCTGATCTTTAACATAAGATACGATTCGCTTTCTTGTGAGAGCTGGCAAGATCGTAGTCAGGGTGGCTAAAGGTTGACTATTTCGTAGCTTTCAAAAGAAACTTTTTTAGTAAAATCCAAAAAAAGATATTTGGTTTCCCCTAACCTTTAAAAAAAATGGTGCTCTCCCTCTTCTGTCTAGAGTCTAGAGTCTAGTCAACTGCCAGCTCCACACGAACTCAATTTGTGCTAATTCAACTCCCTTAACTGTCATCACAAAACCAGTGTGCAGTTGGTAAGGCCAAAGCCAACTCCAATTCCGTATCCAAATAAGCGCCTGGGTCAAGGTTATTATTCCAAGGGCTTAGCCTTAGTGGGCCAACAACTGGCGAGGCTTTCAACGCGCTGACTAATCACTGAGCGAACAAGCGTTGCGTATGCGTAATATGCAAATAAATGCAATCACAAACACACACACACATATATATGCCATCCTGTGCTCCTCTGCCAGCCTGGGCAACAATTTCATTTAAAATTGCATTCGAGTGCAAACCAAACAAACGACAGCTGCCGCTACTGGCTTATTGCTTTTCGCCTTAATGTGGCATCAGGAGCAGCAAAAGAAGAAAAATTGACGTAATTAAAACAAGAAGCCGGCTACCCACAAGCCAAGGCATTGATCTCAAGGAAGTCACGGTCGCCAACTGAAAATACTTCCAATTTCATCAACAATTACCAACTTAAAGAACAAGAAGCCACATCAGTTATATTCTCCATAGGCGATGATAAGACGCGTCTTTATGAGTTTTTAAAAAGCTCTAGAGACAGCCGGGGATAAGCATATATTTATATATGAAGCCTCGTTTGATGTATTTAAGAATTTTTGGCTAAGAATGGGTAGCCTATTAGCGTGCCAAAAGTAGCGCGTATCCTCCATCGCGTATCAACAACAAGGACACCCACACACGCACACACGCACACACACAAGCTGGTCTATTTCTTTGGCTTTCAAGTTGAGTGCCTAACATTGTCGTCGGCCATATCTCTGTCCCCTTCCCCTCCCTGAAACCCATTTGACAGCACTCATAATCCAATATGAGTGCATATTAACTTTAATCAGTTAGCGCACGAGTAAGTCTGCTGTGGGGGGGTGGTTGGCTGGGAACGGGAAGAGAATGGGAAACATCAACAGACATTTCACTTAGACTTTTTTGAATGAGCTTTCTGTACTTAAGTCGCGTCAAGTTGGGCCATGTCAACATATGTACATATGGATGTATGTACACTGAGCGGAAAATTAAGTACTTTAACTTCAGAAGAAGTTTCTTTTACTGACGTTTGATGTCTCAGTAAAGTCAACCGCTTTTACCATTTTGCAGAGCAGCTGAGTAGTGAGTTTTGAGTAGTAAAAACTGAGAATCAACTACTGAGTATCGGGACCACAGTATTGAGTATAGAATAGGATAGAGTATTGAGTACTGAGTATCGAGTAGCTAGCATCATGTAGTGAGTAATTACTGAGTTAAGTACCTAGTATCGAGTAGAATGAATATAGACTACTGACAATCGAAAACTGAGTGTAGAGTTCTGACTTTGACCTGATAGGATTTTCCACTTTCATTATCTTTTCGTGAATTCGGCAAGCGCTTTGAACACTAAGAAAGTGTGAATTGTTAGCTTAAAGTGTGACCAGACTTTTTATTTTTAACAGTGACATAATAGTGACTAAACAGTGACTTAACAGTGATTAAACAGTGACTTAGCAGTGACTAAACAGTGACTTAGCAGTGACTAAACAGTGACATAACAGTGACATAACAGTGACATAACAGTGACTAAACAGTGACTTAACAGTGATTAAACAGTGACTAAACAGTGACTCAGCAGTGACTAAACAGTGATAAAACAGTGACTTACCAGTGTCTAAGCAGTGACTAAACAGTGACCACACAGTGACTAAACAGTGATTAAACAGTGACTTGGCAGTGACTAAACAGTGACTTAGCAGTGACTAAACAGTGACTAAACAGTGACATAACAGTGACATAACAGTGACTAAACAGTGACTAAACAGTGACTTAACAGTGATTAAACAGTGACTTAACAGTGACTTAACAGTGACTAAACAGTGACTAAACAGCGACCAAACGGTGAATAACTTTTCAGTAAAAGACACCCTCTCTGTTTTGGGGGTTTTTTTTTAGTTCTGCGATTTTTTTTACGCTAAGAAAGTGCCAATTTACTACTTTTAGTGTGACCAGGTTAAAAAATCGTACTTTGTTCGTCATTTAAGAAACTTTTTACCCTTTTTTAACAGTATTAAAGTGAGAATTCACAACTATAAGCGTTTTTTGTTTGGGATTGATCTTATTACTGATTTTTACGCTTAGATTTATCGATTTTTGAACTTTTAGTGTGACCTTGTAAGATTCTGGATTATATTAGTCCCTTTTCTAGCCATTCGAACTTTCTTTACACTGAGAATGAGCGAGTTGCCAACTTTCAGCGTGACCAGTTTAACGATTTACTTTCGTAATGATTTCACGAATTCCTCGAGCTCTTTTAGTGTGACCAGTTTGGTTTTTATACTTTCCGAGTATTTTTGCGAAATTGTTGACTTTTTTTAATACCATGAAAGTGCGAATTGACAGCTTTTAGTATGACCGAGGACTAATTATTGACTTAAGAGTATAGAGCAATCAGTATCAATACGATAAAACGAGTTCTGAGCATCGAGTGGTAAGTATCGAATACAGAGTATATTGTTAACAGAGTATTGAATACCTACTAATTATCGAGAACTGAGTATCGAGAACAAGTACTGAGTATCAAAAATCAAGTACTGAGTAATGAGTAAAACATAAGGACTAATAAGTAAATGTTAAGGACCAATGAGTAATGAGTAATAAGTAAGGAGTAATGAGTACTGAATACAGAAAACTAATTGTCGAGAACTAAGTATTGAATACTAAGTATCAAGAACCGAGTATCGAGAACTCAACATGGAGAACTCTGTATCAAGTATTGAATATTAAGTACTAAGAATCGACTACTGAGTCTTAAATATCCAGTACTGAGTATAGAGTTCTAAGTATCGAGTACTTAGTAATGAGCAATGAGTAATAAGTCAGGTGTAAGGACTAATGATTAATGAGTACTGAGTGATGTGTAATGTGTAATGAGTAATAAGTAACGAGTACTGAGTTATGGTCACAGTCTAATGAGTACTGAGTATTGAGTTTTGAGTACTGAGTGATGAGTAATGGGTTATGAGTATTGAGTACCGAGTATCGAGTTCTAAGTAGCAAGTACTAAAAAAATGTGACATTTTGCATATTTTTCTTCTCCGCTTTGGCTTTGTCTCTTGAAATAATCCATTAAAGGCGAAAAAGAAAAATCATTTTACCCTTCCTTATAGTTTCCCACATTTCCCTGACCCTTTTTTTCTCTCTGTGCACAGGACAAGTCTGTCTTTCGCTTGTCGCTTGTTTTGTTTACGTTCCAGCCGGAGTCTTGAATATTTCAATTTTATTTGGTCTACACGTGACAAGTACTAAGTGTGACTAAGCAGCCGCTCCTCCTTCGGCTGGTAGGTGTTTTTGGGGTTATATATATTTTGCTTGTCAGCTGTCACACAAAACACATGTACATACACGCACATACAGTCAGTCCGTATGCCTGTCTTACTGATTTGTCACTGGGGCATTTAATTTCATTTGACAGTTTCCCCCTTATTATTTACACTCATTTTGTATTTCAACTTCTTATTTTCTGTTGATGTTTCTCACTAAAATACAAAATTTTGTAGCTTAATTTGCTGACTTTTGACATTTTAAATAAACACGCCGGGAAATTACATTTCCAAAAACTCTTAACGGTTTTTTTTTTTTTAAATGGGGTAAAGACCAAGTTTATGCTTTGGTAATGAAAGCATAGAATAATATTTAGATACAAAATGTTCATTTTCATTTCATTTAAAATGTTTAATTAGTCGACTTGGCTAGGGTACATAAAGCAAACACAAACACAAATACACAACCAAAAGAGGGATCAAAGCATCTAAGCAGCTCACATGATGTCCAGGTACATATTGGTGGGAACAGGTGTTGTTTAAGGCAGCAGCAACACAGCAGCATTTGGATTAAAGATTCTACCTACACGGTTTTGTATTGACATTGAGTATTGGAAAGTATTAGGTTACTTGGCGACTTAAATGATCTACATAACATCCCAGGCATTTCGTTAATGTGAATAAAGTAACACCAATAAATAAATTAAATGATGCAACAACAACTGCAAATGAACGTCGTGAAATACAAAATCTACAGTCTATGAGGCTATAAGGCAGTGTTCATAAAATACGTCAGATAATCAAGGAAGGGAAGTAAGTAATTAATTAAATCTAGGATTCATCAAGACTCTTTGCATTCGATTTAATCTTGAGGAAACACACATAATGCTAAAGATATTATCATAAAAGAATTCGAATCAATATTAAGGTACATAATTGTAGTAGCTTAGGCCCCCCGCACACAGAAGGCGGAGCGGAGCACAGCCTATCCGCTTTTGAATTTAAACACACTGAGAGCGCGCACACCAAAAGCTTAGCAACGCGAAGCGATGAGTGGCTTATCTGCTGTAAACAAGAATGCTTCTTGGGAATATTGGCTTTGGGATGGCAAAATCTTCCATTTTGCCGCTTCAAAGTAGTTTCTAATATAAAATGTGGGAGTACAAGTTTTTACAGAATCTTTTCGTATCTTCATAGAATCTTTCAGTATAGTGATATTTATTTTGTGTATAAACAGAGTATATAAGAGTTTTAAAAACTCACCTTTAAGGGCCGATTTCTGTTCTTCCAAACAGCTGCTATGTGTCAAATAGTTAGTTTATGTGACAAATAGCTCTATGTAGAAGATGTGAAATCGGACCTAAGTGAATTAACTTCTGATTGCGAAGAAATAAAGTTTTTAAAAGTAATAATCAAATATTAAATATCAATTCTGTAAGCGATGTTATAGATTTGTGGTGGTCCCAGTTCATCCAGCTCCAATCACGGATCCAGTTTCTCTTATAATTCTAGTTCACCCACATACATCCCACCAATACCTACACAGAGAAAAAAAGGATAGTTTCTGATGATCCTCAGGATATTTTTCAGTATTCCATTTGGACTGGCTAGTTAACTATCCTTTTTGGGATCCATTGGATATTTTCTGAAATCGATTTATTTTCGCTTAAAAAGGATATATCAGAAAGAAAATATTTTATTGATCTTTTTCTCCATCCAAAGGATTGCTGAAAAATGTGAAAAGGATATTTAAAAAATGGATCTTAAGTGGATATTTTGAATATCCATTCTACGGGGATCTTTTTTTTTCTGTGTACAACTATCAATGCTCGATACTCACACATTTTTATGTACTTCTTACCATTCTTTCATTCATTCTTACGCACGCCCACCGTCAATAAACCGATCTAAAGCCTAATCAGTGTATTACACTAAATATGTAGGTAGGTAGGTTTAAGTAGACCACAGATTCCGACTATTGTCCAACACATCGACAAATGTTTTAAAGTTTTGGAAAGGTTAAAAAAAACGAGGACTTAAACTATACGTGCTGTTTCAGAAACTCCGCCTTTTTAACACTTTCCAATCTAAAAGCTAGTATAGATGAACAGCAGATAGAACGCTTATTAACTCAAACTAAGCGGTGCTCAAAAGTTCTACATGTCAGCTAATGAATTTGATAATTAAAAATTGCATTATTGACATGAAGAATATTATTTTAAAAATTAAGTGTTTATAAATCGAAGCAATTCTTCTATATTCAAGCGAACCAAGGTTCGAACCAAATCCTAGGGTTCAGGGGTTCCGTTAACCGGTCCGCGAACCGAACCTAAGACTTACCGACAGGTTCGAACCCCTGGACCGAACCTTCTGCAAAATTTTAGAGGTTTGCAACCTTGGTTAGGAATATTTATGTCTAGATCAGTGTCCAGCACCGTTCAATGTTCTGTGTATTCAAGTAGCGACTTCCATCCTCTGTAGCAGCGGCGTCGATACACAGACACTATACGAGCGTACACTGCTCTCTTTTGCACTAACAAACATGTGCTCACTGGGAGCGCTCTCGCGTGTCTGAACGCACACATGCAAAGGCAAAATAAGCATGTGTGTTTTTGCCCCCCCTCGTTTAGATGAAACAATGAATTTGATTTGAGCTTTCCTATTCTTATAATTTTGAGATCACTAAGCTTGTCTGCTATTATGCTAGATTCACATCTAATCCTTCCACTATTTCACAGACAAAAACATATAAATCAGTGACATATATTCCCCAGTACTCTGAAAGACTCGCCAAAGCTGACCTATACGACAGGGATCAAATCACAATAGCCCACAAGCCATTATATACCTTGGCTGCTCTGTTTAACAATTTGAAGAGTAATGTTGCAAAGTTGGACAAAAACAATTTAGTATACCAAATACCATAAGCTGGAGACGGGAAATATATGAGAATATCTGGACACAGGTCAGATATCAAGAGACGAAACGAGATCAACACACAAAAAGCAGCAGTTGCGGCCCACTGTGCAGAGAGCGGACACTCTCCTAAATTTGATGCCACAAGTATTTTACTTGCGATTTACTCTAGAGATGTTGTACATCATTAATACACCAACAAATATAAGGCTGAATTTTAAATTGGACACAGAGAACTGCGCTTACATATATAGGCACTTACTTGACCAAAACAATCGTAAGGATTAATTAGTCTTACATCAAACTCCGTGGCGAGCCCTTGTTTCTTGTCCCTCATCAATGTATGTATTGGTTCGAATGTTGTTTACTTTCCATTAGCAAAAATCTTGTTAATTATATCTGTTCAATGTTGTTTATTAGCCTCCGATATAGGCTCGAAATATATTGCGAAAACGAAAAGGAGTCCACTGTTTTTCAGTCCTTGGATGGGACGGATGACCTTGAGCCGAATAACCAACTATTTGTATTGTATAATGTTATACAAATTCTATATTCCCTTTGATTTCGCCTTGAATGTCAATTTTTTCAATAAAAAGGTCTTTTTGACAAATGACATCATCTCTAAGATTTTACGGGTAGATCAAATTTTCGCCTTTCCATGCCTTTGATAATTGGGCTTAAGATTTTCTGAAAGCTATTGTCATTTAGAACCAAAAATCAAAACACAAGCATCTTTAGTTTCTGGTTAACTGAAGGGTGTAAGCAAAAAAAATCCCGGAGAATGTATCAGTAGTGTTCACAAGCAAACTTTTCAAGAGTCAAACCAAAAATAAAAAATGTTCATGTTCTGACATTCATACACGGTCAAGATCAAGTAACCGTCGCGACGCTGAAACATTTTCTTGTTCACACATACATAACCATGTTAAAGGCTTTCTTTTATATTCATATTCAGGGAAAGAGAGTGATCTGAAAAAGGCGATCGCACATATAACAACTTTAAGTATTCACACAAACAAATTGGCTGTGTAGTAAAAAATAAAGGAAAGATGAGGAAGGTTACGTTGTCTTACCTCAAATCTCTTTCCATTTCAAATAACCCACGAATAGTCACAGTTATTGATTGAATTTATTTCATTTTCCATATTTATAGACAATAAAAATAATGTTTGCTTTTCAACATTTAGTGTTAATGTTTATGTGTGTATGTATATGTATGTTGTATATATTATAATTTTATATTTAATATTATTTAATCGTCCAGTACATATACATATAGGTATATATATATTTATATATTGTACAATATATCAAATTCCAGCTTAAACTTATATGAAAAACTAAAAAAAGTCAATAAAAGTTGAAAAATTAAATGCATTAGTTTTATATATTTGGTTTGGTTGATGTTTATATATATTATTTATATAAGTTGAGTTTGTCGTAATCAAGGAACCAGCTTGGCATAGTATACTATCAGTAAGTATCATATGTATATATAAGTATATACCATATGAGTTGTGCTTCAAGTGTATACAGCTGAGAGACCTTTTTGACTTAGTATGGGGGGGAGGGGAGGTCTCACTAATGTTTTAGTACTAAATAAATTCCATATATTTTGGTGTTTTATGTTTCAAATAGTTTTTTTTGGTAATTCATGATTCATATCAGTTGTATGTACTCGTATCTTGTGATATGTTTCTTAAGCAGAAAATATCTGGATCAATATATGTGTGTAGGTATATATAGCTATTGGTGTTATCTTGTTCTATTGAGACCCATTTGTGGTGGATCAGAAGAAGAAAGAAATTAAGTTGAAACACAATTTGAGTTTTGAGGCAAATAAGAGGGGATCCCTTAGCTCATCACAAATAAATCATTTAAACTAATTTACCAAGTTTTTAATTGTGCATTTTGGCATATATTTGTTTAACCATAACTAATTTTATAGGAATTTATATAAAAAAATACAACTTTGGTTTTGTTTGGTATTCTTTTTGTTTTTTTGCTTTGGCAACTCTCTCTCTCTCTCTCTTTCGCACTCTCCCTATCCTTATCCCTTTCACTTTTCAGCTAACCCTGTTGCACAATTTCGACGAAATTAGTTACTATTTTTTTTTCTTGCATTTTATACAAAATATACATAAATAGTTCTACAAATAGCTAAGTTACAGTTACAGTTACAGTTATCGTTAATCGTTATCTAGTTTATAGATATCAGCCAGACTCTGACCTCTTGTGTGTGTGTGTGTGTACAGTTGCTAGATTTGTTTTGTTCTATATATCTACTACATACATAATACATACGTTGTTAAAAAAAAAAAAAAAAAAACATGAGCTGCCTCTTGGTTTGGTTAACAAATTTTATAAGTCTCAGCTTGGTCGGCTAAACTGCTCTCTAAACATTATTTCCCCAGGCCTTTTTAAGTAGTAGACACACATATTTATATATCCAGCTATATATTGTTGGTTAAATTTTGGAGATCTATCGTTTACCAAACTTCGCACTTTTTGGCCGGATTCATACGTTTATCGGGTAGGCATTGGAACACCTCTGCAAATTCTTCCATATTCGATAATGTTCCTATTACCCGAAATTGTGAGGGTGAATGCGGATCCTTTTCCATTTGCAGCAAAGTGGTCTCCTCTGTGGTGCTGGAACACCAGACCTGTGAAAATGATATAGAATAAGAGAATTTCCTTTGTCTAGAAACGAAAAAAAAAAACTTACCTGGGCAAAGGAAACAAAAAAGAGCTGAGCATGGGTTAAATTTAGACCCGGCAATTTGAGAATATCAGCCTCGTTCTCATTTTTGGTACGCAAATAGGCATGATAGGCTGCCTTGAGACCACCATTGTCAGCTATGTTCTCACCTGTTCGAAATGAAAAAGAAGGGCGAGATTTGGGGTTAAGTGAAAGGAAAAGAGTTTCGAACCATTTAAATTTATAGACTCCCGACTCTTTGGAAAGAGTCCTATATTGTTAAACTACATACAATAGCTCAACTCTCGGCTTTTCCTAACTTATTGAAAATATTATAACTTCCACCTTGCTCCGTTTATTTTAAAGTCGATTTGATCACCTTTCCAGCAAGGGTTCATCCCAGTTAGTATTTTATGAAATTTCTGATCACATTCAAATCTTTTTCGACTTCTCAGTCATAAATGCGCTCGATCTCTGGTCATCAATGATGCTTTTGTCGGGAGAAACTGGTCCCCAAGACCAAGACAAGACTCTTTATGAAGAGTCGCTTTTCTAATCAATCTGATGCCATTTACACCGACTTCAGTAAAGCAAAAATAATTTAATAAAAGTAAAGAAAATATATAGTATATTATATTCATGATCGTTAAAATTAACGGTGAGTACTAGTAAAAATAAAATTTTTTTATTTTAGTTTTTTTTTAAGTCAAATCTTTTGCTACCTTTTGATTGGCAGGAAGAGGAAGAGGAGCAACAGAAGGAGAAGATGAAACATAAATACTGGGTTAATCCATATCTGATCGAGAGAAGTGAAAAGGGGCGCTATTTTAAAGAAGTGAGTAGTAATGCCTTGAATGGATAATTTATTAAGTATTTTTGATAGTTTGAGAACATGATTCAAAATCCTGATGTCTTCCACGATAACTTCCATATGAGCTACACATGCATCGGAAAGCTTTTCCAAATACTTATTAGAAGCACACTTGATGCCCCAAAGCATGTCTCGCCCGGATTGAATACCACCTCAATTGAAATTGGCAGTAGTTATGGAGTAAGGCTTGGTGCTGTTTAGATAACTTAAGACATTGCGCCAGCATACACCCAATCAACGGCACCTGATTCGTGAAGGAAACTCCAATAAAAAGCCACCTGCGCTACCCGTCTTGAAGAGCTTCGTAGCCGACATTTTGTTGTGGTACCGGTTGCTGTCCTTCATTCTTGCATTCTATCAATTTTAATAAATTTATTTCATTAATATGCATAGTTCAGTATTTAGCGCCATTACTTAACGCTTTTGCCAAGCTCTTCACTAACGCACAACCATGCCGCGTTGACTGCGTTGGAGTCTGAGTGTTTCTTGTTCGCCAAGTCCCACAACTCGCTCTACACTTTTACGGCGTTTATTAATTTCAGCTTGTCAAGTCTTGAAAATGCTCATTTTCGCTTTGGTGTTGTCCTTTTTGCCCGCACAAACTAGAATCAAATCCTATTTTCGTTGCGTCGCCACAAAAAAACTCGTTAACAGCACTTAAAGTTACGTTATTTTTAAGATACCTTATTGGCAAATTAAGTTTTTTTTTCCGTTAATTGAAACCAATATAAATACCACAAAATTGTTTTAATTATGTAAATAATTATTATTTTTTTTTTGAATAAAAAATATTTATTGAAAAAAAAAAATTAAGGCGCAGCAGTTTTTTTATATGGAGTTTTTCATTTTGCGGCCATTTTGCGAGCCGTGGATACCACCCTTATATATATAAAATTTGCATGCTTGTTACCCGTAACGACTTTGCTGCTAGGTTCTCCCCACTTCAGGACCACTTTCCACAAATCGAGCCCACATCCCGCGCACTTCCTACCCACCTCAATGCCGTAACATTTCGCATGTGTGTTGCTGCACGGCCCAAATAGCCACCCCTACGTGTTGCTGGTATTGTTAACTGTTTACACACCCACACACAGATAGGACAAAGGAGTAGTGGTTGACAATTACCAACTATCAAATCTTTATTTGCAATCCATTCTATTCATTTATCTCTCGGAATCTAAAATCAATATACAATTTTCAAAATTTCTCAACGTCTTTTTAACTTATTATTTTTGCAAATTTTAAATTTTAAACTTTGAACTCATTATGCAATTTTGTAAATTATGCGATTTTTGGGACAGAGAAAATAATAAGAATTTCACTCTTGAATCAAGAACATTCGTTCTCAAAAGTACGGAGAGAGCAATAATTTTTGATCCCAGAGTAAATTTTTTAAGCCGTCGTTCTTGGTATAAAGAGTTTCAGTACTTGATCCAAGTAAGAATAATTTTGGGAGACACGACAGAGACCCAGTTCCCTCTATCCCCTTGCCTATAGACTCACATGGAGAACGAATTTAACTCGATTTCAAGAGCGAACTTCTTAAAAATTCAGGAACTACTAAATATTGTTTTCAAGAGCGTTTATTATTCGCTCTAGTCATTTATTGGTGTATTAGTGTGTCCATAAATCTTCTATAAAAAAACAAATCTTCATAATAATTCTTGGTATAAGAAATTTAACAAATTTTGGATTTTTAAATTTGTGCAAAAGTATGTAACAAGGAGAAGGAATCATTTCCGACTATATAAAGTATATATATTCTTTATCAGCATCAAAAGACGAGCTCGAGATAGCGCAAGACCAGCTTGCTCAGCTTCTACTCCAGGTCCAGAGTATGTTAACAAACAGACTTTCTCAGTTTTTAGTTGTGTAATTGTTTGATTTCACTCCGGTTTGACCGTATAAATTGACAAATTTCCAAGCATGCAGGCAGTCAATTTTACTTTTCAATCTTTGGCCAATCCTCAACTGAAAATTTGCAAAATTTCGGAATTTTGTCGTTAGTTTGAATGTTTGGTCTACAACTCTTATTTACCCGTCCGATGTTTACCGTTTTGAAATTTATAGATGACTCGTAGGCCTTCTAGAGTCATAGTGACGAAATTAGCAAAATGTCATAGATTTGCCGAAAATATCGTATGAGCGGTTCTTAATTATGAGCAAATAATGAGATTTTGTAGCATAAAGACTTGAGATACGGCCTATGACTCTTTCCTGACCGCCATGGACATACTGTGAAAATTTCGTGAAGTTTGGCTCAGCGGTTTCCAGGGAAATATCTGACCACTTCTGGCTGTGATTAGGTATATGTTTTTCTCTTCCTTCCAACTCACCCAATGTCTGCTTGCCATTCAGATTGCGTCCGTTCATCTTGTAGCCCGTGTATTGGCGTGCAATACACTCGGCCTTTTCGCTGAAACGTTCAATACTTTTGGGATCCCACCAGCGATTGATGTTGCCAAATTTATCATATTCCCTTCCCTGATCATCAAAGGCATGCGTCAACTCGTGACCCATGACCACGCCCATGGCTCCAAAGTTCAGACTCTTCGGATTGTTGATATCGAAGAACGGGGCCTGGAGTATGCCGGCGGGAAAGACAATCTGATTCTTGGTGGGCGTATAGTAGGCATTCACCGTTTGCGGTGTCATGCCCCAATTGGTCTTATTCACCGGCTGGTCCAGACGCTTCAGATTGCTCTTCAGATTGTAGATGCCCACCTGAATGTTGTTCTCGAAGTAGGCATTGGGTGTGATATTCAGTTCGGCATACTTCCGGTCCAGCTCCTCCGCATTGAGTATGTAATCGGGGAAACCAATCATGTCCGAAATCTCATTGGCCTTCTCGATGGCCTTCTCGCGCGTCTGCTTGTCCACCCAGGTGAGATTCTGGAGATTCAGCTTGAAGGCCTCACGGATTTCGCCAATCATTTGCTCCGCAGCTGGCTTGGATTCGCCATGGAAGGCCTGGCGTACGAAAATGGCGCCCACAGCGAAGCCAACCACATTGTTGGTATCGGAGACACAATAACGCCAGACCTCCTCGCCGCCATCGGAGCCCATTAGAGCTTTGCGCACACCCTTGTAGGCATCCCGAAAGGGTTTGGACAGGCAGCTGGTGAGGGTGCGTACCGCCTGCCAAATGAGATAGTTGTTCAGGGTGCTGGAAAGAAGAAGACACAGATGACTATCTCCCTCCCTCTCAAGTGAATTAGAACTTACATTTTGCCCTCCTCCGTTTGCTCCATTTTCATTATAATCTCTGACAGATTTTTAAGGAAGTCGGGAGCATATACCACCACCACCTCGTTGGCGGTTACCCTACGATTAACCATTTGCATGGCATTATCAAAATGATCCGTCCAGTTCAGAAATGGGGCCAATTGGGTCAACTGTTTCAGTTTCATGGGATGATACATGGCCTCCTCATTGCGACGATCCTCCAACGGAATGGTTATATTTGCCAATTTCTTTTCAAAATTAATGACACCCACCATCTGAGCACGGGCATCGGTCTCATTGGCCCCCAAAAGGACGCACACTTTGGTCATGTATTCAATATACTCGTTGAGAACTTTGCGATGATTGTCCGTCTTGTTGTTGTAGTAATCTGAGGTGGGCAAGGTTAAGCCACCCTGATCGATTTGGATGACATGACGGGAGGAATTCTTGTCATCTTCTCCAATGGCCCAGCCGAAAAGACAATTGAAATTGTATCTGTTAATGAAAGATGAAAGATAGAGAAATTTAATTAAGGGAACTAGCGAAATCACTAACCACTAGGGGTCACTACTTTACAGTAGGCACATCTTTGACTCTGGAGACAAATCTACACCAGCCTTTTAGTAAGATTTTGTGGCCCAGCAAGTGTTCCCACCCAATAGTTTAAATGGGAACAGTTGTTAAGAAGCAGGTTTCTCATACAAACTCAGTTGCTTTGCTTTGGTGTTAGGTTGTGTTCTTTCAGACACTATTTTCCAGATTTATTGATTCATCAGTCACGGTAAAAAGGTTGAAAATTTTCTTAATGCTCTGATGCGGTACGGTTCCTTCACAATACTGGCTTTGGAGCTCATTTGTGGAAAACAGAATTCTGGTTAAGAGTGGCGCCAAGCGAACTGTGCGAAGTGCAGCCCAGTTTAAGGGTGATTACACGAATAATTATTTTAATTTAGGTATTTAATTTGCTAGTGCTTTGTCTCTTTTTATTTATCGAATTTCTAGTTTTTCGATATCGTTGCCCTTTAGGAATTATCGACAAAAAAAAAAGTGGAGAGCGCAAGAAGAGGGAGGGGGCGAGGGGAAAGAGTTTAGAACTGTGGAGGAGGGTTAGTAAACTATCCTGGAGACTCAAAGTGGAGGAAAAGGTGCAAAAGCGCTATGCCCCAGAAGATACCTACCTACCTAACTGTAAAATTGGGGATTGAAAAAAGGGGGAAATTGAATTATAATTCAAGATTGGCTGCCATGAGGTCAATTTGTTTTAATATTTAGTTCGTATTTATTGGCTCAACGAACCGGAATTTACTCCACGAAACTATATCCAAAAATATTGAATCTCTAATTTTTGGGAAAGACTAAGTCAGGATTTACACGGTGAAGCGAACTTAATGAAGTTTTTCAAAAAGCTCTGCCTTGCAGGAAAGAGGTGTAGTGGTATCGCTTTCCCCTCTACTCTTATTCTCTACGAACGAAAGCTTTTTCAAAAACTTCATGAAGTTTGCTTCACCCTGTAAATCCCGACTTGGGAATCTATAATTTCCCAATTAGCGGCCAAAAATACTTCCAGTGGAAATATCATGGTGAATCTTTTTTCATAATTCTATAATACTTTAACAAGTAATAAAACACACTAGGGTGTGCCTAAGTCCCTGCAAACCGCAACAGATATCGCAGCAATCTGCAAAAATCCGCAGCTGAATCTGAAACCATATAATCCGTAAATATTGACGATTTTTTTAAAATAAAAGTTATCTTTAGCTTCGATTAGCTTCACAAATAAAAGCTTACGTAAAATAATACGTTTCACACAAATTTGTACTTAAACAGATACCCACGTTACACTAATTTCTTACCATTAACACAACACATTAACTACCCGCAAATTGTCTGTTTTGTGACAGTAGTTAATACCTTTCATTACAATATTTATTGCTTCCATTGGACGAGCAGTCCGTTTTGAACGCGTTTTTATTTTTTTGCGGTCAATCAAAAAATTTTAATCTTGCTGTCATTCACAGGATGATTTTGTATGCCTTTTAATAGGCTAGTTCTATAAAGACCAAAAACAAGAATGCATTTTAATAGCCAAAATGTTGACTTTGAGTTTTATTTTGGACACTTTTAGGAGCGACGACTGCGTGCTGCTGCAAAATCCACAATATTCATATATTTATCTGAAATGGGAGCGGGATGGAAAGGACTTGACGAAAGGGATTAATATATAATTCCGGAATTTTTGAGCGTTTAAAAAATTTGTTTTGGTGCTTTAGGTTGGAATGGGAAGAATATTTAACTGTGAACTCGAAACTGTCTTAAAATCTTGAACGCGGACAAAGTTGCGGCGGGTTCAGCTAGTATGGTACTGGGTAATATATATGTTTCTTTTATGACCCGCCCTAATGGGTACCTTTATATGTTCTATTTTATAGGGCAATAAAAAATTAATTTAAAAAAAGCACATTGCCCAATCTCACTTCGACGTGATTAAAAAAAAAGCTTGGCAATCAAGTCAACCAGCAAAACACAAAACAATCACTGGAAAGAACACAGTTGGTTCCAGGTGCATTGATGAATTGTTTAAGTCCAGCATTCGTTGGGCAATAAACAAACAGACAATTCTGTGCTCCATGATGGGAGGCCGTGAGCCAAATGAACGACGTCGGATTCCTTTAAATTCTATAAAGTTTGGAATTTTCAGTCATCAGTACGAAACGTTGAACGTTTATTTTCCGGTGTGAAGTTTATTATGCCTCCGCTAAGAAATGAGATGGACGGAATAATTGGCAAACACACGAGAATGAAATTAATTATTTAGGGCGTCCCAAAAAAAAATTTTCTTGATCAAAATCATAGCCAAAACTTATGGTTAATGCTCATAAAAGTAAAACTTTGACATATTTCTTTAAAAATTTTGATTCAAAAAACTAAGAAAATGGTATAAGTGAAATTTAAAAAACAGAACGGAAAATCCGATTTTTGGGGAAAATTCTACCTGCGCTACCTTAAAATTTCTTTCGAAACATCTGAAAAAAGTACACTGAGAAAAAAATGGTAGTTTTCGATGATAATCAGGGTATATTCCGTATCCATTTGGACTGGATAGTTCACTATCCTTTTTTTGGGATCCATTGGCGATTTATTTTTGCTTAAAAAATTCTTTCATTGATCTTTTTTCTTCATCCAAAAAAGCAGAAAAATGTGAAAAGTATATTTATAAAAATGTATCTTAAAGTAAATATTTCGAATATCCAACCTGTACTTTACTTTATAAGTTTCAGAAAATGCCGATGAAAAAAAAAAAAAATTGTTTGAGACACCCTAACATAAATGTGTATAGCTTGCTTACCCATAGTTTTGAAATTTCTGTAACTAGGTACCGATACGGAACCAAATACCGAAATAAAATAGAACCACGAAACGAAAGTTTCGGTACATACCAGAACCGGAACCGAAAGTCGATTTGGATGGATTCCTGGTTGGAATCATTTCAAAGAGATTCTAAGCCTTATTTAGAAACAATTTAGGCTAAAATATGAATAAATATTTTCCTGGTTTGAATCAGAATAAAGTTGTTTACACACTTACTATTCATTTTTTATATTAAAGATTAGATTATAAACGTTTGTACGCTGAACTCTATGTTAGTAAGGTTATATGGAAGGGCATCTTCATATCTACGTAAGCTAGATGTGATTTAAGTAATTGCGGAGGACCATTGAATCAAACCGAAGTCGTAGATCTTTATGAACTACTGAAGCAGGGGTGCCTAAGCCTATTCATAAGGAATAGCTGACGCCTGTGTGGTCTACGCGCGCCATAAGTAAAGCTCTGCTCTCTTTCTTTCCGAGCTAAGGCTTTGTTGTGGGCGGCGCGCACAGCCCGCCAGCATCTGGCTTCGTAGAGCCTCTCTTATCGATCTCTCCGAGGGCTTTCTATTTCTTGTAGTTGTTTTTGCTCCTCTGCTCTAAACTAAACCAATTTTGTTTCTATTCTATTTAGCTTCAAACTCCTTAGTCCAACTCACTTGTTATGCAATATCTTTAAGGTACTGCCCAGATTCCAATTGGTCACATTGTAGCCACTATTTGTCACATTCCAGCCGCCAAGTTGCAACAGCAGATCGGTCATTGGTTTGGCTCCCAATTTCTCCATATGCTCATCCACATCCACACACGACTCGTAGTACACTTTGGCCTTGCGCTCTGCCTCGGATTTGAAACTTTTTGCCGGCTTTTCCAATACATTGCGTATGATCAGCTGATTCATTTGCTCCAGTTTGCCAAATGTGCCCCAAGTGGCCTTGCCCTCCGGTATGGGATTGTTCTTAATCCATTGATTGCAGGCATAGCCATAGAAGTCATCACATGGATCAATACTGGCATCAATGGACTTGAGAATTTCACTCGAGGCAAATATGCAATGTTCATTGAGGCAGGGCAATTCACTGCCGGAGGGACAATCTGCAGACGAAATACATAAATTAAGAACGGAATGTAAAACTGAAGGTGACTTACCCTTCTGATGCGGTTGGACGTGTAGAACATGTTTGGTCTTATCGCTGGCGCCGTTCGAGAACAGCAGGATCAGCAGGGTGAATATGGTAATGGCCATGACAAAGGTGGTAATCAGCAGCCATTTTTCGGTTTTGTTCCTCGAACGCCAATTCCAGGTGGCCTAAATGAAACGCTAGTGTCAGTCCGCACGTGGATGCACCGCTCCAGCACTTACCCGCGCCGTATGGTAACGGATCTGCATGCCCGTATGCCCCGTCGCCTCATTCAGCTGTATGCCACCAATTGAACTCGAATCATCTTCCGTGAATTCGGTCTGTTTGTAGCGTGTCATCTGTAAAGATGCGTTCAATGTCAGAGTTGATAGTGTGTAAGTAAGGGGATTTCAAATTGCCGACCCCATTGTGTTGGAAAAAAAGCTCTCCAAGTGTGGGAGTGGAGGAATGGAGGGTCTACGCCTTGACTTTTGTTTATCGCTGACATCGTGCTTTTCTTTCCCTCTCTCTCTCTCTCTCTCTCGCTTTTTCTGTCTCTGTGTGTGGATTTTCACAGATTTTTGTCTTGTTTTGTTGAGACAACATTGTGTTCTCATTTAACCCTCTGATGATCTTCAGCTGAATGTTTTCATTTGCATTTGAATGGTCATAAATAAGGCTAAGTGTGTTGTTGTCGGAGCGTGTTTTTTTTTTAGATATGTGAGAGAAAATTTAAGTGATCTACAACAACAACTAAAAGACAAAACAAAAACATTTGCTTAAGGTTCATTTTTCACGAACTGATCACTCAGCTGAGCTTTCGTTTGATTTGCTGACAAACCTTGCAAAAAGGCGTTCGAGTGGATATGAAGCTGATCAGAAAAAATAGAACCGGTTCTATTTGGCCTGAGCACTCACTCATCTGAGTGGCATCTATCGAATTGCAGTGTGACCTAATTGCAGAGTACTGGCGTTGCCATAGTTTTATTTGACGATATACAATTGTTATCGAATTTTAAGGCATATACTCAGATGATATAACAATTTAGTTCAGTACAATGTTTTACATGAATAGAAACAATTTTAAAGAGCTTTGAAATCTGAATGATTAGGAAAGGGTGTTCTATTTATATGAAATATTGTGCCGTACTAAATTTTTATCTCATCTGAAAATAAATTTTTTTCTTATCTTATAGCTTCTTTATTAATACGCTTAAAGGTCTCTCTAAACAAATTGTCGCAATGTTCATATGAACCAGATGATTCCGATAAACCAATGGTTCTGCAACTGGCTCTTTGAGCTCCTCAGCCATGTGTTAAAGCCTGAGTTGAGTTTAGATCTTACGAAAACTCATTTAAGTGATCAGGTCGTGTAAATGGAACTTAAGGAATTGAAAATCTGAACTGGCTTATTTCCTTTTTATTTAGTTGGTGATTTGAAGGCAAGGTTCTGTTAAGTATTCCGACTTAATCTATCCGATGAACCCAATTTTGCTTTGCAAGTTTTCCACGTCTGAAAGTATATTTGAATTCCAACCTGTTCTGAACCAGTTCCAAATTGCAGACTAGTGGAACAGTGTGTTAACAGCGCGTTAACAGTAGGTTAACAGTGGATTACCAGTGGCTTGACTGTAATTTAACAGTGAGTTGACTGTAAGTTAGCAGAGAGTTGCAGTGAGTAATTTAACAGATGGTCAAAAGTGGGCTAACAGTAGGTTAACAGTGGATTAACAGTGAGTTGACTGTAAGTTAACAGTAAGTTGACTGTAAATTAACAGTAAGTTGACTGTAAGTTAACAGTAAGTTGACTGTAAGTTAACAGTAAGTTGACTGTAATTTAACAGTGAGTTGACTGTAAGTTAGCAGAGAGTTGCAGTGAGTAATTTAACAGATGGTTAAAAGTGGGCTAACAGTAGGTTACATGTGATAAACAGTGAGTTGACTGTAAGTTAACAGTAAGTTGACTGTAAGTTAACAGTAAGTTGACTGTAAGTTAACAGTAAGTTGACTGTAAGTTAACAGTAAGTTGACTGTAAGTTAACAGTAAGTTGACTGTAAGTTAGCAGAGAGTTGCAGTGAGTAATTTAACAGATGGTTAAAAGTGGGCTAACAGTAAGTTAACAGAGGTTAACAGTAAGTTGACTGTAAGTTAACAGTAAGTTACCAACAGAGGGGTAACAGTGGGTTAACAGTGGGTTAACAGTAGGTTAACAGTGGACTAACATTGAGTTGACTGTAAGTTAACAGTGAATTGACTGTAAGTAGACAGAGAGTGAGCAAAAAGAGAGTTAGCAGTGGATTTTCGGTGTACTGTACAGTAAATTAACAGTGAGCTGAAAATGAGTCATCAGTGAGTTAACAGAGAGTTAATAGTGATCTAACAGAGAGTTAACAGTGGAGTTATTAGTGGGCAAACAGTGAGTTGACAGTAAGTTAAGATTGAGTTAACAGTAGGTTAACAGTGGGTTAACAGTAGCTTAACAGTGGCTGCCATTAAGTCAAGTTGTGAAAGTTATAGTGTTTAAATCAATTCCAATATCCGTTCATAACTTCATATCGAATCTTCTCTCGTTTCTTAACAAGCACCTAAGTACCAAAACCGGAATTTCATGCCCTCAGTTGGTCAAGCCCGAATATAATATACTCTGTACCTGCAGGAGCGAACATTCTTTTGTTCATAACTTGAGTGTATCATTCCTTCAGCTAAATATTCCTGGTAGATTCGAAATAGAGGTGGAGAACTATCGATAGGACTATTGGCTCTATCGAGCTAGTTTCGCTAAAAGGCAGACTCGAGATGCAAAAGCAAAGTAAAGTTTCACAAGTTTGGAAATATTATAAGCGGTCAAAGGGCCAAAACTGTGAAAGGAGTATAAAACGAGCAGACGTACGTCCAATTTCTATGGCCATTTCAAAGATTACGGGTTTGGATCCCAGAAATAAGCCTCCCAAGTAAAACTCATTTTAGAAACTTTTGCAAAATCATCAACGATGTTAGAAGATAGGTTTTTAACCGTCACAGTTCATTTTGTTTAAGCCTATAAATTGAAAACAGCATCATTAGCCACAAGAAAACTATTGAAAACAACAAATCATTCTGCGCATTTTAAGATATATTAACTCATTGGAACGTCCTCGATAAAACCGTTTTGCGTTGTGACAGATAATGCCAGTTTAGTACTGAAAGCATAAGAGGAAATCTTTCACGTTTTGCTCATATCTTAAATCTGGATGGGCTTAAATTAAAAACTATTTTGTAAAGTGTAAAACAATGTTAAAGTTTTAAACAAAGCAAGAAGATTTATCTTTTATAACAGAATTTCAGGCTTGAGATTTCACATCATTGAAATTCTCAAGCATCATTTTGCCGAAAGACAGAACAAGTACAGAATTTTCAACAAGCTTATTGTCGAAATTCGATCACGGTCCTTTCCTTCCAAACGTTCTATGAATTACTCCATAATATAACAAATTTCAATATTTTAACAGGCTATTTCAGTTATTTATATATATTATATATTTTTCAGCACTCTTTTTTGATAGGCCTGCTTTTTATTTTAAGTTTATTTGGTGTTTTTGCTCGGATCTTTATGAATTTGATTTATCAAAGATCAAACTATTCAAACTATTTTTGGGGTCTTATTAGGCCCAACTAACTGCACACGGGTTAAATTGCGGCTCATTTGTTAACAGTTTAGCACACTTTTCGTTTTTGTTTTGTCTTTTTGGTGGGGTGGGAGGAGGCTTATCAGCCCCAAAACAAACACCGCCACGCACCGCACCGCACCGCACCTACCGTCCAGCAATCGGTGAGCCACATTTTCAGCAAATGATAATTAATAGCGAGCACCGCGTTTGGACCCGCCGCGGACTTCTTCTTTACAAATTACTCTTCGGGTCTTTTTTGGATGGGAAGGGCAACGTAACGTAACGAAACGATAATAACGCGTCTACGATATTTCGTGTTCAGCCCATGACCGTTGAATGTGCACTGAACTGGCCGCTCTGGCTGAGCCAACCGTGCTCCCAGGGAGCAGAGCCAAAGCTCCTGGGCCCCGCATTGTTGTCTCGCTCCCGCCATTGAATAGTTTTGCAGTGAAAACAAATTAATTGACTGGGCTTTGTGGGAGAGAGCCACATCCAGCGGATACTTTATTCAATTAGCAACAAGAAAGCAGAAACAACAAACGCTCAACAGATGCTTGCGTTATTTATTTTCATTTTCCATGGGTTTATTGCCCATTTTAGTGTGTTTTGTGTGTGTGTGTGTGTGTTTGTATACACTTCAATTGTTCAATTATTTGTTTTTTGTTTTTTTTTTTAGATAAGATATTATATTTGTCCACTATTCCATCAATCAATAATGTGAAGTGGAATAGTTGAAGGGCTTTCTTGATAAGCATGAGCTCATTTTGATAATATCCTCAAGGACTATCAAAGGAAAGGCGCTGGCCCCATTGTGAGTACTTTCCAAAGGAAATGCTTGGACCGTATATTATCAACAAGTGAAAGAAAGACAGTTCGGTTTTAGGAACCCTTAAAAGTGGTTCCTTTTAAAAAAGAAATATAATTTCTAGCACTTAACTTAATTGGGATGTAAGCACATTACTACTGACAAAATAGTGTGACCGTTTGATACTTAATGGTATTTTGCTCTCGAGCATAACTGCTGATAGTTATTATATCAATATTTTCAGCAGATTTGAGTACCTTGCTTAAGGACTCTTCTTTTTACTAATCATGTTCACTAGATCCTTTTTTAGGTTCAACTCCCTTAGAGATTGCTCAGTTGTTCAGTTACTTTCACTTTAGTAAGTTGCTCTAAGCAAAGTTTTCATAAATTAAAAAAACATACCGAAGCTTGCTACAAAAAAAGCTGAGCAAAAGGCATCAAGCAGGACTAACTGAACAATTTTCAGTGAAAAAAGTCACTGAGCAAGATTTAGTGACCGGAGTCCATGAATCGGCGTCACTGAACAAGAGTCACTAAGCAAGAATAACAAAGCAAGAGTCACTGAACATGAGTCTCGGAGTGGGAGGTACCTTAGAAGAGTCACTGAGCCAGAGTCACTAATCAAGAGTCACTAATCAGGAGTCATTTAACAAGAATCACTTAAAAAGAGCCGCTTAACAAGTGATTCTGTACAAGAGTGATTATTCAAGTAAAACTGAACAAGAGTAACTGAGCATTAGTCACTACACAATAGTCACTGAACAAGAATTTTTGAGCCAAAGTCACTGTGCAAGATTCACTGATCAGAAGTCACTAAAAAAGAATATCTAAAAAAGAGGAACTAAACAGGTGTCTCTATACAAGAGTCACTGAGCAAAATTCACCAAAGAATAATCACTAAAATGAGTTGCACAGAAGAGTCACTGATACGGAGTCACTAGAAAAGAATCACTTAAAAAGAGCCGCTAGGCAATAGTCACTGAACAAGTAGAACTGAGCTAGAGTCACTGAACATGACTCTAAGCAAGAGGCACTGAAAAAGAGTCTCTGAATAAGTCACTAAACAAAAAGCACTATAGAAGAGTCGCCAAAAAGAAGTCACTGAACAAGAATCTATCTCAGCTTAAGTCACTGAAAAAGATCAACAGAGCAAGACTAAACAATATTCATTAATCGGAGTCCATGAATCAGCGTTTCTGAACAAGAGTCGCTGAGCAAGATTCACTGATCAGGAGTCATTGAAAAATAGTCACTAAAAAAAAGGCCTGCTAAACAAGTGTTTCTATACAAGAATCACTTCTCATAACTCTGAGCAAGAGTCACTGAACAAAAAGCACTACAGAAGGAGTCCTTATACAAAAGTCTTTGAACCACAGTTACTACTAAACAAGAAACTATAAATCACTGAAGAAGAGCAACAGATCAAAAGTCAGTGCACAAAAGTCACTGAACAAGAGTCTCTGAGCAAAAGTCACTGAACAATAATCACTACAGCAGAGTTCATAAAAAGGAGTCCCTGTACAAAAGTCACTGAACAAGAATCCATAAACAAGAGCCCATGTACAAGACACTAAAAAATCCTTCACACAAGAGCAACAGAGCAAGAGTCAGTGCACAAGAGTCACTGAACATGAGTCTCTGAGCAAGAGTCATTAAACCAGATTCACTGATCAGAAGTCACTGAACCAAAATCACTAAACAATAGTCACTGAACAAGAGATTCGTGCAAGAGTCTCAGAGCTTTAATTCCCCAGGTAATTACAGCTTTCATTTTCGCTAAAGGGATAGAATGGTGAATCAGTTTCAGTTGCTTTTATCTTTTTGAGACTTCCTCGTTGAAGTTGCTGATTCAAAATATCAATAAGCAAGAGTCTCTGTCCAACAGTAACTGAACAACAATCACTTAACAAGTATCATTGAACAAGAGTTATTAACAAAGGCACTGAACAAAAGACACTGAACAAGATTAACTGAGCTGAAGTCACTGAACATAAGTTTCTAAGCTAAGAATTGCTAAGCAAGAGTCACTGAACAAGAATCACTGAATAGGAGTCACTGAATAAAAGTCACTGAACCAAATCCGTGCACAAAAGTCACTCAACAAGAGTCTCTCAATGTCAGGGCAGAAGAGTCACAGAACAAGAATCACTTATCAAGACTCACTGAAACAGAGTCACTGAGCAAGAGTAGCCAAAGAATCTTGTTATAGAGACACTGAAGAAAAGTCTCTGAGCAAGGTTCCTGCTCATCCTGCTTCAATCACAGATCCAGTTTACCTAACTGATTCACAAGCCACTAACAACTATCGATGCTTGATACTCCCGTCTTTTATTTATCTTAGATTTACACACACTTAAAACTTTCCGCCACTGTGTTACACTCATTCTTACCGACAACATGCCGTTCACGATGAAAAACAGTAGCTGTCATAACACATACTAACGGGCGCTGACAAAATGGCGTCCGGTATTTGTAGCGCCCCGGAATAAACAAAACCCAACAACACAAGAACATTAGTGTAATGTGCAAAAAACATTAAACAAATTTATATAAATAAAGTGCCACACATGTGAGCACAACAACCGAAGAAAGTTTTCAATTAACAATAGTTGCAAGTGGTGTGTGAACCAGTTAGATGAACTGGTTATGATTGGACTGCCAGTCCAGCATCAACTTCAGACGACCAACCTATGCGCAGTGAACAAAACGATCATCCATACTTGAAGACGTCATATCAGAGTTAAAGAAGCTTCTTTAGCCTGGCTTAAATGGCCACTCAAGAACTCTTGGTCCAGTCCAATCCACCTTGTCAAAAGAAGACCGGTGGCTGGCGGATATACAATCGCACAGCACACATGTCCGATTCTCTGCTTCAACGACATGAGATACTGATACTGAACAAAGACAGTGAAGCTACCGAGCAAGAGTAACTCAAAATAACGCTACTCTAATGCATAGTTACAAAAGGTGAAACAAAATGAACCTAGCTTTTGCAAGAGAAATCGCATTTGAAAACGTATTACTAGGAATTCTTAACTCAGATGCAGATTCATTGCAAATGAGCATTAGCTTGTCTTTACCTTAATTTGGACTACTCATTCCTACCGTTTTGGTTCAACCCATGCACTGACTACTGTAGCTCATATAAACATATTTACTTGGTATGCGCTTACAATATTTAATAGCTATCATCATCATCATCACCATCGACCGACGCGTAGAAAAACTGTTGCGCAGTTTAGTCTTTTCAACGTTTCCTAAACACATTCCGCTGCCTGACCATATCGTATTGCCCCTCTCCAATACATATCATGCCATAACAATTTTCACCAATAATGTAAACACCCAGTCAGGCACTCACACACACACATTACATTCCACCACACAGACAAAGACTTTGCGATTGTCGAATGTAAACACAAAATTAAATGGAATTTGCTTAACTAGGACTATTGGACAGCAAGTTCGAAAAATGACACTTATAAATAGATGAGAATGGGGCAGGCTTACTGCAGCTGTATTGTGATGTTTACAGATTTTTACAGAATTTTCAGCTTACGGCCGCGGACAACAATACAAATGAAGAAAATATTTCTGAAGCCACAACAACCACAAAAAAGAAATGCAACTTGCATTTATGCCCTATGCCGGTAATGTTTACCGCAGAGTTCCCCCAGCCATAGCCCCTGGAGAACGAGCACATTTGGTAATTCACATCCATTAAAGTTGAATGCTTGACAAAGTTTTTGCTCACCGAGTGTCTGACAGACAGTCGTAATCAGCATTACAAGACAATCCCCTCCGCAGCAATATATTGCCGAGCAACATTGATAATAGGAATTCTATATCCTCTTTCTTCCTGGTTTATGCAAGCTCCTATTGTCTACTTCTCTCTGGGTCTGCTCGAAACCGAATTCATTTATTTTTTGTTTCGACAAACAGCACATGGAAGCATTATAGGCCAGCATTATAAGGCCTCTTCACAAGAATCACAAATTCAAAAATAAAAAAAGAATCGTGCGTGCGACAACTTTTCACCAAAGAAAATCTAACATAGACGCACATTTTGCTCCGTTATCAACATTTCGCTCAGATGTTAGTCAGCTGTTTGCTACCATTTTGGCTCTCTGAGTATTTTTCGTGGCTATTTCCGTCTCCCTCCAACCAAATTTGAGTAAAATTTTGAGTTGTCACAATGAATGTTCTCTTTGTCAAAAAAGAGTGGCGTTTCAAAGTCTGCTTCTATGTTAGATTTTCTGTGCCCTTTGTTAGGGAGTTTTTAGCCCCAACTGTCATATAAAGTTACAACATTGATTTTATAACAAAGTAAATTCTAAAAAATTCTAGAAAATGAATAATGGCTTTTTATAATCCTACTTTAAGACCTTAGGGAAATATGTATATGCACAATGTGCATACATGATTTGGTCAAGCCAGACTGTAATATACTCTGTAGCCAAAAAACAAGTGAGAACATTCGGTCAAGCTTGACTATAACATGTACAAACGGTAGACGATGATTGAACGCTGAGTACACAGCACAAGAAAAAGATAGTTTCTTTTTGATGTGGGGTGATCATTTTCCTCATAACTGAGAACCCTCATCGATCTTTATTTTCTTTGGCAAATCGATCCATTTGGCTAATTGCTAACTATCTCTAGAGGTGGGCATCTTCCAAACTTAGAAGATAAACGTTTTTTCCAAATTCGGGCGATGCGAAATTTAAAATAAACTTGATCTGCTTATAAGAAGGATATATCCCAGACATGTCAAACCTCTATCTCTTACCATCTCTGAGATCTATTTGTCCATACGGACGGCAGACAGACGGACATGCTTTCGACTCGAAGTTGATATTTTAAAAAATAGATCTTTTATAGTCGGAAATGATTCTCCCTGTACATACCTTTGCACAAACGGAATATACTCTTTGTACCTTCGGTCAAACGAAAATACGTTGATACTTGAGTACAACCAAAAGTCTTATTTTACAATCCCGAAATACTTGTTTAAAGACCGTTTCGATATATTTTTAGTACATTTCGAACTAGCATTAAGTCTTTTTAGTCATACTATTAGTTTGTTCTGAAGAAGAACCCGATATACTCTTAAAATTAGTTCATCGAATTCTAATAAGTTCTAAAGTCAGTCCCAAAACATTTCTGAAGCAAAATAATACTTCTAAAACTAAGTACACAATTTTTTTGGTTTCATTTTATAAAATTCTAAGCTCTCCCAATTTGTACTTGAAACTAGGTCTCCATATAATATCATTATCCAGAGGAAATGAATTAACCAAAGACCAAGATGTTTATACTGTAGGTCAGAAATGCAAGCATAATTTTAGGAACAGATTTAGCCTTAAATAATACGCATTCTCCGTACCACACTTTTTGGAGTCTATGTTGTACTTAATCGAAGAAATTTATTACTTTAACCAAGTACGATCTTTTCCTAATTATTTCAGCTAACTGTAAGTACGAGATGTTCTTGATTCAAGAACGTTTGTTCTCATTTCTTGAATGTTTCGTACTTAATTTAAGAACATTCAAGAACAAAACATTCTTGGAATTTGAATTACAAAACGGTATAAATTCTATCCTGTTCGACCTAGAACTCTGCCGTTCGTTTTTTTCTGAGTCCAGTCACTACTGGAAGCATTTCCCACCACATGAAGTATATTATATATATTCTTGATCAGCATGACAAGCTGAGTTGATATAGCCACACTAAAAAAATAAGAATCCATACATCAAATTATCCCAAGCGGTAATGAAAACAACGTAATCCCGGATATTTTTGATTAGATCCGAAAAAAGATTGAGTAGAAAGATTTCATTTATCCCGGGCTAATCTTATAAAAGATTCAATTAGGCAAACAATTCGAGCACAATTTAATCCTAAAATGGATAATTTTATGCATGTTAGAGATTAATTTGATCCCAGGATAAATAACTCTTAACTCATCCTCGTACACTTCAAAGCCCACATAAGTTGCGGTTAATTTAAGACTTCTGAAAAACACTGAAATGTAAACATTTTTGGGCTTCACTGGGACTCGAACACACTTCCATTTGCGATAAACACGAATGGAATATATTATGTATTATATTTCTTTGCTCTCGCTCTCAAATTTATGGACATGTGATCTCGAAAGGGATTAAAGTAAGCACATTTGGAATGATACAAGTTCGAAAGGCATGGGCCAATCCTTAAAAAATTTAATTGTGGAAAATAACCTCGAAGACGAGCTCGTGCCGGGCTTATTACTAGATTTAAGAGTTTAAAAATATATTGACTAGAGGTACACAGATATAAGCAAAAGACCAACAATTAAACAAAAAAATATTATTTAGACAATTTCACGAAATGTGCAATTCTTATTTTCGAGCGCCAGAATTTGGCCTTTCTCGACATCTGACAGCACTGGCCCACTTGGCATATTTACAAATAAAATCGCCGCCAGCAAACACGCCTCGCACAAATTGAAAATGAATCATAACGGTTAATTTTTGCTCTAAAGGTGTAGGAACGATCAGTCGAAAAAGTAGATCCAGTATACAAAATTTTTTTATTTTCAATGTTATTACCTCCAAACTTATTTTTTGATCAATATTATGTACTTCCACATAATTCTTCCATAGAAACAATCGGTAAGAAAAGTTGGTTCTAGTGAAAAAAAGTTAGTTGATTTCAGTCGTAGCTTCTTTAAACCTTCCACTTATTAATATATTATCTGTTTCAACACAATTTAAAAGAGTGTGATAGCTTCTAAATAAAAAAAGGTGTGAGTGACGTTAACACTCACGAGGCTTTGAGTTGAAACATAATGCTACATTTATGGCCAAAATTTCAAGGTCTCTTAATGGTATATAAATCAGCAACATCTTTATAAAGGGAAAACTTACAGGAAGTAGAAATACCAACAACAATATCACTAGCTGCTGAGTGCTTTTTTCTTTTCCGTTAAGTCACTGCCAAGTCAATTTCAAGTCACTTCTTGGTCACTATTTATCAAGTCACTGTTTAGTCACTGTCAAGTCACTATTTAGTCTCTGTTTAGGCACTTTCAAATTACTGTCAAGGCACCATCAAGTCACTTCTTGGTCACTATTTAGTCACTCTTTAATCACTGTCAAGTCCCTGTTTAGTCACTATTAAGACACTGCTTAGTCACTATCAAATCACTGTAAAGTCACTGTCAAGTCACTATCAAGTCACTATCGTTACTGTCACTATTTAGTAAATATTTAGTCACAGTCAAGTCACTGTTAAGTCACTATTAAGTCACTGTTAAGTCACTATTAAGTCACAGTTTAGTCACTATCAAATCACTGTAAAGTCACTATCAACTTGATAGTATCAAGTCACTGTTAAGTCACTGTTTGGCCACTACTAATTCTCTGTTTAGTGTCAAGTCACTGTTTAGACACTGTCAAGTCATTATCGAGTCACTATCGTCACTGTCAAGTCACTGTTAAGTGACTTATAGCTCCTCCTTTAATGGCCCTCTTTAACATCTCTTCCCTCACATTTCTCTTTCCTCTTTCCTTTTTTTCCCCCGCCCACCCTATGCAAACCATCTTATGAATGCGAGTGTTCCGGGACAGCGTCACGTGACGCCCAAATCGAATTTTACTCCTACTAAAATCTTCCGTACCGAAATTAAAGATGTTTCACATCAACAAACTGGCAATCAAATGGTTGAAGTATTGACTTCACATACACTTATTTCCCTGAGGTAGAGTTGTTTTGAAAACAAATATCTTGACTTCCAAGAACTCAACCTCCTTCAACTACTCTACCTCAAAGAAAAGTTTTTAAATGGAATCAACTCGCAAGTGGTTTCATTTCAAATAATGTTGCCTCTCAGAATTTATGTGCTCCTGAGGGGAACATTAATCAGGTCAGGGACATGGAGCTGCATTAGTCAAAAGAAGGATTTCCACACTGTTCATGCGTCAAAGGGACGATTCCACCGGTTGCTAGGCTACTTGCCCTATAAGAAATATGTAATGGGAGCATACTTAAGCATTATTCCTTCTCTGTCTCTCTCTCCTTCACTCTCTCTCCCACTGACTGTTGCTGGTATAGCATATGTTTGTTGGTCTTTAAATGCAATTTAGGTATACACGGATATTAGCCAGCCCTTTGAGAGGAGGGGGTGTGGGGGGGTGGCTGCAATGCACTGATTCTGTTTTCAATTTCCCAGGCAATTACAGTTTTCATTTCCTTTGAAAGGATGGAAAGGTGAAGCAGCTTTGTTGACACACACACTCACACACACAAACACGCGCTCTTGGCCTACCTTTGCGCTCATTTTCTTTATGCGCCTGAATAGATGCAATATTTTCTTTGTTTTATCTTCTCCTGATGTAGGATTTGCAGCACTTCCTTTGTGCTTACACGGCCCGTTCTAACACACGCGTGCTAATTGTAGGCATTTTTTTAAAAAAATAACAAACAAAAGGCTTTGCCCCCGTAATGATTTATGAAATTATCCACCAAAAGCCAAGCGAAAATGCGAAAGCGAACCCAGGCCAGGCCGATGTGGGTACTGGAAAAGCGCCAAACAAAAACACGAAAAACTCTGCCAAACAGCGGCAGAGCGACAGAGACGGGGACTAAAACTTACCCTTAGACATGTGGAGAGACAGGGGTAAAGAGATTTCCACTTTGGGGTGCAAAGTGTTGCCAGATGGAACAGAGAAATCAAAAGAGGTAAGTGCGCAAGTGCGAAGTCAAGTGGCAACGCTGCTACGAAAGCTTAATGGTTTGAAAGGGCGGACTTATCGATAACTTGGACTAGGTATATCGTTCTTGAACTAGATGATTATATCTAATAGCCGTACCAATAATTATTACTTAAGTGTGACCGTTCATATTTTCAGACATTTCAAAATCAAAACAACTTTGATTAAGCCTTCTGTTTATTCTCTTTTTGTGAAGGCAAAACCTTTTGACATTTAACACACATATAACTGATTTGAGTTCATAAACAAAATATATAGAATCTTTAACAGTTTACAAATTGTTGTACCATTGCATCAAGGCATTATATAAACGTTCCCAAAGCGAAGGGGGCTCAGGTTTTGGGGGCATCATGAGAAATATAATAGTTATGCCAACTGTGGCAAGACAGGCGATTAAAGCAATTATCATTTTTCCCTCCAATATCTTGCTTATTATATTATAGCCAAACGCTTCCCGTTGACCATCATCAAACTGTGACCCTGGACTAAAGTTGCTCACCACCTCATGACCCATTTGGAGCGGCGGCAAGGACTCACATTTTCCCTTCATAGTAAATCTCATGCTAGCTTTAGCTTTTAAATGAAGCATCACAACGTTCTTAAAATCATTTAACTCTTGGCGTAAGCTGTTAACTGCCATCTGAATCTTATACCAATTGGTTTGGGCTTCATCTGGAGTGGTGTTGGTTTGTGTTAGATTCGGGCTTGGAACACGATTCAAGTCAGAAGACAATGGCGTCTCATAAGCACTTTCTTCCAAATTCACCTCATCATGATCGCCGCTCATTATGGTGGCCTGTGATTTCGACTGCGGCCCATCTTGGCGTTTATTTTTAACAAGAAGAATTTGCTTTACATCACTTCTGTTGCATTTGCAATGCTTTAGGAGAATTTCTCTCAGCGAGGCATTGCGGAGTATGCCATATAAATAGAACTTGCACATTGGAAAGCGCGACTCTGGATAGCGTAGCAAACGGATCTGTAAAACGGAAAGATAAGAAATAGTTTAAATAGAAATTTATTTTACTTACAGAAGGCAACATCTCGACGAAAGTTTTTGATCTGATTGTTTCTAGCAATGCCGTCTCACTGTTAGTTCTCTACTATTCACAGGTGAAACCAACCACCAGGCTTGCTTTTTGTTAATGTTTGTAGACATAACTCAAAAGCAAAACAATAATACTGAGAGAGCAAACTGGGACAGAAATTTATTAACCAAACAGTTCTTGGGGTTTTTGGGCAATGTATTTCCAACTGATTTAACGAACAAATAAACTATCTTTGCGCTCAATGCATCAAACTTGCACACACAACTGTAACGCTTGTCTTTGTAAGGAACATCAGGTTTTGACCGTTGGAATTTTAATTTTGAATTTTCGAATGTCGTAAAGACAAAGTGAAGAAAGTGAAGAAAAGGCAAGGATTCAGTTGGAGTTGGTTTTGTCCCTAGAAGGTATTTCTTATTATATTTCATATATTATTGTTTTTTTTGCAGTCTAAAGGCAAGAAGAACTGCTAAACAAAGCTGCTAAAACGACGAGTCGCAAAATACTATCAAATTAGAATTTGCTTTTTTTTAACCTGAGCCGGCCTTCTCAATCGTCTTCCTTGGAGGAGATCCATTATCATTATTTACTACATATTTTCTACCCCCTAGAAAAGGGCTCAATCCTTTTAGTTATTATTTAAAATCATTCGCAAATTGACGTTCAGAGGGTTGGTGTCGGCTGATCGTTAGACGCCGCTAAGGTTCAGGGAGTGAACGAAAACGCAGCATCATTCCAAAGTTGCCGATGGAAGCAAAAAATTTTTTTGTCCCAATGATCGTCAGTGGGAATGTTGCATTAAGTAGTTTACTTTGTGGGTTTTTTTTTTTTATTCCCTTTTTTTGAAAAGAGTGAGAAGAGAAAGAGTGATTTTTTTTATTGAGTGATGTTTGCGCTTTTGGAAACAAAAAATTTTTTTATTTAAATAATTTCTTTTTTTAAATTGCCTCACTCAGAGAAAGTACTTTCGGCGATGGATAACAAGACTAAGTAAGTGATCAATCAACCAACAAACCTTTAAGAGATTTATGAAATTTTCACCAAACAAAAAAATCAAGCAAAAACATATATTTATTTCAATATACAGAATTAAAGTTCGCTTAATTGTTGTTTTTTCTCCTCACACGCTTCGCTAGGTTTGGAGCAAAATTCAGCGGAGACATCAACCACTGGTTGAGTGTTTTTGCATACCTTTTATTAGCGAACCATTTTCGTTTGATTCATTTAAATGGCATTAATGCCTGCCAATGTTTTCGATCAAAGTTAATTTTTATAGTTTTAACCAATTTCTTAATAATATTTTAATATTTTTTAGTTCTCAATAAATATATTTGTTTATTCTTAATTTTAGTATCCTATCTTTTCATTCTTTTATGTTATTATTTTGCCATGTGATCTACCTCATAGCTTACAACTAATGTTTATTTCTACTTTTAAATAAATTCTTTTATAATTTTTTTAAATACCTAGCATGCTGCCCCTGTAGGTCTCTTTAATTTAAAGGGGTCATTTGAATCAAAATTTTTTTTGGGAATTTTTCCTTGGCGCTGAATGACCATGGAAGGGAGGGCGATCTACCTCATAAACATCTGAGAAACCAACTATTGTGTTTGTCTTGGTAAAGTCACATTCTGTCCTATCCTTTGCTAAGTGTTAGTGTGTTCTCTTCCGGTTTTGTGATAGCTTGTCAGAGCACGCGAATTTAAAAGGAATATCTATGTAAAGGCCAACCATAGGAGAAAAGCACGACCACCACCCCACTTGTCGACGAGCTAGAGCCGGAAAAGTATCCGCGTGCGCTCTCTCCTATGCCGACCATCGTAACCCGTTACACAACATGTTCGCTGTTCTCAACGACAATTGATCGGAGCGAGTGACAATCACCTCGTATGAATAAACTCTTGCCAAGACGCATATTCTGAAACGGCGCTGATGACATTTATGGAAAAAGGGAGAGATGAAAAGAGTGAAATGAACAAAAACAAGTATTTTACTTGTCGAATGCACATAAAAATTCCAAGTCGCCATATTAATAGACTGTCGCTCAATGCGTGGGCCTGAGTTGGCTGAGTTTTGTTCGATCGAACACACAAGTGTCGGATCAAACAAATCTAGTCCAACCGTTCGAAGCGATTGCGGTATGAGTTGAGTTTGTTCGAATGAAAATTTTTGTTCGATAAATAAATATGAACAAAAACGTTAAATCAAAAATCTCTGGCTCAACAGCTCTATGAATTCAGAGTTTTGTAAGATTAACAAATGTGAGTTAGATTTTTTTGTGTATGACGCAATCAAGAAAAAAGTTATTTTTGCAGTACATTTATAGGGAATAGCAAATAATAGCAAACAGTTTTGCTTTATTTATATAAAAATATTTCTCTTGAAAATGTATGCATTTTTTCATTCGTTTAATCAAATTTTCGAACATTCACCTCCAAAACACAAAGCCCAAATTGAGAAAAACGTTTATCGCGCTGTTATTTTTTGATGTTTGGAAGTAAAAAAGAATTATTGGATGCTAAGTCAAGTCAGGGCTGTACTGTGGATGCCCTATTAGTTCAATATTTAGCAGGTCCACTCAGAATTGATCGTCCTACGTTGCTCAAGCGAAACAATGGCCACATGACCCATTCGACACCAGAAACAGGCAACCATTTGCATCTCAGTTCTTCAACTATGTAGTGTACAGCTCTGGGACTGTCAATTTTAGCTGCTGTTGTTTGCTGAAATATCAATTTATTGCACGACTAAGTTCGAGAATTTGAAAACAACCAAAAAATCTAAATAATGAGAAAATATCTAAAATTAACCATAAACGGAGGCGCCGACACGCCAAAAGAAAGATAATACCTGAAAGAGGGAACTTTGTTGTTATATGCCCCTCATCTTTACCCTCCCGACCTTGACAAACGTTCTAACTCTTTTCTACGTTGTCCCTAAAGTAAAGGATTTTACCCTTTTATATCATTTTGTGAGCGTTGCGCATGAGTACTAGACAGACCATCAAATCAGTTTAAGAATTCATTTTAATTCGTAGTGACTATTCAAGTTTCAATTATAAGTAGATTGGGCTTAATCATAATAACTATTATTTTATATCAAATATATATATATACCCAAAAGACGCAATTTACCATTGTATATTACAAGTACTCACAAATTCTTTAAGCATATTTGCTCATCGCTGTAATCGTTGGGCCCAAACTGACGTAGATGATCTTGTTGTGCTATTAGGAATTTTTAATTAGATATATATATGTATAACTACACTGAGAAAAAAATCAAATCTAAAATTAAGATAATTATCAAAGAGAAACGGTGTCAAAAATTCGACTAAAGACCAGGTAATCTTAACCCAGTATTATATGCTCAATTTCTCTAATTCAATCTAATCCATCAATCTTGGATAAACATTGTTTATACTCGACTTTAAGATGGAAACAATCATCTTTTAAAATATGAAAAGAAAAAACGAAAAAAAAATTATATTAAGCTGTTATTATTTTTATGTTTTTGTTTTTTTTTGTTGTGTTTGATTTAGTTATTAACAATTTGTTTGTTTCTGAAAAACTTATATAAATGTTAATTAATAATTCGCTGGTACTGGGACTTGAACTCGAGTACCCGGGGTGATTGACCACACTGCATCGGCACTCGGCCATCTCGGCTGTTCAGCCTCATTGTTGGATCGTCACTAATGTTGTTTAAGAACTCAGCAAGACAAACCAGCTGAGTTCTTACACTGCAACTGGTCGCGCGAAAAAAATTCCTTCAATAGCAAGAGACGGTAAAGAGGAAGTCAAAAAGCTTTATTGGAACGAGTAGGTTGTGGTTCGAGTCCCAGTAGAGCTGAGTTGTTTTTTTCATTTTTTTTTTAAATTTTTTTAACAAAATAAATTTATTTATATATATCATAAAGGTTTTTAACTAAAGCTTTACTTAAAACTGTAGGACGGTTGATACATTTCGAGATGATAAATCTTGTTTTTAAGATTTTGAATCTCATTTCAAGGTTTTTTTATCTTGCTATTACAAAATTAAAAGATTCTCGGAAAAATTTTCAATCTAGATTTTAGATTGAATTTTTTTCTCAGTGTATTCTTCATTGGCAACCTGACTCATATTATTCAGCAAATTATAGGAAAACGTTACTCTACTAATCATAGATATTGACTTAAACTTAATTATTATTAGGAATTATTAAATGCCCATTTATGGGGTTATTATCATTAAATTAAATCAAAAGGAAAATTCAAGTTCAGTTAATTTTTAAGAATCTCGGAACCACTGTGCATCGGGCAGCTGATCTTTTGTGTGCTCAGGCAAATATAAAGTCATTAGAATATCATAATTATGTTCTGTCCATACTCGAACTTCATCATGATGAACTTGAACTTGAAATTATTCTTCGTTTTGTGCAAAAGAAAAGGAGATAAGGAATTTACTGCACACGATCATTCACATTGGCTGCACCGAATCTGACTTTTCCAGATCACTTGGATGACTTGCTGAGGCATATGATTAGGGTTAGCTTTAGTTACGCTGGCTTTAACTCCATCATTTAGAGTGTCATATCCCTATTGATGTCTCGATTGGAATCCCTTGATTGCAACTTCTCCTATAGAGGATAATGTAAATGATGTGGGTGTTAGGTGATCTGCAAACGTGGAGGTTGAAGGACGATCCGTGCAGACTGGTCAGAAAGTCTTTCTTGGCCAGAAGTGCACCTTAGACCACAGCCTTGCGAGTGAGTGTCCTCCAGCACACGTGATCCTAGATGAAATGTGGACTAGCATAAGCGTCTAATTTTCTTACTAAGACCTCAACGTACCTTTTTCCACTAGATTCACAATAATAATTCTCTTTCCCACTTTCTTAACAGATTTAACCACTCTGGTTGCTAAAAATTAAAAATAAGGTTCCACGTGTTCGCGTTGGTGTACCGATTTAATAGACAGCAGCCAAAATATATATACGTGTGATATCAGTCGCATGATTTCTGGCTGTACCAAACTGCATATCCATGCCCTAGGCATGTGCTCTAAGCAGAGCTTTCAGCTTCTAAGCAGCGGTTCAATCGTATGATCTTCTTTTCATTGGTTCTTGGCATGTTTGCTGGCGCCAGTGACCGCGATGTTTTTGGACAAGTGCGAGGGTGACTCGAAAAGTTCTGATTACAAATTGTACCTAACAATTGAGTTTTATAACCCGAGTCAAACCAGCCACTACAACTACTTCTGTCGGAACTTAAGTTAAAGGAGCTTGCAATATCGATTCACACCTTTACGAAATTCGTCGCAGAGCGAACTACAACCACGATTGAATTCACTCTACCAGCGATATTAAGTGCGCAAACGGTTTGACGTCAAACGTTTTCGGTTGTGTACGCTGAAAAACAAAAGAACTGGCACTAAAATCCACACGAACATCGAACTCGAACATCGAGCTCTGTCACGAGGAGAATAAATTGCGCTGATTAATGCCGTAGAGATAAATGTAATTATTTGGGACTTCACCAATAAAAATCACGAAGGGCTTCTACCAACAGTCTAGAAAGAGCTGTAACCGAATTGTTGCATGTCTGCTTTAATGCCGATATAGAGCAGCAATAGTAATAATAAGATTTTTGATATAAAATCAAATAAATATTATTGTTTTTTATATAAAAATTTTTTACATATTTGATTAATCTAGCACGCCACCAAATTCGTTTTGCGTCTGGGGACGGTGATTCATTTTGGGGCCGAGTGCAGCAACAATTCAGACGACAGTGTATTTTGCAAAGGAGTACCTGGGAGATATCGGACTCATCAGCCAGGCTCATTGTATCGTATGGAGTTTTCAGTGCGTACAGGGTACCTCGATTTTATGATCCTTGCATGTATAAGATTCTATCGCGTATTATTTGTAAACGTCTAAAGCCGCTTATTTATACACTGATTGGACCTTATCAGTGTGACACAATCTACCACAGATTCACATTACGACAAATACTGAAAAAGACCTATAGAAAACCACCGAAAAGGTCAAGGTTTTTTTACCCTTGGTATACCAGCAAAGTACGTTGGACTTTGCATGATGACGTTGAAAAGCACTCAAAGCTCCGTCAAAATAGGAACGCACCTCTTAGTGTCTTTTGATACCAAAAGAGGTTTTTAGGCAGGGTGATACCTTATTATGTAACTTTTTGAATCTGCTGATGGCGTATATCCTGCGACAGTGCCCAAGTCCCAACAGATCGGGCACCATTTTGAAGAAAGATGTAATGCGAGTAGCATATGCAGTAATCATGGCGGTTTTAGAGATTGAGAGGTAGTCGGAACTGATGGGCTTAGCGGTAAACGAGTACAAGACGAAGTACCTAGTATTCTCGGAACATAAATCTACGCGTCTTGGACAATCTGTACAACTATAAAGTTGTAGAGGATATTGTCTGCCTCGAAACGACAACATCAGCCTGGAAATCTCACAAAGAATCACTCTCGCAAACCTATGCTACTACAATCTCACACGAAGAACGAAAATAGCCCTATACAAGTCGCTTATCATCCCAGTCCTGCAACATGGCGCAGAAGCATGAACAATAACAGCAGCGGATAAGGCAGCGATTTGGCATTTTCAAGCGAACGATTTTTTGGATGATTTTAAGGACCTTTGCAAGAATGACGAACTGTATGAGGTCTATGGGGGCACTAGCCTAGTCAAGCCAGTAAAACAACAGCGGCTGCGATGGCCAGGACATGTTACCTGTATAGATCAAAAAACTGGGACAAGGCAAATTGGGACGACTACAACTAAGATGGGACGGACCAGGTCCAAAAAGACATCTCCAAGCTTGGTGTGAAAAACTGGTGCCAGCTTGAACGGCAGCATCCGGGACCATCAGACGGTTGTGATGGTCATTAAAGAAGAAGGGTGGGAAATGATTCCTTCTTCCTGTTACATACTTAATATACCCTGGAGTGGGCTAACTGAGTGGGTTTTCAATATAATATTTTGTCTTGGCAGTGAACTTCATTTTCATTTTGTGTTTTTATGATTTGTCAGACATTTTATATCTCACACATAGCTGCTTTGCTTAAGTGGCGTCTCCGCCCACATGGTACACTCATGTCAGAACCTCCCATGTAATTAGTCCAGAACGTGGCACGAAGCTAAAATTATCATAATCTACAACAAGCAGGCAAAAGTATAGCAAACACCTGTTGATTAAGAGAAGGCACCCAAGGAACTGAGTCAGATACATGAGCTCATCAGTGCCCAAAAGCTATGCCCCCCTCCACTTAGTCACATATGAGCACACTGAAGCATAGAAATACAAATTAACATTTATTTTGAATTATTATGATTTCAAACATTCTTCAGTTAAAACCTCACCCCTTTTTCTCTCAGTGTAAGCTGTAATTAGTTGGCAATTGTGGGAATATGCAAAATAAACTGACGAGGCTTTCTTCCAAAAAAAAATTCTGTAACTAAACTAAACTTGCGAACATTACAAGTATTCACTTGATGATTAAGGTAATTGCACTCACTTGTCCATGCAAGTGGAGGGGGTGAGATTTTGCTCAATGTCAAGACAAAACACTTTTGATTTCGATTAGCACGTGTACGTGGAGAGAGACAGAGGTTGAAGCATACCTGAAGAGCAGCTCAACTTTTAATTGCGGTTTTTCGATGTGAACGTGCGAAACTAATTCGGTTGTGGCATCATTTTCAGCGACCATGAATAGAGTTAAACGTTATCAAATATTTAAGTAAATTTACTAACAAATGCAAGGGGCGTATGAAAATTATTTTAAGAAAGAGTATATCCACTGAATGCTTACATACGTTTAAGGAATTTTCTCATAAAGAGCTCAATGAATAGGCTCATCATGAGTGACAATTGTAAACTTCAAATCAGAACCGGAATTTTACATTTTTTGTATACCGGCATCCGAGAACCGATATTTTTAGAACCAAAAAGACCGAAAAGAACCAAATTTGTGTACCGGTACTGTATCGGTTCTAAGCAATTTTTTAGAGCGAAGCTCTTTTACGGACGTCAGACTGGGGGAGTGAATCTTGAAAAATTTTGTCTTTGCGACAGATTCTTTTGGGGTATGTCTTTGATTTTGTGTTTTGTATTTGCAAAATCAGCTGCTTTTACCATTACCGCGTAGTAGCAGGTGGGTTGTGTGTGGAGTGGGATAGTGTGAGGTGGAAGTAGGGGGAGGTGTCACCTCCGAGGTGATGGGTATTTGGCAGGGACCTGGTGGGGATCTGGCGGGGATTTGGTGCTGATCTGGTGGGGTTCTGGTGGTGATGTGGTGGGGAACTGGTGTTGATCTGCTAGGGACCTAGTGAGCTCTGGTTTGGATCTGGTGTGGATCAGGTAGGGATCTGGTGGGAATCTGATGGGAACCAGGTGGGTATCAGGTGGAGATCTGGTGGGGATCTGGTGGGGATCTGATAGGGATCTAGGGGGATCTGGTGGGGCTCTGGTGGAGATCTGGTGGAGATCTGGTGGAGATCTGGTGGGATCTGGTGGGGATCTGGTGGGATCTGGTGGGATCTGGTGGGGATCAGGTGGGGATCTGGTGGAGATCTGGTGGACTTAACAGTGACTTAACAGTGACTTTACAGTGATTTGAGAGTGACCTAATATTTGATAATTTAACATTTATTTATACAGAATCCAAATGTGTCTTTTTGCATTACTTAAATCGGATTCATCGTAAAGAGCTTCGCTCGTACCGTGCGTCTCATGACACACACTCTATTTTTTTATGATTTAGATTTCCGTACACGCATAGAAATCTAGAACGAATAATTTGAGTACGAACGCTCTTGAAAAAAAAATCTAGTCGCACTTGAATTTTCAAGAATTTCGCTCTTGGAATCGAGACAAATTCATTCTCAATGTGGTTCTATAGGCAAGGGGAGTGAGGAAACGCAAACTTTGAGAGAATAACGTTGGCCGCGCTCTTTCAAAGAGAGACAGCGCATGCGCAGTTTGTCATTGTCATTTGACCGTGCCGCGCCGATAATTATGTTAAAGTTGAACATTAAGATTGGGCAAAAGTAAGTGATTAAACGTCTGTATAATATAATAAAAATGTTTAAAACATCACAAAAAAAAAATAAAATGAAATAAAAATAAAAAAAAAGGAAAAAATAAAAAAAAATAATTGCTGCTACGGGGACTTGATCCACGGTCGAGCTGTTGCGGCTGGCCAAATACCAACCGCGCTGCCTCATAAATATGCTTTCGCCGCTACTTGTAGTTTATCGACAATAGTCGAGTCGGTTAAGCTGCTCGTCCAACTGTGTGTGTTTCAGTCTTCGAAGGTACCGAGTTCAAGTCCCAGTAAAGTAAGTAAAATAAAAAATTTTTATCTGGTATGTGACTAACTCAAAATCAATCAGATCTTAGAAAAAAGTGGGTGGGGTGGCTGATGGTGAGTGGCGAGCAGCGCGGAGCAAACAAACACTACGTCGGTCTGACGGGTTGTCCCGGGGTCTCGGTCGTGTCTGTCACACCCAAACCCCCACCCCCTTCAATTATTATTTTTAGTCTTTTATATTGAGAATTATTCGTACTTGGATCAAGTACTGAAACTCTTGAGTCAAGAATGTCGGGATCAAAAATTCACTCTTGGATCAAGAATATTGCTCCTGGATCAAGAATTTTCACTCTTACCCTACTTTTGAGAACGAATGCTCTTGATTCAAGAGTGAAATTCTCTATTTTTTCTCTGAGTGTAGCTGCCGCAGTCTACATCGCAGTGTCATCGCTATATTCAGAGATGCTAACTGCGCCATCTGTGTAGAGCGTGAGAGAGTGACAACAGATATTGTTTCTGACGTCTGTGTATGTATGTTTCTGTGTGGAAGACTGTATATTAGACTGGTTCAGATTTAACAAATTCTGGAGAGTTCCATGGATTTTCAAGCCTACTACTGTAAGTCCCTTCATATGTATATCAGGTATGATACTCCAGTTTAATTTGAGATTTTCGATTTTCTGATTTAAAAGCATAACACTGATTCCAACTAGACTTTAGTCAAATAATTGCTGAACATAAGATTTTGATCTGTAATCTACGCTTTTTCTTTACACACTATTTACACGGGTATCTAAAAACACACGGTTCACTATTTACATCATCAAAACGAGATTTTACTGTCTCGATATCGTCCATTTTGATTTACAGTGTGACCATAGCCTTTGTCTAAAACGAGAGCGTAAGTTAAAGTTGGCTCTAACCGACTTTGATATACCCGTTACTCATGAAAAAACATGTTTAACAGTGTTCCTGCGTTCCTTAGGGTGACCATCCAAAAAGTATGCAACATTTTTTTTATTTTGCTCATAGCTTGAGAACCGTTCATCCGATCTTTATCATTTCTTCGGCAAATCGATTCATTTTGCTAATTACTAACTATTTCTAGCAGGTACGAATCGTCTATCTTTAAAACTGTAGGAGATATAACGTTTTTTCCAAATTGCGGAGGCGGGAGGGGGCGTGGCCAAAATATGAAATAAACTTGATCAGCGTGCAGATAAAAGAAGCATTTGTTCCATACATGTCAAACCTCTATCTCTTACCATCTCTGAGATCTAGGTGTTCATACAGACGGACGGACGGACGGACGGACGGACATGTCTATATCGACTCGGCTGTTGATGCTGATCAAGAATATATATACTTTATATGGTCGGAAATGATTCCTTCTGCCTGTTACATACATTTGCACGACTTTAGTATACCCTTTTTACTCTACGAGTAACGGGTATAAAAACCTTGGCGGCCATTTTTAAATAAATTCAATATCTACAATCAGAGAAAAAAATAGATAATTTCACTCTTGAATTAAGAGCATTCGTTCTCAAAAGTAGGGTAAGAGTGAAAATTCTTGATCCAAGAGTGAAATTTTGATCCCGACATTCTTGACTCAAGAGTTTCAGTACATAATCCAAGTACGAATAATTCTCAAAATAAAATACTAAAAATAATAATTGAAGGGGGTGGGGGTTTGGGTGTGAGAGACATGACCGAGACCCCGTGACAGCCCGTCCGACAAACCGCGCATGCGCTGTCTCTCTTCTTCTCTCAAAGTTTGCGTTTACTCACTCCCCTTGCCTATAGAACCACATTGAGAATGAATTTGTCTCGATTCCAAGAGCGAAATTCTTGAGTGCCAAGTGCGACTAGATTTTTTTTTCAAGAGCGTTCGTACTCAAATTATTCGTTCTAGACTTTTTTGAGTGTATAAGAACTTGTGGGTCCTTTATTTTTGACCATTAAAAATGATTGAATTATTTAATTTGCTTGGGTCAGATCAGATAAACAATGGTCAAATTTGAAGCATAATACATACTTATACAGGGCAGCACTGGCCGCAACAGTGATGGGCAGCACTGCAGACAACAACTGTAAGGTTTTCAATTCAAACTAAAGCAGACTTTTATTGCTTTCCATATATTTCCCCGCCAACCTTTCCATCTCCTACTGTCTGTGCCTTCCAGTTTCTGTTTTCCAGTGGCCACACTTATCAGTCATGACCCACTTCCATACATTTCTAAGCAATTGCCTCACCTGCATGGCTCAGATACGTCACAAAACAAAAAAAGTAAATAGAGATTTTGGCTAGAAAGCAAATAATTTTGCCATACAACAAGACCAACGCATTGTGAACGATCGCAAAAGCGAAATGTGTGAAAAGTCTCAATGCAATTTGAAGTTCAGTTGGTCATAAAAGTAAAAGTGTTGTGCAACGCTTTCGAGTGGGTGGGTGATGCACTCCAGCTATTAATAGCCCTGTCACAAATCGCACTCAACATTTGATTGTCGTTTTGATTAGCGCAGATCCCTAACCCCAACCCTGGCCCCAGGCCCTGGCCCATTAATATGAGTTAACAAATTAACGTGTTCTATACCGGAAAAAAACCTAAGCCTTTCATACAAAAATATATATTTACATATATGCAACCGCAACCAAATTACATCAATTTGCGTGTTCTGTTTGGCACGAAAATAAGTAAGTACCTACGTATAAGAAAGTGCTGGATGGGGTGGCAACGACTGGGTGGATATCCAGTAAGAACGTTCAGTTGTTATGGATCAGGTTCTTTACCAACTTTATGGATTTTATATAAGCTTAATGCTTTCAATAACAATCAGTTTGTTTTCCTCTATGTATTCTCTTTTCTATTGCGTAGCAGAGTCGCGGTACTTGTATTTTTTGTATAAATACGCTCTAGCCTAAAACACCCCACAATTATTTGAGCACTTTTTCGGCCTGGCCTAATGAGTAAGTAAACAATTAAAATTAACAACAACAAATGATGACTCGTCGCTGACTGACAACAACAAATTTGTTATTGTTTTTTTTTTGTTCAGACCCCGCCTGGGAACCAGTTTAAAACCATTGACTTGAAGCCGCCTGGGGTTTAGTTGCAGTAAATCGGCCAGACGGTAAACATGTCTCTCTATCAGCTCTGGAGTTGTGGCTATATAATCTCTATATTGGGAATTCTAAGTGTGGGTGAGTTGGAACTGAACTGAAAGAGTCCAAATATAACTGGATGCTTTGTTTCCAAGTGAATGCCCAGTCAGGTACTTGGGGTGCTGGCAATGGAGCCGGAGCCGGTAGCTGGTCAAATGCTCAAACGGGCGGCATGCATCCACCGGGCAGTTTGGGCAGTTCAGATCCCCAATTTAGCTATGGATATGCTGGCGTCGATTCGCGGGGACCCTATGGCGGTGCCGGTGGCAACGGAGGCTACTATGTAAGTGGCACCGATGAGCATGGACGTCCCTATAACTATAATGGCGGAGCTGGACAAATACCACCGCCCGGCTATGGGGGACGTAACGATTATCGCGGAGGCTATGGCTATGGAAGTAGTGGAGCAGCCAGTTTGGGATTAGCTCTGACATCACTAAGCGTGGGCGTGGCTGTGGCCTGGCTCAGTAGAAGATTGTGTGATTGTGTAAAAGTGTAAAAGTGTGTTAAGCAATTAATTGTTTGTTTTTTTTTTTTAGTTTTTAAACTTTTAATTTATGCAAATGTGAAACCAAACTTACGATTGAATCGTGTGAATTGTGAAATAATAAACAAAAAAAAAACAAATAGTTTTTTTTTGTTGTGGAAATCAAGGAGAATGGAAAATGGGTTAATTGTGAGCTGGCCAAGGGACTGAAAGTAACTTAAAATAATGCATAGAAATTAAAGATTATTAATTTTAATATTGTTGTTTCCAGTGACTGAGAGAAACCGAACAATTGATGATTTGTTCTGGTTATTGAACTGCATTTTGTGTTTAAACAAAACAGAATCAAAACGGGTTTTTAGCTGAATATTAACTCATGTTTGTAAGCTTCAAACGTGCGATTCAGTGCCTTTAGGGTTTACTTAAAGTTTCATTTGATGATCATTCATTTAATGCTATATCGAGCCGAACCATTTTCTTTTGCGGTTTTAGCTTGGGTTCAGTGTTTTCCAAAAAAAAATACCACCTCTCACTTTACTACTTTCATTTTTTTTAAATTATTTATTATTATTGAAATATGAATAAACATAAGACCAAACAAAATGGATAAAAAGTATGAAGACAACCTACAATGAGAATTTCCCACATAAACAAATTCAAGTTTATAGCTTTAATAGTTTCTAAATATGATATTGAATTTTTTTTTCTTAAATGGGTCAAATTGATTTGGAAAATCTGACTACATATAAGCTGGAACGCTTTTTACGTGATTAGCAAACGCTCTGAGACTCTTTTCAGCCGTTTTAAAGACTATTACAGCTCCACCTACCTAGTTTAATGGTCCTTCTGAACCATCCAGGGACCCACTTCAATACACACTGAATAATTGCACTGCCCAAAAAAAATATACAAAACCTTGCACTTCTTTCAAACAATGTGGGCCATCAGAGTAGGCCTTACCTTATTAAAAACGCTGCTCAGTTGATCAAAAAGCAGCCAGCCCTTGAGCTGGTAACACATATTTATCCTTTTTCTTTTTTCAACTTGCCATTGATTGGCTTCCATCGCCTGGCTTACTTGTCTGAGCTGAATTATTCCTTTTCTTAATTAAATTAACTTTAACTTTAAACTTCCTTAGCCTGTTAGTGGTCCCAGTACTCTTTGCACTCAACCTGCTCTTTCTTTTTAATTTTAAATCACTTTATGCTTAATCTATTTAAGTGAAACATTAAAGTGTGTGATATTTTTCTTAAGGTGTTTATTGTCCAAGAAGCTAGTTTCAAAATACATATTGGGCATGAGCTTTTGGCGCTTCAGAGTAGATACTTAACACTTCTTTCTTTTCTTTTACTAAACGCAAATTAAAGGCTATTAGAATGAGCTTCTTCGTCTTTGTAGCATGCAATTAAACTGTAAACGAAATCTTTCATTTGGCACAAAATACAGTAAAATCAACATTTTCTGCATCTGTCATTCACATTGTGTACGACAGAACGAATTCAGGCCAGGCCATTAGCTGAATGCAGGCAAGTTCCGTGTTTTTTTTTGAGTCTCGTCTTTCAAATTCTCGACAATTTCGAACATTATTTAGCATCAATCGTCGAGTTGATATAGCCATGTCCGTCTGTTCGTCTGTCCGTCCGTACGAACAAACAGATCTCAGAGATGGTAAGAGATTCAATTTAAAGCAAAATTTCAAGCTTAGCGTAATCCACCGCACTCTCAACAATTTTAATTTTAATTTCTTATCGAAATTGGGGGCAGGACAGGCTTTGTCCAAGTTAAAAACCCATAAACATCTTACACACTATTGAACCAACCATGCCGCTGAGTTGCTGCTGCCTTGTATAGATACTGAAATTTTGAAAAAACGTTATATCTTCGAGAGTTTTGAAGATAGATTATTTGTACCTTCTAGAGATAGTTAGACATTAACGAAATGTATTGATTTGCCGAAGAAATGATAAAAGTCGGATGAGTCAAGTTATGAGCAAAAAGGTAAAACAAGCACCCACCGCCCCACCCCTCCCACCCTTTCACACCAACACCGACAATCTTAGAGAGAGAAAGAGAGAGAGCGAGAGAGAGAGAGAGACACAGCAGCAGCACTGCATTCAGCTCCTACTCCAGGTACAGAGTATGTTATAGTTGGGCTTGACCGACTTTCTCACTTGTTATATGTTGGTCTGGTCACTCTGTCAATAGTTAAAATCTGGTAATAAAAGTTTTTGCTGGATTATTCTTCACAGCTTTGGAGGTGGGTTGTCTGAACAAGAGTGTGTCCTTGAACCCAATTCCTTTTATAGTACGGTTCAGAGTACTCCAAACTTCACCAAAAAGAACGATAGTTTTGATGATCCTTAGGATATTTTCGGTATCCACTTGGACTGCATTGTTTATATATATATATTTTAGAAATCGATTTATTTTCGCTTGATCAGAATAAAATATTTCATTGATCTGTACTCTTTATCCAAAGGAGCTGACAAATGTGAAAAGGATATTTAACAAAATGGATCTTAAGTGGATATTTCGAATATCCATTCTTCAGGTATCTATTTTTTGTCTGTGTAAACATAGTGTGCTGAGATAGGCAAAAAATGGCAAATTTGGGATTTTAAGTTAATCTTAAACTGTGCTCCAGATGTGATTTATTTACATAAATTGGTGCAGACTTTAAAGCATCAATAAAAAAATACAGAAAATGAAATACGGATAGTTAAGAGTTTAGCCAGGGGGCAGCTCCCCGCACAAATCGTGTTGGAAAAGGAGCAAGATAAGAAAGATGAGAATACCAAAAGCCAACACCAATGTCAATGTCTCAGTTGCCTTATTTGGGGTAAAGGGAAAATAAAGAAGGTTTGCCAGCGAAATAGGAATTCTGAGAGTGCAAAGACAGATTGTAAGATCTAATGTACTGAGACGCCAGGTTTCCAAATTCATTCGCGACGGGGACCATGACGAGACAACCCATGCCAGAATCATGGCCCTATCCCAAAAGCATGCCTGCATTCCATCCCCCGCGCCGCTCGCCGTTACATTGGTAGCACCACGTGGGAGATTTCCGAGTTCCGGTAAACGATTTACTGTTGTCTTAAATAACAGAACCAAGGTCCCTGCTCGGGCGCCACTGTAACGACCTCTTTTCGTGGCACGGATGTAGCTCCTCGCTGCCAGGGTTATCACAAAAAGAGGTCGTTACAGTACATAAAATGACATGTTTAATAAATACGATAAAAATTACAAAAAGGTGCATACGATACAATAAGCCTGGCTGGTGGGACCGGAGTCTCCCAGGTACCCATTTCCCAATTGTTGGAATTGCACTTGGCCCCACAATGAATCAGCGTCCCCTGACGCAAGACGAATCTAGTGCCGTGCTAGATTAATAAAAAATGTAATAAATTTGTTGTATAAAAAATAATGTTATTTATATTGTTTTCATACTTTGTTGCTCTATATCTCTTCATGTTAATTGTTTAAAAAATTATTTTTATTGGTATGATCCCATTTAATTACATTTATCTCTACAGCATTAATCAGCGCAATTTATTCTTTCGCGTGACAGCGCTTCAAACGGTTTTTACGCTTACCTGACCGTCAAAAATTAATAAATTTAATCAGTTTCGAAGCCCAAACAAAACTCGAACAGCTGTTCGTTCCACCCACAACTTCAGAGTTCGATGTTCGTGTGGATTTTACTGCCATTTTTTTGTTTGTCTGCGTACACAACCAAAAAAGTTTGTGTATTCATTTGAAAGCGCTATTTTTAGTACTCCGTACCGTGCTTATGGCAATAAAATGTAAAATTGGCTATACAGTTTCGAAGAAGCCAGGCCAAGCTTTTCTCAAGCACCATCAAAAACCGCTCTGTATATCGCTGGTAGAGTAAGTTCAATCCTGGTCGTAGTTCGCTCAGCGACGAATTGAGGCATCTTTAACTTAAGTTCCATCAGCATATGTGAGACTAGTTCATATTACCCGTCTTTGCTGGGTGAACTGAAACTGAAATATTTTATTTCTGGGATAGAAGCCTGTTCTGAACCGAAAAGAACAAGTTTATTACTGCCTCCTCGATATTTTAAATAGTCGTTATATCTCTCACAATTTTGGTCGTAAATTTTATACATAGCATACATATTTAGAAAAGTCAAGTTATAAGCTAATCAAAGTGCTTTCTGCAGCTATTGCATTTTCTTACTTGTTATTATGGTTGAAATTAGAAGGTGGAATTGAAGTTATAAAATTTTTCAATTTCTTTTTAATACACAGAAATTCAAAATATTCTCGAAACTTGACTTTATAAGTAGTTTATCATCTAAAACAACGGTGATCAGCATTCTTATTATTGTTATATACGAGTGTTTATTGTAATACCTATTGCGTCGTGAGCCACCATGTTCGCAGAAGGTATAAAGTATAGCCTAGGTGGGGGAAGTCAGCCTCCAATACAGACAACTCATGGCTAGATTAGACCCAAGTGAAGTTTCCTTTTTGTTTTTGAAAACTCATTTTTTTTTAAATTAAGTTTACTCATGCTAATTTTCCTTTATCCATCCAATAATAATGTTTCTTATTCCCAATAAATATAAATAGAACCCCGCGTATGGAACATATATATCTTATACTTTCAGTTGGAGCCACGTCCCCCTAGAAAACTACGTTATATGTTCCACAATTTTGTAAATGGATGGTTTGTACCTTCTAAAGATATTTTGTAAACAGTATCATTTATCGATTCGCTAGAGGAATGTTGAAGATCGGATAAGAAAGAGTCCAGTTATAAGGAGAACAAACCATTATGATGGGTAGCACCGGGCGGAATGGCGATGGGTAGCACTTCACACACTTTATGGCTTCTTTGTCACTTTGATGACAGTAAAATACAAGCTTTGGGGGGTACACAGCATATTATACTCTCGTTTGTTATTAATTTAGTATGGGAGCTACTATCAGAAATTGATTTACCTTTAACAAGTGAGAAAGTCGGTCAAGCCCGACTATAACATACTCTGTACCTGGAGTAGAAGCTGAATCCAATGCTGGTGCTAAGCTCATCTCTAAGTCTCTCTTTCTCTCTCTTTAAGATTGTGCGGTGTTAGTTGTGAAAGGGTAGGAGAGGTGCTCATAACTTGAGAACCGCTCAACCGATCTTTATCATTTCTTCGGCAAATCGATACATTTTGCTAATTACTAACTATCTCTAGAAAGTACGAATCGTCTATTTTCAAAACTGTAGGAGATATAACGTTTTTTTTCAAATTGCGGGGGCGGGAGGGGGCGTGGCAAAAATTTAAAATAAACTTGATCTGCCTGAAAGTATAAGAAGCATTTATCCCATACATGTCAAACCTCTATCTCTTTTATTATTATTATTTTATTTTTAAGTTATGTCTACAAAAATTATCAAAAAGCAAGCCTGGTGGTTAGTCTCACCTTGGAACTATCAGCTAGACGCCATTGCTTGAAACATTCTCACAACTGAAACATACGTCGAGATGTTGCCTTCTGTAAGTAAAATACATTTTTCTTCAAACTATTTTTTATCTTTCCATTTCGTACAGATCCGTGCCGTTCGCATTCCAGACTCGCGCTTTTCAACATGCAAGTTCTATAGTAATCTCATACTACGCCATGCCTTGCTGCGTGGGTTACGCCGCTCACACTGCAGATACCTTAGAGGTCAGGCGAAGCAAATTGTTCTTGTTGGAAGTGAGAATGAGACATCAATGGAACGCCAAGATGGGCCGCAGTCAGAATCACAGGCCGCTATAATGAGCTCGGGCCTTGATGAGGTGAAGTTGGAAGAAAGTGCTGATGAGACGCCAAAGTCTTCTGACTTGAATCTGTCAGGGGAACTGCCAAAACCCGACACCACTCCACATGGAAACGGAGTAGCAGAAGCCCAAACCAATTGGTATAAAATTCTAATGGAAATAGACTGCTTACGGAAGGAGCTCACTGACTTTAAAAACTTTGTGATGGTTCATTTAAAAGCCATGGCATCTACTGTGGAGGGAAAATGTGAGCCCTTGCCGCCGCTCCAAATGGGTCATGAGGTTGTGAGCAACTTTAGTCCAGGGGCACAGTTTGATAATGGTCAAGGGGAATCTTTTGTCAATATGATAATTAGATATTGGAAACTGGAGGGAAAAATGATAATTGCTTTAATCGCCTGTCTTGCCACAGTTGGCATAACTATTATATTTCTCATGATGCCCCCAAAAGCTGCGCCCCCTTCGCTTTGGGAACGTTTTTATAATGTCTTGATGCAATGGTACAACAATTTGTAAACTGTTAAAGATTCTATATATTTTGTTATTGAGCACAAATTGGGGTATATTGTGTTGAAATGAAGTGAATAATGTCAAAAGGTTTTGTCTTCACAAAAAGAGAATAAAGAGAAGGCTGAACTAAATTTGTTTGTGACGAAGTTTTTATATGATTTTGAAATATCACGTGATCGGCATCAACCTAATCACGAATATATATACTTTAAAGGCTTGGAAATGATTCCTATGGTACAGCGTATATTAAAAACTAAAACTGTACCCCGTACCGAAGTTTCGGTTCTACCGGTTTTAATAACTGTAAGCGGTTTTCTGCTTTTGGTGTATCCGTTAAGCGATTTGAAACAGTTTAGTTCGGTTAACGGGATTAAGCCCTGGCTAGAATCAAAACAGAACCTTAAAATAAAATTGAGCGAGTTGCAAGCGCTGTTTGTTAGTCTATTCATGGTGAAATGGCATACCTTTGCTATGCCTTTTTGTTTACCGAATGCAAATTTAGCAAATATAATGCTCGCGTCGTGGGTGGTTCACTGAGAAGAATATCAAGCTTTTACATGAATCCAATTGAAAACATGTGGGGTAACCTTGCACGTCGTGTTTATGTTAGCGGACGAAAGTTCAACTCGACTGAAATGCTTCGAAAAGAAATGGATCAAAATACCGGATTCAGAGTTCGAGTTCATGATTAGCGCCATCCGGGCTCTGAGCTCATAAATCAGACTGGAGATTAAATCCAGTAAAAATTGAACTTTTTTTATACCCTTGTAGAGGGTATATTGAAATTGTCCGGATGTTTGTAACGCAGAGAAGGAAGCATCTCCGACCACATAAAGTATATATATTCTTGATCAGTATGGCGAGCTGAGTTGATATAGCCATGTCCGTCTGTCCGTCCGTCTGTTTCTATACTATCACCTCCGTCAGTTTTAAAGCTATCTTAACCGAACTCTGCACGAAATCTTTTGGTATAAATACGCTGCACATTTGTCGGAACCGCCCGGATCGGATGACTATAGCATATAGCTGCCATGGGAACGATTTGCTCATGTTTAATTGGTTTTGTGTTGAATTAACGTGTGTTGAATTGTTGTGTTGAAATTGTTTTGTGTTGAATAGACGTGGAACCGTGCTCAAACATAGGCAAAGGTTACTTGGCAAATGTTTGCGCTCAAACTATTTAGTGTTCCCACTGAAGGCAAACAAAATGTGCAAATATATAATAGAAATAGAAATATTTTTGCAAATTATTTGCCTATTGACGGATCAAGATCAAGCGTTTTAAAGAATCCGGCTTAAGGAAATCTTAACATTTGCAATCTATACCATAAATTTGTAGAAAAAAATGTGAGTGTGTCGAGACAATTAAATTTGGGCCGGCGAACGGGAAATGCGTCACAAGTTTTGTCTTCGAGAATCCGTGAATGTAGCCAAGGCATTATCCAGCGCACAGCAAAGGTCCCGTTTAGATCAACGAAACCATGATGCAACAACAACTGCAAATGAACGTCGTGAAATGCAAACGAAAATTCTAAAGAGGTACGCCCCCAACGCACATAAATGATATATAATATAGGTTGTCAAAAAAGTCTTGCGGTATTTTTTATTGAATTTTCAATTGTTCATAAAATTGGTTATAATAATGCGATTTAAGTCAAATATGCGCCGTTTTGTTCGATGACGAGTTCCCAACGAGATGCCAACTTCATATAGAAGCTCGCTTCCCTATTGGCAAAAAACTCGGAGAGCCAATTTTCACAGGACTCTCTTGTGGCCAACTTCCGACAAAAAGGTCGTTCGCCATGGACAGAAATAGGTGATCCGGGGATGGATGCAAAAAGAACCTCTTATCCGAGCTCCCGGAGCTTCTGGCGCGTCACCAAAGATGTGTGTGGCCTGGCGTTGTCCTGATGGAAGACAATTCGGCCTCTGTTGATCAAAGATGGCCTCTTCTGCATGAGTGCAGCATTCAAGCGGTCCAGTTGTTGGCAGTACAGGTCCGAATTGAGCGTTTGGCCATAGGGGAGCAGCTCATAGTGGATGATTCCCTGCCAATCCCATCAAACACACAGAAGAACCTTCCTGGCCGTCAATCCAGGCTTGGCCACCGTCTGGGCAGCTTCACCGCTTTTCGACCACGACCGTTTGCGCTTCACGTTGTCGTAAGTGACCCACTTTTCATCGCCAATCAGCATCCGCTTCAAAAACGGGTCGATTTTGTTGCGATTCAGAAGCGATTCGCATGCATCCATACGGGCAAAAATGTTTTTTTGAGTCAAGTCGTGTGGCACCCATACATCGAGCTTCTTTTTGAATCCAAGCTTCTTCACATGGTTTATAACGGTTTGATGACTCATGCCCAGCTCTTGGCCGATGCTACGGCTGCTACTATGCCGGTCTCTTTCGATCAATTCAGCATTTGATCGCAATTTTCGACGACAGGCCTTCCGGACCTTCCGAACGAAAACGTTGAAACCATCGTTGTGCGGTGGAAATGGAAACTGTGTCGGGTCCATAAACTGCACATTTTTTATTGGCAGCATGAGATGCATTTTTGCCTTTATCGTAGTAGTACTGTAAAATATGCCGTATTTCCTCTTTATGTTTGCGACGCTATAACTTACGAACGACTAAAAACAAACAACAATAAATCAAACACGTTTTAGCGCGTGAAAAGAGCTTTCCAAAAAGCTCTAGCGTGAACCGATGCGACGAATACAACTAGAACTACGCGCTTGCAAAGACAAGCTTACGGAAATACCGCAAGACTTTTTTATTATATTAATTTATTTATATAGCTAAGTTCGGGTAACGCACTTGCCAGGTAGCTTAGCCTGGCATATATCGTCCACATAGTCCAGATGCCGCAATGTTGTGGCATTGTCCACCGAATAGTGCAGAACACATCTGCAACCACCATTATTAACAGGATGGGAGACAGAGCACCACCTTGTCGAACGCCGCTGAGGACTGGGAAAGGCCGCAAGAGCTTTCCGCCATGAAGCACTCTGCACTTTGCGCTGTCGTATGTAGCTCTGATGAGGGTTATAAGTTTTTCCGGTATCCCCCTCCTTCGCAACCCTTGCCAGATGCACTCCCTGCTTACGCTATCGAAGGCCTTCGCGAAGTCTACGAAAGCCATGTGAAGGTACGCTCTGTACTCCGTGCATTGATTCGTGCATGAAGAACCTTTTCTGAAACCGGTTTGTTCTTCGCCTATGGTGTCCATAATGGTGTCTCTCAGGCGATCCAAAATAATTCGTGCTATGAGCTTTGCAATAGTGTGCAGCACACAGATCCCCCGCCAGTTGTCGCACTCACGAAATCGGCAGGTCTCAATATCAACACATCCAAAACTAAATCGCTTAGCCTTCGTTCCGGACAATCCCAATCGCTGGTTTTGGATGGTCAGTCTATTGAACAAGTCAAGCTATTCAACTAGCTGGGCAGCGTGGTCGCTGTGGATAAAGGTACGAAACTCGATGTGGAGTCGCGCCTTCAGTTAGCAAAGGGTGCTTTTGGGATGCTGTCGGCCGTTTGCCGATGCTCATCATATTTACTTTGGCTCAAAATAAGGCTTTTCAAGTCTAAGTAATGCCAGTGCTCCTATATGGTTCCTCCACTTGGAAATTTACAACTTCCATAGTGTCCAAAATTTAAACATACGTAAACCGATGCCTGTGTCGACACCATTATACACAGAATGAAATGGAGCTGGATATAGGACATACATTGCGTAAAAGTGAGAGCAATATCGCCAGGAAAGCAATGGAATGAAACCCACAGGCCGGACACCAGGCAGACCCAAAGAAACTTGGAGGAGGACTGTTGGTAGAGAAGCGGAAAGTATCGGGAAGACCTGGAGAGGAGTGGTTGATGTCCTATGTCCCACACGGGATTGGAACTAGAAGAAGAAGAAGAATATAATAATATGATTCAACAGCTGAAAACACTTTAAAGCCCTCGAACTATATAAAAACAAATTGAAATTAGTTTGCCAAAAAATACATTTATTTGTCTAGTAATAAACAATAGTTGTATTGATTTTTATTGATCATGTTTGTTGTTTGTTGCTCTTGTTTGGTTTTGTTTAATATTATGATTTTTTCTTGTTGTTGTTGTTGTTGTTGTTGCGGTATTGCTAAATGTACTTTTCATTAGTTTTTCTTATACTTTTGCCAACATTAAAAAAAAAACCAGAAAAAAACCAAAAGAGAGTGAAAATGATTAGCATAAAACTTGTAACTTTTGACTAATCAATAATAATTACACATAATTGTCAACAACATTTTCATGGTTGTGGTTGTTGTTGTTTTCCATTTGAGAAAAGAATAAACAAATGTAATATACTTATGTTCGTATATATATATATATATATATATATTCATATATATGAGAGCTTTTTGACTACAAGTCTACCATAAATTGATAACATTCCATTTAAACCATACAATTTGAGAGGCATTCTTCTGTGTAAGTGTGTGTTGTGTGTGTTTGCTGTGCGGAAAGATCAACAAAAATCTTAAGTTTAGAAAAATCGGTTCTATTTATCAAAGGGTTGTTTTTTTTGTTGCTGTTTTTGCCCGTTCAGGTTGTCTGATATATAGAAATATAGGAACAGGGCCCCCATATATATATATGTGTGTATGTATTGTATGTTATGTTGGTTTTTTGTATATTGCATACAAATATAATTTTTGCATTTGTTTCCTTTAATTGAATTGTTTCTCCTGTTTTTGAATGTTTATTTGGTTTTGGTTTTGGTTTTTCGGGCTTACCTCTAGGTATACATACGTATTGAGTGTTGTTGTTCCGTTACTGTATATCTATATGTTTCTGTTTGTTTGCTTTTGTATACTTGTATCATATGTCTGCTATGCTCCCTATATAGTTAATGTATACGTGTCTTAATGCTCGCATCTTTGCTCCTATACCCTAAATCCAGCCAAAAAGCGACAATACTTTTCTCTACTTTTGTGGTATAGCCCCTGCTCTACATAACTAATTGTATGTTTGTATGTTTGTATGTATGTATGTATGTATGTACTACGCACTATGCCTACTACATTGGCACACACAAAAAAAAAAAAAACATTGTTACTTGTGTGGCAGAAATTAATGAAATTTTACAACTTAAAATGTAGCTATAGACTAGGTACTTTCGGAATCACACAAAAGTTTAAGGATTTTTTAAGTTTATAGTATGGCTCAAGAACGGGTTTGTTGATATTTCACCAGAAATTTAAAGTTTAAGTGATTCAGTTTGCTTCTGATTGCACCGATCACTAAGAACAAGTTCAAAAGGGTCACAAAATAAGCCACTGTGCCAAGTTAAAGCTTTAAAAATTGGCTTTTAATACCACTGCTAGGCAGAGAAAGCTTAAAAAACGTTCTAAGTGAAAGCTACTGTATGACATAGTCAACCAATCGCTCCGATCTCTGAGAACAAGTACAAAAGGGTAACAAAATAAGCTACTGTGCAAAGTTTCAGATGAAAAACTGGAAAACTTAAGCCACTGCTAGTCAAAGAAGAATAAATCACGATCAGAATTAAAGTGCTATATGACATAGTCAACTGATCGCAGCTATCTCTGAAATCAAATCCAAAAGGGTCACAAAATGAGCAACTGTGCAAAGTTTTAGATGGACAAGTTACAGTGGCAAGCCAAAAATAGTTCAAAATGAAAGCTGTCATATGATATAGTCAACCGATTGCACCGATCTCTAAAGACAAATCCAAGAGAGCCTCAAAATATGCAGTTCTGAAAAGTTTCAGCTGAAAAAGTGCAAAACTTAAGCTACTGCTAGGCAAAAAAAAGTTAAAAAACGATCAAAATTAAAGCTGCTATATAACATCGTCAACAGATCTCTTTAATCTCTAAAATCGAACCCAAAAGGGTCAGAAGTTAAGTAGTTGTGCCAAGTTTTAGCTACAAAATTTGACTCTTAGAAGCACTGCTAGGCAGAGAAAACTTAAAAAACACTCGAAATGACATAGTCATCCAATCGCACCGATCTCTAAAAACAAGTGCAAAAGGGGTTAAAGAATAAGCATCTGTGAGAGGTTATAGCTGGAAATTTGAAAAACTTAAGCCACTGCTAGTCAATGAAAGTTAAAATACGATTAAATAGAAAGCTGCGCGCAGATCTTTATGAACATATCCAAAACTGTTTCTAATATTTGGTATACCCCTAGGTACAGAATACGGCTCATCTGTACAGATTAAAAATAGCTTTAATTGCAATTACACACACCTTTAAGCTTCATATTGTTTACATTTTTTCAGCAGGAACTCCACCTGACTCTTTTCATTTTAGTTTTTCAGAAAAACACAGATTCAACCCGGTACCTTATGCACTTAACGTACGGAATGACGCTCCAGCACATTCAGTCGTTGTACACATCTAGAGAGCTAATTGTGCTTGGTTGGGCTGACAAGAGAGTGAGAGAGAGAGATCAAAGAGATAGCCAACTTGCCTTCACTTGCTCAACAACTTCAAATTCGTATACTTCATCAAAATCTTCGGAATTACTTGTAAAGGGTAATTTCGCTCTGTTGTTAAGGATTGTTTGACAAATCATCCCAGGCTTGAATTTGCGTTTGAGTTTCAGTCAATGGGCTCTGCAACAGTTCAATAAAGATCCGCTGTTTTCGAGCAAAGTTTTGTTTGAAGAGTAAAGCGAAGAAACGAACTATCATTACATCCACAAAAATGCACTGTTTGGGTGGTTTATGGGCTGTTGGAATCAATGGCAAACGCTACCGTACTATGATAATTTTTGTTAGCTAAAATTGAAGCCCTTAATGTCGGCGATATTAGGCGCGCGAAACAATATCTTTACTAAGAAATTGCCTAGATCAAGTAATATCACACCACTGGACATTTTCCTGTGGGAATGAGAATACGTTGAGTCAAAAGTCTTTGTAGATTAGCAAGCTACGATTCAAGACTTGAAAGCCAACAAACCTCGCGTAATTCCCAAAAATTCCAAATTGGACCATCCGAATAAAACATTTACGCCGTTGGGGGCCAAAAATCTATGTGTAGTAATTGCCTGCCACGCGATAAGCCTCCAGAATAATTCTTAAGTGAACGTTGCCAATCTCGATTCGGCCCTGATTTAGAAGCAATCCAAATTGAAGTGGGGTCATGCGAAGCAAAGTGTTGTCTCTTGTCGTTTCCGGGTCCACAATCTACGGCAAGAATTGAGGACTGAAGCCTTCTTGTAGGTTCATTGTGACCTTTACTTGTAATTTTTCAATAATTTTGCGCTCTTGGTAGGGCTGAATCGATTGATTTCCCCATGGCAACTCGATGTTATGTACTTTTAATGCAACGGCATGGATTAGAAGATGTTGTCCACGACTTGCGGCGACAAAGAAGTTTCAAGTCTAGCCATTGAAAAGTTCTGCAGCTCATCCGTTCGACATACGGAATCGCCACCATCCGCAATGCATTCACTTTTTGTGCTGGGCCAAGTTCTTCATCATCGGCATATTTCATATGAGGAGCTAAGGCTCTTGAAAAGAGAATTATCACTTGTTTGTTTATAATATAAACTTTATATGCATGGCATACGCACACTAGAGCCCTACATGAATCGAATCAAAGTTCCCCCTGACTTCTACTTTTAGCTCACAAAATTATTGATTCATTAAATTGTAGCTCATGACATGAGCCATGAGCTGTTTGATCTGTTTGAAATGATTCAGCTCAAGAAAGCAACTCGATCAATCATGCTAAACTCAAATAGCTCAAAGGGTTCAATGAATAGATCAAATAGCTCAGAGCCTAATTGTCATTAATTTTTGAGCAAATATTAACAAAATTAATTTTCTTCAATTTCATTGTTAATTCAAAAATTACACAGTTCAACAAAAATTGGGTCATCGCGGGCCGGGGAATATGGTTGATACCGACGGAGGCTTTCAAGCTGAATACAAGTCAATTTTCCAAATTTTTCTAGCACGTCAAGTTTTTAAGATATCAATGGTCAAAGTTGTTAAAAATGCTAAAACGGCAACTTTCAAATATATAATAAAAAGTCATCTTTAACGGAATAATTATTGAAAAGAAATGGAGCAAGATTATGAAATTGCACTGGACCAATCAGTAAGTGTATGCTCAATATTTAGAACGATTAAAACTAGGTTAAAGGTTTTTTCAAATAAGTATAGACCTGATCGTTCAGATGAGTTTTCGTCAGACGAATACTGTAATTCGATAAATGCCACTCAGATGAGTGCTCAGGCCAAATAGAACCGGTTCTATTTCGTCTGATCGCTCATCTGAGAAGCTTTATGTCTATTTACATTTACGGCTGGCAGCTAAGTGTTTTGGTCGTCTGCAACCGGAAAGACCACGGTGCACAGTAATAGTTCAATTACTCTTCCTTGGGTCTTACCCGCTCTAATGCGGCAGATATTTGAGCGGTTGTCCCTCAGCTCGCCAATGAAGCAACTTCCTTCGAGGAAGGACCGAGCATACCGATTCGAGTTCGAAAAATTTTTGATGGGCTCAATGTTTGACTTAATTCGATCTACAGAACAAATAGAGTTTGATCTATTTGAACTTGATCTGTTTGGAGTCAGTGAAATTTGAGCTGACTAATTTGAACTAAAAAATTTTTGACTTGATTTATAAACCATTTTTTTAAACATGAATCAAAGAGCCCTTTGACTCCATTCATGCAGGGCTCTAACGCACACACTCCTTGCGCCGACAAGTTTATCAAAAACGACATGAGTGGAGTTAACTGCCACATCACATCGCTGCATCCTTGAGTTGCGATGGATACTCCACCAACGCATTCACTCTTGGACGCCGCCAGCGTAAGCTGTCCTTTAATAAAGCCCAAGCTGCGTTGCAATGATCTTTAAGCAAAAACAATCAATTGTGAATAGCAGGTATCGTGGGTATCTCCGTACCAAGCCTTAGCAGTAATTAGTTTATAAGTGCAATTCAAAGCATTTATCTTTTGGAATCGTTATACTTTTTAAGAGGAACTTATTGCATGAAAACCACATAAATTGGGCATTAATATCGTCATACAGTTGTCTCTCTCACACCCACGAAAATACAATAGGTTCAATAAAAGTCGTCTTAAGCGAAACAATTGGATTATATTGACCGCAAATGTAAGCAAACCCGATTAAAATCCACGATTATTACTTTATACTTATAATTTTAATTTTATGAACCTATTCAATTGAGTCAACAAAATATGAAATTAACAAAAATTTACTATAATTCGATTCCGGAAACTTTCATGTTTCATTAACGAGTTATAATTTTACACAAAATAAAGTAATAAATTGTATATTTCATTCATATAGACAAATTGATAGAAACGAAATGTTAATTGAACCTATTCAGTTAAGTCGATATATCAACAAACCCCCAAAATATGCCTTTCAACGTAAATCGATTATAATCATTTTTATTCATAAGCAAAAAAAAAAATTATATGTATAAGAATAGTTTTGGGTTAAAAAAAAATAATACATATAATAATAGTAAAGTAGGTAAATAGATTATACACATGTGCATGTAGTTGTATGTGTGTGTGTGTGTGTGTGTTTGGGTTTGGGTGTGTGTATAAATTATGTTTTTGTATTTGGTATAAAACAAATTAATTTTAAACGCTTAAAAACTAAAAACGCTAAGCATTAAAATTAAATTAAATATTACAAAAGAATATGAATAAATTGTATAATTGTAGAAATAGTTGTAATTTGTTTGTATGTATATATTTATAATAGTGTGACTTGTTCTGTGTGTGTGTCAGTTGAAGAAATCAAATTTCTTAATAGAAAAAAAAAGGTTAAAAAAATTGTGTTTTTTCTTCGCTTACAAAAACTAACAACAAAAAAATCCAGCCAGAGCAGAGAATTGTGTTAAGTTATTTGTTGAGAAAATAAAATAAAAAAATACTCAGTAAAATTGATAGATAGATAGTGCATTATATCCAAATCTCATTAGCCATGTGTCTGTGTGTGTTGTGTGTGATACAAAATTCGCTGACTAAAACAATAATAAATACATTAAAAGGAGGAAGGGGGGCGAAAGGGGCATAATAAATAAATTAAACTTAGTTTTCTTTTGTTTGTCAACGCGCCAGAAGAGCCTGAATTTATGCTAATATTTTCTTCTTCTGGCCACGACACGCCCCCCGACTTTTGTGTTCACTACAGCTAATTGAAGCTTAACGCATCCTAAACAGTTGATTTCATTCCATTCATTTGATTCAGGCCTCGTATACGCTAGCTGCACACCAGCCCACTCTTCTGGGGCAACTTGAGCAGACGTCGCGTCCTAAACTCGTAGGCCCGACGACAGAACATCACCAGCTCCGGATTGGTATGCTCTGGCACCGTGCGCACTGGATAACAATTGGCGGTATTTGTGCGACGCGGCACTATGCTCACATCCTCCACATCCTCTTCGGCGGCACGCAGACGGCGACGATATCTACAGAGAAGAGGGGGAGGGAGAGGTAAATGGTTGTTGCATCACTCGGAAAACTTTTCAGTTCACTCACCTGCAATACTCACTAAATGTGAGCACATAGCATTTATCCTCAATGCAGGCCACAGAGTTGTGATCACGATGTCGCGAGGCATATACCTCGTCGGGACAATCATTACGCTGACGACCCTGATCGGTGTGCTCGGGTCGATAGTACCAAAGTAGGGACATCATCATTTCACCTGGAAAGTAAAAGGAAGGAGTTTGGTGAGTATGAAAAGAAGAAAGCGGGGATATATTTCATTGTAGAGGGAACATTTACATGGTGGAACTAATAAGGTGAAGCCGAGCGAGACAGCTCTCTCTCTCTCTTCCTGTCTGTTTGTTAGAAGTGAAAGGCAGTACACTAGCTGAAACAAACCATCTCTCTACTAAAGGGCCCTGCTGAGGACCATCTTGTTATTCCATCATCTACATCTGAAACTTCGCTCATTCCCATACATCTTTGCTTACTCTTCAAAAAGTATTGCAACTGAATAGTAAAGTGATGGGTTTGAACTAGCTTAATCAAATTATCATAGGTAAAGCCAGGGACCATTCTCTCTTAAGCAGGATTCCCCAAGAAGAGTGCGCTAAAACCTGACTGTGTCTCTCTCTAACACACAATAAAGTGTGTCTTCGGCAAGCACTCGGCAAGTAAGTTCGTGCTACCGGGGGAACTCTGCTCTAAGAAGTCAGCTATTTATCGAAAGCCCGAAGCTGAAGGTCTATGCTCTGCGAGCAACTTGCTGCTTTCGGCTTTCGAGCTCCGACTGTAGCTGGCGACTGTATGCGGCTCACAGCTCACTATCATGAGGTGAGTTCACTAGCTCCCGGCTTTCCAGCGGCGGCCCTCAGTACAGAGCTAAGTTCAAGAGGTTTTGGGGGAAGGATGCTGTCTCGATTGGCTGCCTCCATAGTTTTAATGGTGTGAGAACAGTGGGGGCGGTTGAAAAGTTGATTTGTATAATGGCAGCGCACGTTCATGGTTTATTCGTGCTAGGTAGTTGCTCAGGAAGCTACGTTGTCGGGAGCGAAGCTGGGCCAGAATTGTCCTTTAATGGCAAGGGAGGGTTTCTTCGGTAGGGTTGATAGAAGGTGGTCCACCTCTAAGGACCATATTGTCTTGGTAGACTTCGATGGTTCTGGTGACCATGTTGATTTGTGCTAGCGCAGATTGTGGCCGTGATTGCTTCTGTTTTCAGGAGTGTTTGTGTGCAGGACATCTTGATTCGCAAGACGTTTCACACTGCTGCTTTCCTGCGTGACACAATCTCTGCTGTGCATTTATGGTTTGGATGGGACTCGTGTCAGGAGCATATTGTAATTCCTGACCGGCAATATCTGGAGGTGACCTACGGCCATCCCTAGTGCCGCATTTTGCGCCAGTTGTAGATTTTTATAATGGCAGGGGACCAGATAGGGACCGCATAGTTGAACATGTATATGCCTAGGTTGCGTTGGTCTCTTTGTCCTTGCCCCAGGTTTTTTCTGAAATGGCTTTGAGGACTTCATTTTGACTTCTAACCTTCATAATGGCATCTTTTGGAATGCTTGGAGAAAGTCAGAAAGTGTTCGAAGGTAGCTCCTAGTATGTATTGCAGTATGTCTGTGTAGTACAAACACTTTCAGTGCAGCATTTAAGAATTAGATTCCTTTGTAGTTTTGAGCTTCGTTTGGGTTTCCCTTCTGATAGCTGTCAGGAACTTTGGCGGTCTCAAAAATGTTGTTGAAAGCTCTGGTAAGCTTTAAGATGAACGATTCAGCGACATTTTTATAAAACTCACTGGGGACTCTATCTGTTCCGGGGGCTTTGTTGTGTTAACTCCTCACCGGGGCGCTTCGAATCTTCTGTGGTGTAATGATACAATCCAGATCATCCACTGAGACGTTAGGTATGGCGAAGCTCATCCTACTGGTATGTTCGTTTGTCCAAAAGAAGACTCAATTGAATCCATCTTCGATTGTCTTTCGACAGCATACATTTCCCTGATGATGTGATGCATTTTGTGAGCTCATCTATAGTTGTCTCTCGAGGCAAAATGTTAAATTGGCTATACAGCTTCTCCAACGGGGCCAAGGCAAGCTTCTCTCAATAATTCGTCCCATCCTCAGGTGCCTTTTTTAGCACACCTCGTATGAAAGTGAAGCTGCCAGTATCGCTTGCTGTTGTACCGTTTAGGATTGTAAGCCGAAGGCATTTTCCCTTTAGCATCGAGCACTTTATCCCGTGAATATCGTTACGAGTTTGCAAATGTTTACATGGCTTTGGGCTCCATAATCGTGCTTTGAAGTTTTCCTGTCCTACTAGTACCTAATATTATCGAGAGATCTGGTTCTGGGTGTTCAACAGTCGTTGCAATTAAGATGTCATGGAGTGATATATATATAATTTCTCATTTTGCGATACACATTCGATTATGACGGTCTTTTCAATTGTCATGAAATTACACAATCGCTTTAAGTTCTTTTTAATGCCATAAAGAATGACTCCCATTTGCCCTTCTTCTAACTGATGACCTTGGTACATTTAATCCAGACGAGATAACGGAACCATCATCTGTGTATGTTACTAGTTTAATTTCATCTGGTAGGGGTGGTTTAGGGGTCTTGAGAGTCCTAGTTATATCTTTCTTGTTTTTGTTCTTGTTGGTTCGGGAGGACTTCAAAGACTATGTTGTGGTTGACCATGTCAAACGTCTTAGAGAGGTAAAGGGCCCCAAGGTCAACATTCGGTTCAAATAAGTTTAGGGTAGGCAAGGCCTAAGTAGCAAGGCAATCCCTACAAGCTAGAGCTGCGTTGCAGTTTCAAGCGATCGCTGATCTGAGACGGAGGAGATACAGAACCCCCTTTTTTTATCTACTGAGTTACTGAGCTTCTAAAAACATTCTTACGGTTGAAACCAAGACTTGCGGCAAGCCAGGAAAGGCCAGACAAAAAAAGAGTTACAATCTGTTTGCCTACAGGCAGTCGCCCTCAAGTACTCTTCAAGTCTAGAACGAAACTCTATATCCCCGCTTCCCTCTCGTCTACCTACCATCTTCTGGATTCTGCCACAGATGCGCCACTTTGGCCACATAGGGCAGCTCATTATCCTCATTGGCCTTGAGCAGAACACAGTCCCTTGTGCGTATGATATCGCCCTCCACATGCCGCATGGCCGGATAACAGGTGCGCAGAACCAAAGGATCATCGCTCTGTAAAGAAAATGTCAGAGACCACACAGCCGCAGGAAACTTACAGAAAAACTTACATTAAGAAAGACGGCTCCCTGGAATGCCTTGCCGGCCCACATCCAGCCATTGTTCCATTTGGGCACCACATTGGCACGCGTGGCCGGTGGCTGTGTGTCGTCCAGTTCGTAGCTAACGCCGCCGGGTCGCTGCCTTGGACGCTTACGATTGCCGAATTTGCAGCGTGAACGGGCACGTTTCAGGTGCGGGGTGGTCTGGGCTGGACGTGAAGTAGATGTGGGTGCGGGCGTGGGTGTGGCTAAAGCAGGCGGTTGAGTGGGCACCAGGAACTTGTGTTGCTCATCGGAATGTGTGGACTGCGTTTGAGGCTCTGCTGGGGCTGACTCTGCATTCTTTTGAGCCTGCAAGTCGGCCGTTTGATACTCATTGTTGTTGGTCTCAGCAGATGATGCGGGGGTGATGGTAGCAATTGCTGCTGCTGTTGTGGTTGTAGGGGATTCAGCGACCGCTGCTGCTGCTGTTGATGTGGTAGAGGCTTTGCGGCCTCCTTTGGCTTTGCTTTTCGCTGGCTGCTTGCGTGACTTTTTGGCTGGTGGCTCCGTTGAGCCCATACTGGCCAAGACCACACTGGCTGGACACGAGCTTGTTAAGGGTTTTTTGGTCTCCGACTTGGAACGCTTCTCAGCCGCTGGCTGTGGGGTTAACAGAGGTGAGGGTGCCGTGGGCGGTGTATAGAGATTACCCACCGTTAGGGTGGCCTGTCCACGACTGCTGTTCAGCTCGGGATCGCTGAAGTAACCACGCGTTAGGGTGGTATCCAGACTCTCCAGAAGGTGTAGAGCCGCAATGGTTTGCTTGCGCGGACGTGCCCGCTTGGGTGAGTTGTTGCTGGTGGCCTCTTCTGCTGCTATACTTAAGTCCAATTCTTCTCTGCCATCTCCTCCGGCTAATGCTGCGGCGGCGGCTGCTGCTGCTGCTGCCGTTGCTGCTGTCTTTTGCTTGCGCTGCTGCTGTTGCTCCCTGCGCTGGGCCCTCAAACGTTGCTGCTGTCGCTGCGTCAGCAGGAATTGTCGCCTCTTGGCATATTTGGCCGGTGCACGTCCATGACGTCGCACAAATTTACGACCAGGACATAAATATTTCTTAGGTTCAGCCTGTTTGATCAGACTCTTGTAGCTGTGGTGCGTCTTGGACTTTTTGCCCAGGAGTAGGGAGGAGCCTAGGAGATTGATGCGCTGCTTACTAATGCTGCTGCTGCTGCTGCTGGGGGCTGCTTCTGTTTCAGCCTCAGCTTCGGGTTCAGTTTTGATTGTGGGCTTCAGATCCGGCAGTTTGCTGATATGTGTGCTGCTGGCCGGTAACTGTTCCGTTTCCGGTTCCTGTTCAATTTTGATTTTGGTTTCTGCTTTGATTTCCGCTTTAAGTACAAAAGGCAACTCTGGCTTTTGGAGCTGTTGCTGCTGTGCCGCATAGACCATTTCTCTGGCCATGCTCTTGCCAATTCTTGCCTTGCGTGGAGCCAGGGGAGCAGTTGGCGCTGGCGGCGGTGTGCTAGCTGTTAGATCTATATGTTGCTGCTGCTGCTGCTCCGTCTCCGTTTCTGTCTCCTCCAGCAACTTATCGTCGCTGGCACAATAACTTTCGGGCGGTGTTGGTGGCGGCATCACATGAGCCTCGTATTGGATTTTGGTCACCTGACTGTTGGGGTCATCACTCTTGAGTTCGGTTTTGACCAGCATTTGGCATTGGGTGCCCATGTTATTGGTGGTTGTTGCTGTTGCTGTTGTGGTTAATGTCGTGTCGTTGGCATTTTTAACTGGGCCTCTACTGGTAGTCAGCGATGTTGTTGTTGTTGTTGATGTTGTGTTAGTGCTTTGATGTGGCATGTTGTTGCTGCTGTTGCTGTTGCTCGTGGCACTCAACAACATAATGTTCTGGCTGTTGTTCGCTTTGTGCGTGGAACTGTTGTTGCTGTTGCTGCTGTTGTTGCTGTTGCTGCTGCTGCTGCTGTTGCTACCAATATGAGGCCCAGTATGGACGTTTTTTGGACACGATTGTTGCATGGGACAGGGACACTGGGGTGGATACTCTGTGAATAAACACAAATATATATATATATTAAAATATGGTCACTTTAATTTTCATTACATTTGGAGAGTGTGACCTATGCCTTATAAGCAGAGTTCTGGTTGATAAGCCTTCTAAGAAAACCAAACTTTTGTCCCAGCCGAAGCCAGATTTGTCTTCAAAGTTATTGCAAAGCGCGGAAAAATGACCTAAAGTGCGTATTTTTTGGTCTAGTCGGTTCTAGTCAGAGTCTAAAAAAAGATAAGAATCAGTTGTCAAATTTTTAAGCAGAATCGTGCTTTAGGGCTGAGTTCTAACCGTCAGTTCATCTTTTAGCTGCATGTGTGCGCGCAACCTTATAGTACAAAATTGGGTTTTCACTTATGTAACCTACCGCTTTGTAAGCAAGTAGGTATTTAGAGATATAAAACAGTTTCTAAAGAAGTAACAACGCCCATGTTCATCAATCTAGTTCAATATTATTCGGATTTTGAAATATATTTAGATCATCTAGTGATATTTTGAAATTTTACACCCTCTTGGAGACTAAAAAAATTACGTAACTCTTCCAGGTTTGACAAGCTGGTTATAAGAGATATAATACACGTTCTAAGGAATCCATAACGCCCATTTTTCATTAACCTAAGTCAATATTTATGCAATTTTTAAAAAGATTTTTGGAGAATAACCTTTTTACTCTTGCACTTTTCAAAAGTTGTATTAAAAGGTATTCTACAGGTTCTAAGAATCCATAACGACCAATGTTGTTAACCCAGAGCGATATTTGCCGGAGTTATAGGCAGATTTAGGCCACATTATGGATTTTAGGTATGTAACTTTTCAATTTTGAGACAATTCTGGTTTTAGAAGCATAGCATATACAGTTTCTGAGGAATTCAGAATGACAATTTTTATTAATTAAAATCAATATTTTTGTGATTTTTAAGAAGATTTGGGACATTATAATAGTATTTTAGGATGGTTTACTGGGAGAAATATAATACAGATTTCCATTTTCATAAATCCTAGGTCAATATTTAGATTTTTGAAAAGATTAAGGTCACATGGAGCGGTGTCCTGGAAATCGCTAGAGAGCAATTCGCCCGAAAAATCCGTCGGTGTCACAGATATTCAAGTGATTTCAGTCTAGTTAGAAGGTTTGTGTCCAAGATAATGGACCATGACCATCTCTAACTCTTCTCTAGAATTGGTCAATGATTTTCAAAGACAATTGATGGAACAAAAATTACCATTATCCATAAACCAAGGCTTCATTGGTGTGTTTGAAAATGCAGTATGGTCTATTTGTAGATCTGGCTCAAGGCCTTTATGAAGTTGTTCGGGGGTGAATCAATAAATGGTTCTTCATTTGGCAGTTTCTTGGAGTACTTTTTCAGAATAGTAAGAATATCATGAGGATTACTCCGAAACTTATTTATAAAATTGAATTTGGCAAAATTTCCTTACAAATCACAAGAGATTTGAAACCAACCGAGAAAGATTTCTGGGACACCGAGAATTAGTTTTGGTTTGAATTTTGGTTGGTAGAGTTTTCCGTGACTTCTCTGATAGAAATAATCGATGTTTAAAATAAAGAAATAAAAAAAAGAGTGAGTGTCATGGGACGCCCGGTACGAGTTAACCCCTTTACGATGTATTATCTGATTGTAAATTTAGCTAACTCGCTGTAAAGTCACTTTTAAGTTACTTTTGAGTCACTGTTTAATAGCTGTTGAGTCTCTGTTTAGTGACAGTTTAGTCACTATTGAGACACTGTTGAGTCACTGCTCAGTTACTGTGGAGTCACTGCTCAGTCACTGTGGAGTCACTGCTCAGTCACTGTTTAGTGACACGGATTGGTCACGGTTTGGTCACGGATTGGTCACGGTTTAGTCACTATTTAGTCACTGTTATATCAACAAAAAGTCACTGTTTAGTCCCTGTTAAATCAATGTTAAGTCACTGTTGAGCCACTTTTTAGTCAACTTTAAGTCACTGTTTAGTCACTGTTGAGTCACTGTTAAATCAGAATTTAGTCACATATTAGTCACTGTATATCAACTGATATCCCCTCTTCCCACCTTCGCACCCACCCACTCCACAAACAGGCAACCCACCTGCTGCTACGGCAAATGGTAAAAGCGGCTGACTTTGCAAAGACAAGGCAACATTCTGATTGCGTTCAAAATCTAAAGATTGAAGCTCCGAAAAACAAAACAAAATCAAGACTTAGGAACGTTTTCTCTTCTTCCAGATATCTCCTATGTGTCAGGTAAACTCTGTTACTCTGTTACTAGTTTTTGTGAGAGACAGTACTATGTTCTAGACGTAAAAAAATCTCAGCATTAGACTCTAAAGTTCGGCCTAGGTTAATTAAACATATCCAAACTAAATCTCAGCATTAGACTCTAGTTCGTATACATGGAACTTCTGTAAGCATTAGCTTTATTAAATAAAGCCATGGTTCGTGGTTTATGGGTACTTTTGTACTTGCAAGACTCACAAACAACATTCCAAATTGACATTTCTTAAGGAAATTCGGATCACACTAAGATCAAAAAAAAAATGCAGTTAGTAAACTTAATTTTTTGTGGCCGAAGCCAACAAAAAATTTTAACGAAATATATCACAAAATCATATGTTCATGATTTATCGTCAGTTTTAGGTCACAAAATATCGATATTTCAATACATCGATATTATATTTGACACCCTCTTCAGTCCCGGACTGTGGAAGAGTTGGCTTAAAAAAATTCATGACAATTTTGCTTCACGAGTTATAGTCAGATATAGGTCATATATTTTGGGATGGTACATCGTCTTAAGGGCCGAAAAAGATGCATAACGTTCCCATTTTTTTTTTTAAATCGTTATATAAAAGTATAATACCGGTTCTAAGAATACAATACGCGCATTTTCATTAGCCTAGGTCAATATTTGTCGGTATTTTTGAAGAAGATTTAGATCAGGAACTTTAAAAGGTATGTTCGGAATAAATTCTTCTCATTTAAAGTTAAAGGCAACTTATTTTCTGAACAGGTTTTTTTCCCTCTGTGCATTTTCATTGAACTAGCTTGATATTTGTCAGAGGTTTAGGGGTTTTTTTTATCATCTTCTTGGGGTTTTTGGGGCAATGGTACCTTACGTCTTCAGTGTAAAGATTAGGTAAATAAAACAGTTTCTTTTTCTCAAAGTATTTATGAGAAGATTTGAGTCATCTAATAGTACATTCTTCTTCAGTTAAGGAACCTTTTCTATTCATTTTCTGCCTTTTAAGCTCTTCCACTCCATTTTCTATCACTTCGCTTTGAACGAACTTTATTAATTCCAGCTCAAACTGCCTAAAATAAGTATTTTTTAGACCATAACTTTAGATTTTGGTGGTGAAAGGAGAAAACGAGGTATGAGGAAATGCTATACTCGACTAGCCCAACAATATGTACTGGGTCCCGTGAAAAGTATGTGCAGATTTGAGTAATTGATCGAAAACCTCTTTAACCTTATGTAGCATGGTCACACAGTCTTTTGATTTTATAAAAGGAAAAATGGAAGATCTGCATTGAGATTTTTCAAAACTTCGACAGAGTCGTTGAGCGACGAAAAACGTTGGTCTTACTTTTAAGTGAAAATAAACAAAAAGCGCAGATGGTCACACTGAAATAGTCTAAGTCGTAATTCGATCTCATTTCACAAGGAGATTTAAGCCGGTTTCAAAGCTTCACTGGATTGATTGGATCCTAAGCTGATAAACTCAAACCCCAAAGGTTTCTAGTGTTTGCTTTGGGTGTTGTGAAGAGATTGCCTTAAGAACCATACTTTTCCTTACCCATATACGGTCCCTGCAGGCCGCGCGGATAGCACTGGCCGGCGGCACTGCCGCCTCCTGGACTATAGCCGGCGTAGTAACTGGGCGGGCCGGGATAATGCTCCAGATGCTGTTGCTGGTGTTGATGTGCCGGCACCAATTGTGTGCCAGCTGGTCCCGTGGCGTTGATGGGTGCGCTGGCGGCGGCGGCTGCGGCTGCCGCACTGCTGGACACCGAAGTGGGCGGCTGCTGCTGTTGCTGCTGGGGAGTGGCAACAGCCTGTGGCTGCTGCTGCTGCTGCTGTTGCGGCGGCGGCGGCCCCGGCTGTGGCACTGGCGATTGCTGTTCGTATAGTTCCGGTGGCGGTGGATGTGGCGGACCGGCGTGCTGATAATACGGATAACGGCGATAGGCAACCGGCGGTGGTGGCGGCGGCGGCGGATGCGCTGTCGGATGCGTGGGCGGCGCACTCTGATAGACCTTGCTGGAGAAGTAGGGCTGATAGGCGGGCGGCGAGTAGCACATGACCTCGCCGGGATACGGCGTGTAATAGTTGGGCGGATAGGCCGTGGAATAGTGCATTTGCGCGGCATGCATGGAGCGTGGATAGGGCACGCCCGGGTGAGCGGCAGCGGCGGCTGCAGCGGCCGCCACGGCGCTGGCCGGATACGGCTGTGGCTGTGGCGCCGGCACAGCAACCACTGGCGTGGCCTGTTCCGACTCTGAGCTGGGCTGCGGCTGTTGCGTGGGCGATGCTTGTGCGGTGGAGGAGGAGGAGTCTTCTTCGGTTAGCTTCTTTATGGGCTGCGGCGGCGGCTGCGGCTGAGGCGCTGCGATGACATGGGGGGAGATCAGCGGACCAGCCGGCTGATAGTAGCCTGCAAGTGAGAAGATGAAGTAAGAGGATCAGTACAGGCCGAATAAAAAATAAACACGCTGTGAAATGCGGCAACAATGCTCAATAAAGTGAAAGTTGGTGGCCTGGCCAAAAAAACCAGTCGAGCGGCTCTTGGCCAGCTGGTCGTGCAACATTCAAAGCCCTCCCAGACCCCCCTCCGTTTACCTCTTCCCAACATGTGGGCCGCATACAAAATGTCGCGAAAATGATGCGCCGCATGCTGCTGCAGAAATGTGAAAGATTCGGCTATATTGGCCGCCAGGGCAGCGGCAGCGGCTGCCTCCTCGTTAGCCGGCGGCATGGCAGGCATGAGACCTGGCATGCCCAGGGCAGCCGGCGACAGGGACGACGACGACGACGACGATGTGGTGGATAGGGTGGAGCGTTCGGTTTCGCAGGTGCCGCTGCTGCTGGTGCTGCCCACACTGGAGCAGCGTTGGTGTTGGGGCGGTGAGATGCGCAGCGTTTTCAGCAGATCACCCGACAGGGGCAGGGCAGAAGGGGCGTTTGATTTTTTTGTGGTCTCTTTTAGGCGCATTTCGGATTTGTTGGTTTTGTTTGGTTTGGTTTTTGTTAGGATCGTATTAAAAATATATGTTTGTTTGTATATATGTTTGTATATGTATATATATTCTTGTATATTTGTATATGTATTTGTATATATGTATATGTATGCATGTATGTCAACAAGGAAGTTTCGTTTGTTAAGGCAACTCTTTTTACTATTTTCTTTTCTTAAATTGTTTTGCTTTTCGTTGAAATTTTTTTGAATTCAAAGTTTGTCATTCTGTTTCATTTCCGTTTGGGGAAGCTGTTTTGAATAGGGAAAATTAATTAGTTAAAACACACACGCACACACACACACAGAGATGGAGAGACACGCGCGGTTAATAAACACGATAAAAGTGGCTACGCGTTTTTGAGGCGTTTCGGGCGCGTTTCGCGAGCGGTTTTCATGAATTATTGAAATTGATAATAATCAAACTTAACAACTTCCGCCAGCATTTGTTATTAATTTTTACATTTGTTACTTAGTTCAGAATTTTGTTAAGGGCTTTCACTCTATCAGAATGTCTACAAAAGTTTTAGATAATCCAACCCAAAGTTTGAATAATGAAATCAATATTACAAATTAATTTAAGTTTATATGTTGGGAAATTCGGGAAATGGGAGGTTCCAGAACAAATCTCTTAAAATGCCTGCTGATCATGCTAAGGACAAGGTTTCAAGTAAATGTCCAAACTAATACTCCCTAAGCTTAAGTAAGGATCAACAAAAAACACACCCTAAGCCATCTATGCTCCTCACTTTAAAAGAACATATTTAGGCATGTTCTCAATTCCACTTCCACAAAAAAGGGTGTGTGTCATGAGACGCACGGTACGAACGAAGCTCTTTACGGTTAATCCGATTTAAGTAATGGAAAAAGACACATTTGGATTCTGTATAAATAAATGTTAAATTATCAAATATTAGGACACTCTCAAATCACTGTAAAGTCACTGTTTAGTCACTGTTAAGTCGCTTTAAGGAACTGTAAAGTCACTGTTAAGTAACTGTTAGTTAACTATTAAGTCACTGTTAAGTCACTGTTAGGTCGCTGTTAAGTCACTGTTAAGTAACTGTTAGTTAACTATTAAGTCACTGTTAAGTCACTGTTAGGTCGCTGTTAAGTCACTGTTAAGTCACCGTTAAGTCACTGTTAAGTCACTGTTAAGCCTTATTAAGTCACTGTTAGGTCACTGTTAGGTGACTGTTAAGTCACTGTTAAGCCTTATTAAGTCACTGTTAAGTCACTGTTAAGTCACTATTAAGTCACTGTTAAGTCACTGTAAAGTCACTATTAAGTCACTGTTAAGTCACTGTGAAGTCAATGTTAAGTAACTGTTAAGTAACAGTAATGTCACTGTTAAGCGACTGTTAAGTCACTGTTAAGTCGCTGTTAAGTCACTGTTAAGTCGCTGTTAAGTCACTGTTACAGTCTGACGTCCGTAAAAGAGCTTCGCTTTAAAAATCCTGTGATTTAAAACCGGTTTTAGTACTTAATTTGCACTCCAAATCACAAAACTTTTGTGAAAGTGGAATTGAGAACATGGCCGATTATTCTGAAAGTCCGAAAAAGTATAAAAGAAACAACTAGTAAGAAAGTTGGTTAAGCCAGACAGTAATATACTCAATACATGCAGTAGCGACCAATAGATGGCGCCACCATTAGTGTTCAAACTTGAACATGAGACTCGACCACGAACCCAACGTTGAGTTAGAAGACATTTACTGGATGAGTGGCTGGCGCATAGTTTAACAATGTTCTATCTAACTTTAAGAGGGCCTACTTAGGAAAGACAATAAATTATTTTTTACTACAAACAAGGAGGATTGACATGAAAAAATGTGGAAATGCAAGTTATAGTATAAACAAAAGTTTCGGAAGGGTTCGAGATGAGCGTAGTTTGTTACACAAGGCTGTAGATAAATAGGGTAAAAATTTCTAGTGTGTGGTACTGCAAGACTTAAATTAGATAACAAAGCGATAGAGTCAATATCTCCTGACAGGAGTTTATGAATAAAAAGAACACTATGGCAAATTGGGCGGTTCTTAAGAGAAGGAAGGTTGATTAGGCATAATCTGTCCTCAGAAGGAGGAAGATGAATGGTGGAATCCCAGTTTAAGCCACGAAGAGCGAAAATTAAGAACTGTTTTTGAACCGATTCCAGTTGATCTTGATATTTTTTTGGTAGTATGGAGACCAAACACACGACCCATATTCAAGTATTGGTCTCACTAAATTCCTTCGACCATCGTTTGACAAAACCGAGAACTTCCATTGCCTTGTTTGCGATGACTGATATATGACTATTGAAACATAACTTGGGAACAAATTGAACACCCAAATCATCAACTTTATGGATACGTTCCAAAGGGATGGAATCAATCATATAATCAAACTCATATGGTTTATTTCGACTAAAAGTCATACATTTACACTTGCTGAGATTAAGAGGAAGGCTATTAACCGAGCACCAGGTGTAAAGAGAGTTTAAATCAGATTTGAGGTCATCGGCATACATCGATGCCTGCGAATGGGATATCATTTAGTGAGGGGCCTAAATGACTACCTTGGGGGACCCCAGATAGTACATTAATGGAGCTGGATAGTACTGATTTGAAACGAACTCGTTGAGATCGTTCGCTTAAGTACGACTTTATCCAGTTCAGGAGGATTGGTGGGAAGCCGAGCAGACACAATTTATGTACTAAGAGCTCGTGATTGACTGAGTCAAAAGCTTTACTGAAATCAGTATAAACTACATCAGTTTGTTGCTTATTGACAAACCCATTGTTTACAAGAGTAGTAGGTAGGTAGGTATTTCCGGCTGGCCCCATGTAGGGGGGCCACACATAGACCTTACGGTCCTTAGTGAGGCCGGGTGCTTTATGGTACCAATTCCTTCAGAAGACAAGAGTAGTAAATTCAAGTAGATTCGTAGAGATAGAGCGATTCTTCATGAAACCGTGTTGAGATGTAGATATTACCGAACGACAATAATGTTGTAGTTGGGGAGTCAGGATCTTTTCAAGAAGCTTAGGAATGTCCGATAGCTTTGATAAGCACCTGTAGTTCGAAATGACATTTTTATGGATAGGAATAATATAGGATTCTTTCCAAAGACTAGGGAAGTCTCCCTGTTGAAGAGATGTGTTAAGTAGTTTACAAAGCGGCACACATAAGGAGTCAGCGCAAAGTTTCAACACACAGCTGGGAACTTTGTCAGGTCCGGGACTGAAAGAGGACTTGATTGATCGTAGGCTAGATAGAACGCTATCTGCATCTACAACAGGGCATACAATGGCCATGATATTCAACTCGACCCACACGTAGTCCAAGTCTTATATTTAGATAACTCAGTCTAACCAATATAATAGTCTTACCAAGTATTAAGAGAGGGATACTCTGCCTTGTTTAACACAACTAAAGCTGCAGGAACCCAAAACAAATTTTTCACCGACTTTAAAGCGGCTTTTGATAAGGTTCCTAGAAAAATACTATGGGTGGTCTCGACTAAAATAACAAACCTCCTTGAAAGAGTATATATGGACAGGAGAAAAAATGTCTGATTATTTTAAGACAAAAGTTGTGGTTCGACATGGATGATTTGCACGAAGTATTAAAGGGAGGGCTATAATATCGGAGATTGTAATGTATGCAGACAATATCGTCATTACATTCTAAGCCCGAATAATCGGGCTGTATTGCACCATATGGGGCATAGAGGTAAATCCATAGAAGTCTGAACTTACGAACACATTTAAAGTAGAAATCATACAAATTTCATACGAATTCACGTAACTAGAGGTTATTTCACCCCCACATTCTCTTTTAAAAAACACATGCTTAGTCGCAAAAATAAAGCCAAAACATGTATAAATGTGACATGGAAAGATTTTCTAGTCAAACGGGAAGTTAGTATTAATGTAAAATGGAAACTATTTAATGCAGTATTTGGAGCTGAATCTTGCACACCTAATATTCTAATCTAAATCTTGGCTATATAGAAAAAGTTCAAGGACACGAACCTACCGACAATGCTCTATCAACTAAAGGATATATAAGTATCTCGACCACACAGTATACAATAAATATCTGTCTCTATCAGCGCACAAAATTTCTTGCATCATAAAAGCTCGCTTTGATACATATCTCTTTTTGTAATAAATAGTTTTAAATATTAATAGCGACACTGATGAGGATCGGTTGCACTTGACGTGCATTGTGTGGTAAACTACCCTTCAGACCAACGCATGTATCTTAGAATAGAAATTAAAAATTGGAAACGGATAAAATATCTTAATAACAGCAACTCACTCACCATAGTGAGACAGTTTAAATTCAAACTTACAACCTTGCTCACTTAAATTGTATAATTCTATACATGTTTTAGGTTCTTCAAGCTGGATCTACTTGAAGGATTGGTAATTTACATTAATACAACGCGAAAGCAACAAAATTCTATACAACTAGCTGTCAACAATGCTGGTTGAGGGATTTTAAAAACTGACCAATAGATGACGCCACTACTATCTTTATCATTCCTTTAATGAAACCTTTAATAATCTTGATTACTAAATATGTCTAGAAGGACCATACATATGTATATACATACCATCTCTCTACTGTGGGATATATAACATTTTGTCCAAATTGCAGAGACGGAAAAGTTTAAAGTTTGCTCACTCCAATATATCGTGAGGAATATCATTAATAAATAAATCAAACAAACAATGATGCTAGTTGGCTACCCTGGCGAACTCCAGAGAGTGCTTGAATTAAAACTGGCTCACACTCGGTCCGACAAACAAATGAGCCTCAATCTAATTCAGTTATTTTGAGAAAATTATACAATTCGATCGGTTTTTCAAGAATCCATGTTGAATTTACGAAAAATCATTTCAAACAGTTTTGAAGTGAACGATAGTTTTGAGATTCCCCAAGTCCTGAAGTCTTACATGCCAGACTTAGGTATTAGAGTCCATCCAGAAATATGGGATATCACTAAGTGTGTAAGGTAGAGATTAAAAAGCATGAAATCGCAACCAGCAACGAAACATTCGCTCGAAGAGAAGGAGCAGAGAGAACATAAGCTTTGCGTGAAGGCTATACGCGCGGCTACTCGCGTGGAAAACCACAAGAAATGCGTTGCGTGCTTAATGGACTTGGTTAGCTCTGCTTCAAAATCATTTACTGTGGCCCTAATTGACTTTTTATACTTTGTACCAAAGGTACATACTGATACTTGCCGGGTTTTTTCTGAACCTTCAAATCTTCAAAAGTTGTTGAAAACATTCTTCTACTTAACCATATCCATTTCGAATACTACCGTATTGAGAAAGACAGAAAGAAAGAAAGAAAGTTTCCCTTCACTTGCTCCGTATTATAATGGGGACATTCACTTCAGCCATAGCTGAAGCCTGAAGCCTGAAGAGCCAGTGGCAAGACTTTCAATGTTTGTGGTCTCTATAGTCTGTCTGTGGGTTAACTGTTTGTCAGTTGTCGTCTGTCTCATTGTTGTGGTCAATATTTTCCTGCTACCTGGAACACACTCAATTTGATTAAATTTCTGGCTTGAAGAGTCGCGGCAATCGGATTATTGCATATTGCCACTTCCATTTGTGGCAAGAAAAGGGTAAAGGTTGTAGGACTTTGGTAATGTATGCGTGGGCTCACTCTCTCTCTCTCTCTCTCTCTTTGTTACACTCTCTGCTTGGTTGTAGGTCAAGTGCAAACGTTGACAAATTGTTGTTGTTGCATTTGACAGGCGATGTCATTAAATAATAACAGAGAGCAGGAAATGAAGGTGTATGTGGGTGGGTGGGTGGAGGAGCTGTGCTGCCAATCATCATCATCATCATCCTCATTTGAATGTCATTATTTTGTGACGTCAGGAGGGCGCACACACACACATACACAACTCTCCTAACTGTGCGTGGCTCTACGTGCTGTTGAACATGCCGTCAATTTTCACGCTTTGCCTTTCTGGCTTCTCGATGCTTCGGCGCAGGAGAGTTGTGTCTGCCAAACAATAACACACAGAGAGAGAGAGAGAGAGAGAGAGAACGCACTTTCCTGACATTTTACAGCTGTTTTGTTGTTATTGTTGCCAAACTATATACATACGTGTAGACAGACAACTTGTTGGTCAACGCTTTTGGCGCTGGCGCCATCCAATGACAAACATCTTATTCACACCATGCCACATGCCACATGCCACCGCATTCCGTTAACGATGTGATTTTTAATAAATGTCTTTTCTGGTTTGTCTTACTCATTGAAAGAATAAAAAAAATCTAACGTTTAATTCAAGCTCTGGAATTGTTAAGCATAGAAAATTGTTGGAAAAAATATACAAACTCCCTGAAGAAGGCAATATAATTGCCGAAACGCGTGGGAGGAAAACTGAACCAAACATATGTTTTGACTGTAGGAAGGAAAGACGGCCGAACAACAATCTCAATCTACACAACAGGTAAGAATTTTGTTCTTGATATCAAGCTTAGTTCATTCTCAATTTGGTTTTAATAGAGAAGTAAAATATAAAAATCTATCCATATTCATATATTGATTCAATCCCAATCCCAAATGGTAATGAAAACAGGGTAATCCTGGAAAACAAAGGAACAACTATGTATAACAAATAAGAAGTCGAAAGCCATCGACGATGTTTGGAACATGCTTATGAAGAACTTGAAGCGTCTATATGTTCCGGGTGCTCAGATTACTACTGACGAGCAATTGTTCCCGTACTTAGGCCGCATGCGCTTTACCCAGCATAAATGCGCAAAAACAAAAACCTGCATACCATAGGAGATGATGGATCCAAGTCGAGATGTATTCGATTACCACAATAATAATATCTCGCTATGCTCATACGAACCAAAAAAAAGAAAAAACTGTGGTTCTCATTTCTACGGAGCATTATAATAGCACCCCGTCGACTTATCGAAGTGTTCCAGTCCAGTATGTATAAGTCCAGAGTGGACACCATGGATTAGATGGTTGGCTATACATGCAAATGGGACACAAACTGATGGCCTCTAGCTCTGTTTTGTAAGATGTTGAACGTGGAGGGTCATTTATAACAAATTGCGGCATGTCAAGAGAAACAACCGTGTGTCGTGTCTTCCTTATGAAATTCGCAGACCAGCTGGTGTTCTCTCACATGGAGAGCATAGAGCAACGAATCCTATTGTAAAAGGTATTCAATAAGTCAAACAGGCAACCGCATTATTCGGTGTTATTCTATTTGAATTCTAAAATTTTCTTTCCACCGATAGATGATCAACCTGCCATTCCGCTTCCTCTACTACTCGACCATCGTGTTCGCTCTGCTAAAACGAGAGCGTAAGTTAAAGTCGGCTCTAACCGACTCATGAGAAAACATGCATAACAGTGTTCCTGCGTTCCCTAGGGTGAGCATCCAAAAAGTATGCAACATTCTTTTAGGGTGGGAGGGGGTTGGGTGCTTGGTTCACTTTTTTGCTCATAACTTGAGAGCCGTTCATCCGATCTTTATCATTTCTTCGTCACATTGATTCATTATGATAATTACTAACTATCTGTAAAAGGTACGAACCGTCTATCTTCAAAACTGTAGGAGATATAACGTTTTTTTCCAAATTTCGGGGGCGGGAGGGGGCGTGGCCAAAATTTGAAATAAACTTGATCTGCGTGTAGATAAAAGAAGCATTTGTCCCATACATGTCAAACCTCTATCTCTTACCATCTCTGAGATCTAGGTGTTCATACAGACGGACGGACAGACGGACATGGCTATATCGACTCGGCTGTTGATGCTGATCAAGAATATATATACTTTATATGGTCGGAAATGATTCCTTCTGCCTGTTACATACATTTGCACGACTTTAGTATACCCTTTTTACTCTACGAGTAACGGGTATAAAAATAGTGGTTTTTGCTTTCATTTCATATTTCATTTTGATGGATAATGCTTTAGTGAAATCTGCTGGAGCAAGAGGCTAAGCTTTTGTCCCCACGTCGAATATGTAAGCCAAAAGGCTTCGAAAATGCAGATGCTACCCAACATAGGAGGACCCAGAGCTGGAAGAAGACTACTACTGGCCAGAGTCTTGCTTTATGCCGCGCCAATATGGGCAATAAGAGCCTCCTGAAGAAGCCCGCAACTTCTTAGCGACATAGCGCTCTTTGAGTCATATCCGGTTTCCAGACGGTCTCTGATGAAGTAGTCTCAGCGCTGGCGAACATGATACCGGTCGATATACTGGCACATGAAATGAAGAGCGAGCAGTGATGGGAAATTCGGAGAAAGTCGGATAGAGTTAGGCCGATGGCTACATGGCACAAGCGGTGGAATGTGGCCACTAAGGCAAGATGGACCCACAGAATGATTCCTCCATTTGGATGGTTGGGTAAGAAGGAGCAGGGGGGAATTTAACTTCCACCTAACTCAGTTTTTCACTGGGCATGGAGGATATAGAGAACACCTACACCGATTTAGGCACGAAGACACTCTAGAACACAATTAAGCTTTGCTCTTGTGTGGTTAGCAGAGAAACACGATATAACAAGCAATCAAACAAATGCCTCGTGTGAGAAGAAACATGCGAGAGCACGCGTCGTTAGAGAGGAAGCCGCCAAGCGTGCTATTTATAGAGCATACGTATTCTCTCTCTCTCTATGCTTGTTACGGCTGCAACGCCGGCAGAATTCTGAGTTCCTATCCCATAGGATAGGCTTTTGGCATTTAGGGCACCGTTGCTCTAGAATGTCCAAGAATAAGAATCCGCACCACGTATTGTATAAGTGTGTAAGGTACAGGACCACCCATAGAGGACCTTGTCAGCTACATGGCAGAGACAGAAGCAAACTGGAGAACCATAAGCGAGCTCATTATAGACATCCAGAGTGATCTGAGAAGATGTGAAAGTCCCTAACATAGGCAATAACATGGTCGGAATCGTTATCGCGGAAAGGATAGACGTGAAACAAATTTTCTCACCGAGCTCATTTCTATTCCCAACCGCATAGTTCAAGTCTAAAGATTTTACCACTTTCTGGCTTATTTTGGCCTGGTCTAGAAGTAAGTGAGAGATATGTATATATACATACAACCATAACGCCAAGGCAGTGTGTTAATTGTATTTAATATTTTTTTCCTCCTTCTCCTCCTAATCCTTAAGTCATTTTATGCTCCCTGTTTCTGCTTTTGTCTTTGGTTTGTAAAGTTTGCTAAGTTTTCTTAATTTCAATTTCAAAATACCAACCATCTCTCATTAGGTCCCTCTCCCGCCCCCCTGACACACCTCACTTAGTTATTATTGCTAATGCACCGCTTATGAATCACGTGAGAATTACATAAAAAAAAAAACATGTGATAAAAGCAAACACTTTAGGCGGCAAACACATGTAAGACACCTTTTACAGCTTTGCCCACCCCTTCCAAACACCCAACTGGCTTGGCCCTCAATCAGTGGAACATGGTTTGGACAATTAGCGGACCCGCTGCAATTAAGAGCCATGATGAGGCGCAAGGGACGACGACGTCGTCATCATCATCATCATTGCCTGTTGGCATAACAACCTAAGTGAATAATTACGCACAATTAAATGCACGCAACAGAGAGAGGCCACGCCCACCGCCCACAGTACCATACAATTGCCCCCAGCTTCTTGCACCTGCTGTGCTGCTGCTGCTGCTTCTGCCCATAAGATGTGAAAGCACATCCGAAATATTCTTTAAAAAAAACTTTCTCCTTTCGCCCATCAAAAAAAAAAAAATTATTATTAAAAAATGAAATGAAATTATTTTGGTTATTGATATTAATTGGGGAACAAAAAACGATTATACACTCAGAAAAATGAATTATTGAGTTTAATACAGGCTCAGCCAAATGGAAAGAACTGAAAAATGTGCTTTCCAGATTCCGAGAGACAACGGATAGAGAGAAGAGATACCTATGTTAATGATGTTGTTGTTTCAGGTTTCTGCATTCGCCAACAAACTCAACTTTAGAGAGGAAAGAGAGAAAGAAGTGTACGCATATGAGTTTTTTGTTGCTTTATAAACACCTCTGGCTCGCGTCAGTCGTATACGCGCACGTTATTCCTTTGCGTCGAACAACAACAAATGCGCGGCTTGCGGAATGGCCATGGGCGCCTCTGCCTTAAAGACTTTGTTCTAGTACGGAATTCATTTCACTCGGAACAGCCCAAATTTAGAAGCCAAATCAAGCATTCTTTACTTTCAATATTAAAAATCAATCAATTGACTTTTAAAATATTGAGTCTACAAAATATCGATTTATCGAAGAACTGTCATTTTATTATAGCCACTGAACATGGTTTTTGACATAATAGCTAATTTCTAAACTCTTACAAGCGATTTTTGATGTATTTAGTCTACAAAATATCGGTGTATCGATAAATCGATATTGTCTAAAGGCATTAAAAACACTAAACATTTCCCTGACAAAATATAACAAATTTCCAACATTAAACAATCTACATTTGATATATCAAATTATCGATAAATCGATAATTAGTAGTTTTTTAAAGCCCTTAAAATAGATATTTGATATACCGAGTGCACAAAATATCGATAAATCGATCAATTATTATTGTCTAAATCCGTTTAAAATCACTAAGCATTTCTTTGAAAACATAACACAACATTAAACAATCTATATTTAATATATAGTCTAAAAGATATCGATAAACTGTTTTTCCAAAGCCCTTCAAAACCACTGACATTTTTCAAAGAACCAAAAAACTAATTTCAATATGTAGCCTTACAATCGATATACCATGTATCAAATTCACAAAATATCGATATATCGATAAATCATTATTTTCTAAAGGTCTTAAAAACCTCTTAACATTTTTTTTTAAGAACTAAATAACAAATTTCCATCATAAGACAATTTACATTTGATATTTCAAGTCTACAAATTATCGATATATCGATAAATAGTTTTGTCAAAAAACCTAAAAGTTAATTTTTTTAAAATCAAGCAATCGTAACAATACTTTTAGACTAGATAATGACACGATTCGGTGAAGCCAGAGAGAACCATTTAGACTCTATTAATTATCGGGGCTGCCACAGAAATCATTAGAGATTTTTGTATAATCGATTGTGTTTCAATTTCTGCGATTTCATGCAGACTGTTTAACGCCAAGTAGATGAGCAAACGGCCAAAGCTAAAATTCATCATTTTCTAAAAACCGGATATAATTTTGTCAGTTAACATCTAAGGTAAAGCAACCTAAGTTTTAAATGCCCATTCCAACGCCTCAACCAGCGATCTCAAAGTTGGACTTTATAAATACATAACAAATCTTTAGGTATGGACCATGATGCTGTCTATAAAGGATGGAGCAGCATGCAGCCAACAGTCAATGGCGAACCATTGGCTACCATTCAACATTCGACCCCAAATGAAACTTAGGTTACAGGTATCACTTTTCTATTTGGGGTAATTTGGAGAAACTGTATCAATAAGGAAAACTGCAACTGACGTCTCTCTAGGTGTTGTTACGCACAATGTTCGAAGTTTCAATTTATTAACTGACCAGATGCAGTTAAACAGACAATCGATTTCAACGCAGATTTTTTAATGGTAATTTTCAATAAATCCTAAAACACTAATTTCGAACATCACACAAATGATATTTGAAATATCGAGTATAAAAAACCTTGATATAACAATAAATGTTTACTTTTTGAAGCCCTTAAGTACACACTGAGCAATTTTTAAAAGAGTCGTATTTTGCGGTTCACTTAGCACTTCTTTCTTGATGCAAAAGAGAGCATTTAATGCTCGTATACTGTCGGTGTGTCGACGTCGCTGCCGCAGAGGACTTTTGTACACATAGAAGATAGGAACGTGCCTCTAAAACATAAAACTTGGAATAAACTTTGACAGAACCCTTTATAATAATAATGACACGATTCGATGAAACCAGAAAGAAACATTTAGATTTTATTAATTATATATTTAGATTTATATTAACTGAACAATCAATATTACTGTGCCCGTGGTATATTTTCATTCTTCTAGTATACAGTCAAAGATATAGATTATCCATACCATTTGACCTATCCCAACACTTAAGCCATGACTAAGCATCAAATATTTAAATCTAACTCTTATTTCAAGCTTCATTTGAAAAATTTTAAGATTTGTAATTGGCAGAAACATCAATATGTGCCCGTATTATATTTTTTTTCTTCCAATTTATATGGTCAAAAATATTGATTATCAACACATATGGATACGATTTTGACTATCCTACGGAAAATTCAAAGTCTCAAAATATGGACTAAGCCCCAAATATTCAAATTTAATACTCATTTTAAGCTCGTTTTTTTAATATATTTATGTGACCGTTTTATAACTTTCTTCTTATAATTTATATTGTCACAATTATCAGTATTCGACAAATCAATATGTTTTGGAAATTTAAAGTTTTGCAACTTTGACATATATTAGTGTGCCCGTTGAGTATTTATCTCCTTAGGTGAGAAATATCGATATATGGACTTATTGTAGCGATTACTTAACCCAGCGATCTCAAAGTTCGACACTAAGCTTAACATATTCCAGTCTAAGAACAAAATACTCATTTCCAGATTGTTTAGGGATACATTTCTAATATTCATTAAGCTGTAAGAGATTCATAAATAATTTCAAAACATTTTTCAATATTATTTTTCCTCAGCTTTGGCGTTTGTTTAAACACTTGATTCCAACAGCCTGGAAAACAGAACAAATTCGGTTAGATTTTGAAAACGAGCATTTTGAAGGTATCAAAAAAAAAAAACAACTGATACATTTCGTTTGCCGTTTGCTGTGTCAATCAATTAGCATTCGATGACTTAGACAATTTCTTAAATAAATTATAAATTAGGCAGCAGCAGAAGCAGCAGCATGAAAGGCAAAAGGCAGCAGCAATTCATAAAGAAGATAAATGAACGGAAGCCCCAAGTTAACGAAACCAAAAAAAAAGAACAAAAAAAGGAAGAACGAAAAGGAGGCACCAAACAGCAGAAGGCAACAAGCATCTCTCGACCCGTTCCAGCGGCGGCGTGCAGTCAACAGTAAAAGTCAAATATTGTAATTATGCAAAATACATAATTTACTTTGAATTAACAGCTGAAAAGCTGAAAGCCAAAGAGGAAGGAAGCGGCAAAAAAAAAACGAAAAAGAATAAGAAGATGATATTGAAATTGCCCACAAAGAGAGCGCGGCCAAGAGATAAGAAACAGCAGGCAGGGGCGTTGCCCTAATGCCGCTTCAAGAAAACTGAAAACTGAAATAAAATTCAATTAAATTGCGCTTGGTTTGCAACGCTCGGCTGCCGGTCAACAGGTAACAACAGCAACAAAAATGGAAACAAAAGGTAAGCGTCTGTGTTTGCGGTTTGTCTTTTTTTTTCTTTCAAGACTGTTTTGGCACCTGCCACAAGACCCAAAAGACGCGCAACGCAACGAGTCAGCTGTGTCCTGGCCATGGCCAAAGGGGCAACACACATCATTGAGGAACAGCCGGCTGCGATTGACATCCTGCAGAAGGAGGCGTGTCTACCTTCATTATTCACTTGCCCGCAAAATAACCCATAAAGAGTTGAGTGAAATATAGGTACAGTGAGAACTCACTAATTGACTTTGCGGAAAAGGGTTTTATATGGTATTCAAAAAAGGAGGAGACAGGCACTAATTAGACTCTATGGATAGATTTCTGATAGAATCGTGAATCTACAAGTAAATTGTGAATACATTCTTGATAATGATCATAATAATACTGAATATGTTTAGTAAATACAATATGAATATGGAAATAGGGCAGTTAAGATACAATTTAATAAAGAGAAATCATTTGGATAATGAATATATGTGGTTTCTTGCACTACAAATTGTGAATACATTCAAGAATGCACTCACTAAGCACTTGAATATGAATGATGTAATGGGTAGTCGTGTAACAACTTTTTGAACTGTGAATACTTTTATGAATGCATTGAATAAACTCAAAAATATTATTTAAACTCATGAATATATTCATGAATTCATTGCATGAACTCAAATACTATTCTAAACACACAATGTTTAGTAAATACAATATGAATACACTCATTAATATCGAAATGGGGCATTTTGTATAACATTTATTAAAAAAAATCATTTAAATAATGAAAATATGTAGTTTCTTACTCTATAAATTGTGAATACATTCATAAATGCATTCACTAAGCACTTGAGTATGAATGATGTAAGTGATATTCATGTGACAACTTTTTGAATTGTGAAATACTTTTATGAATGCATTGAATAAACTCAAATATATTATTTATACTTGTGAATACATTCATGAGTTCATTAAATGAACTCTAAATGCCGATTTTCGACATTTTACTAAAATATTATTAATTGTGAATACATTTACACATTCAGAGTTCAAAGTTCGTAAGATAAGGACAATGAATTAACTTTTTTAATTGTGAATACATTCATAAATGCATTAAAAGTTTATGAATACATTTATAAATGCACACATTAGACATTGATTGAGTGACAAAAGTAATGAATATACTTCTTCAATTATAAATACACTCGTAAATGAGTTGAGTAAGCTCGTAGGTATACTTTGAATTAGCCAAACCATTCATCAAATCTTTAAATAATCTTATATATATTTTACTAAATGCTGAAAACATTGAAGAATGCACTCAATAATCTTTTTTTTTTATTTACACATTCATGAATGCACTCATAAGATACCGAAAAAGGAAGTTAAAGCAAGAAAAGGGAGCTCGTACGATAATTGCAATAAATTTACTTCTCAAATTGTGGGAACATCTATGAATGCATTGAAAACTCGTATACATTATTCGAAATGTTGAACACATTCATAAATGCTCTCATTAATCACTGAGTGAGTGAAAGCGGTTATGAATATACTTCTTTAATTGTGAATACATTCTTTAATAAGTTGAGCAAACTTAAGAATATACTTTTCATTTGCAAAACCATTCATGAAAGCTTTAAATGAACTCATAAATATTTCATTGAATGCTCAATACATTCAAGAACGCACTCAAAAAACTTTATATTCATTCACACATTCATGAATGCACTCGTTAGATACTGATTGAGTGAGTTGAAGCAAGAATATGATATAGGTAATGAATTATCTTCTTAAATTGTGAATACATTCATGAATGCATTAATAACTCATAAATACTATTTGAAATGGTGAACAAACTCATAAATGCTCTCATTTATCACTAATTGAATGAAAGCGGTTAAGTTAAGTTAGGTAAACTCATGAAAATGCTTTCAATTTGCAAAACTATTCGCGAAATCTTTAAATGAATTCATAAATATATCACTGAATACATTCATAAATGCATTCAATAAACTTTATATTCATTCTGAATTAGATAGATACTGATAAATTATATACTGAATGAGTAAATTAAAGCAAGAAATGGGAGTTTGTATGGTAATGGTAATGAAATAACTTCTTTAAATTGTGAATACATTCATGATTGCATAAATAACTCAAAAATATAATTCGTTGTGGTGATTGAGTGAAAACTTCTAAGTATATTTCAAATGGTAAATATATTCAGAAATGCACACATTAGATATTGATTGAGTGACAACGATAATGAACATACTTTTCCAATTGTGAATACATTCTTCATAAGTAAATTCATTTTACTTTCAATTTGCACAACGCATTCATAAAGGCTTTTAATAAAGACATATGTTAATATTTCACTAAATGCTGAATATATTCAAGAATGCAGTTCTATAATTTCACCTGATTCAAAAGTATAATGAATTGTGAATGTAAATTTTGAAATGAATGCAATCATTAGATACTAATTAAGTGATAAAAGATAATGAATTTGCTACTTAAATTGTGAAAGCGTTAACTTAACGCAAAAAAAAATACATTTTCGATTTGTAAAAACGTACATGAATGTATAAGAAAAACTCTTAAATGTCAAATAAATTCAAGAATGCTCACATTAAACTTTATTTTCACATTATATAAACTCTCCATAGATACTAAAGGAGAGAGTTAAAGCAAGAATTTGGAACTCTGATGACAACGGCATTGAGTTTACTTCTTAAATTGTGAATACATTCATGAATGCAATAAATTAACTTATAAATACATTCAAGAATGCACTCATTAAACTTTATGTTCCCATTTTACTCGCACACACACACACACACACATTGGCGTATTGAAGTGAGAATTTGCCAATGAGTTGATTGATTAATTACCTTCCCTCCTCTTCTTCTCTTTCTTCCACCAGATAACTCGTCTCTCCTTTGACAGGATTGACAGGTGCGAAATGAAATGAGGCGAATTGAAGCGAATGAATGAATCTTGAAGAAGTGAATGCATGAACTGTTAGTTGAGCTTAAACAGGAGTTGGTTAAGAAATACAAATACAACAACAACAACAACATCGAGTATTAACAACAACAACAACACAGAGAGACACAAGACGTAGAAATTGATGAGAATACTCACACCACACCACAGCTCTTTCTCTCTCTCTAACTCCCTGTTTTTCCCTTTTTGTTTTTTTGATTTAGTTTAGTTGACTTTTAGTTATTTTGTTGGATTTTAGTTGAGTGTTTTTATTGAGGCTATAAAATCGTTTAACAAATTAGCATTTGCTTGTGTATATGTATGTATGTGTAACTCTGGCTTAATGGTTTATATTTATTCATTGTTGTTGTTGCTGCAACAAAAACAAAAACGCATTCAAAACGCCCGTCACACCAACAACTCGGTCTGTCTGCCAATCAAATTAACACATTTCAATTAGCATTTAAGCATTTTGCATAATACGCGACGAGGGGAGGCCAACTCAACTCGTCTGAAACTAATGAAATTTAATAGTTGTCATCTGAATTTCGTATATCGAAAACACACACACACACACACACACATTAATGGGATATGGTATATGGAAATGTGCCTGATCATAACAAAACTAACATGTGGAACATGATACATTAACCACCCAAAAGCCATAATAAATGATTCCAACAATATTCTTAATTATTCAATTTGAGGTGTGTTTCACAGAAAAACGGCAAAAAGCCCATGGGGCCCAAAAAATCAATTTTGATTGATAGGAATATGAAATCTTCTTGGAAATCAAATAATCCTGCATTGAGCTTAAAGCAAGCAAGGAAATTCGAAAGAAACTTTACTTGAACATTTCTCTTACTAATACAGTTAGACCAAATGGGTACACACACATACACAAATTCTTGTAAGAGTTTTTGCTTGGGATTTCCCTATCTGTTATAGCAATCCTTATCAAATTTGTCATCACATTTCAGTCTCCTTAGAGTGCTCAGCTTGATTATAAAATAGTCATAAATGCGCTTGTTTTCTGATCATCTATGAAACTTTTTTCGGGAGAAACAGGTATAATAGCAGCGGCTCTTTATTAAGAGTCGATTTTACCCGTTTTTCTGATCAGGTTCGATTCATTTTCTTTCTAATAAATCCCATTTTGAGCAAAAGCATGAGTCATATTAGAGTCTTTCTTAAAAAGCACATGACATTAATCTCTTTCAAATCATAAAAAGGGCTCGAGAAGGACTCATCAAGTTGATTCGTGTTAAAACGATATTCAAAATGCTGGATGAGCGACTTGAGAAGGCAGCTGCTAAATTGCAGTCAATGGACCAAGTCTATTAAAGATAGAACCGGAAGGTTCTTAAAAAAAACAGCGACCGTTTAAAAACCAAAAGCTTTTTGGAAACAAAAGGAGTCTAGAGGGTAAAAATTAGTTTACATATCGAGCTCAAGACAATCTGGTCAATCTTTTGAATTTATCAATTATCAAAACCGAATGTGAGAACAAGTTGAGTTCGAATAATAAGCTAAAATCACCTGAGCCAAAGAATTGACAAATGACAAGAATTCTGGGATTGAGTTGTCTGTACCTAAAAACAAGCTAAAATAAGGAAGAAAGACGGGACAGAGGACAAGTATTCTGGAATTGAATTACTTGGTTTGAGAGAAACCGGCTACTGCCTGAGACATCGTTTGGGATTGATTTTAGTGTGGATATTTCGGATACTTTCCTCTGTGTTCTGAGTATCAAGAGTCGGGTATTTAGTACTGAGTATGAAGTACAGAGAATCGAGTACTGAGTATAAGGTACTGACGATTAAGTTCTTACTATTGAGTACTGAGTATCGAGTGCTTATAATCGACCACCTTTTATCGTGTATTTATCATCGAGAATCGATTAATGAGTATCAAGTACTAAGTTCTGAGAGCTGAGTTCTGAGTATAGAGTACTGAGTACTGAGCTCTGAGAACTGAGTATCATATACTGAGTGCCGGGTACTAAGTATCAAGTTCGTACTATTGAGTACTTAGTATTGAGTACTTATTATCCAGTACTTAGTATGGAGCATCTTTTGTTGAGTATTAGGTACTGAGTATAGAATACTGAGTTTTGAGGACTAAGTATCGAATACTGAGTACCGGGTACTAAGTATCAAGTTCGTAATATTGAGTATTCAGTACTTATCATCGCGTAATTAGTATCAAGAATCGATTTGATACTCAATAATCGAGTGCTGAGTTCTGAGAACTGAGTATAGAGTACTGAGTATCAAGCTCTAACTATCGAGTACTTATCACCAGGTAATAAACTTAGTATCAAGTATCGATTACTAGGCACCTATTATCAAGATTTGATTGAAAAGCGAGTATCGGTTTTCAAGGATTGAATATTTAGTATCGTACGTATCGAGTACTAAGTATCGAGCATCGATTACTGAGTATCATGTTTTAAGTATTGAGTACTGGGTTCTGAGGACTAAGAATCGCTTACTAAGTATCGTGTACTGAGTACTGAGGACTGAGTATAGAATACTAAGTACCGAGTTCTTAGTTCTGAGGACTGAGTATCGGGTACTGAGTATGGAGTACTGAGTATCGAGTACTTATCATCGAGTTCTTAGTACCGGGTAGTTATAATCGAGAACTTAATATCGAGTATCGATTACTGAGTATCAAGTACTGAGCATGGGGTACTGAGTACCGAGTATCAAGAGTTGGCTATCGATTGTCGATAATGCGAGCATCGCTAATCAAGGATTGAACATTTTGTATTGCGTACTGTGTACCAAGTTCTTACTATCGAGTACTTACTGAGAGATCGTTATCGAGAGAAAACTGAGTATCAAAGTACAAGAGTTAAGTATCAATTATCGAAACGCAAGTATAGAGAATCCAGGATTCAACATTTTGTATCGGATACAGTGTATCGAGTTCTTACTATCGAGTACTTAGTAACGATCATCAATTACTAAGTATCGAGGACTGAGAATCGAGGACTGAAAATCGAGAACTGACTATCGAATACTAACTGTCGTTTATAGAGTAACCGAGTCGAATTGAGTGTCGAAAATTGAGCATCGAGTATCCGAAGTAGAGTAAACAGAATCGGTACACACATTTAATCGAGAATCGAGTGATAAAATTCGAGTATTAAGAATCAAGTATCGGGAGTAACAATACAGAAACAGATTACTAACAGACTGAGTACTTAGTGTCATCGAGTACATAGTATTGATTACTGAGTACTGAGTTTCAAGTACTGAGTATCGATTACTAAGTATTTAGGACTGAGTATCGAACACTTAGTATCGGGTACTGAGTTTCAATTAAAGAACACCGAGAGTTAAGTGTCGGTTATCGAAAAGTGAGTATTATGAAACGAGTGTTAAACGTCTAGCATCTAGTTTTGACTATCGAATACTGATCAAGTACCTAGTATGGAGCATCAATTAGTGAGCTTCAAGTACTGAGCATCGAGGACTGAACTTCAAGTATTTTCTATCGAATTCTGAGTACCGAGTATTGAATGCCGTTTATAGAGTACCAAGACGAATTCAGTGTCGAAAATCAAGTATCCAGTATCGGGAGTTGAGTATACAGAATCGATACACACACAAACTCGAGTATAGAGCACCAAGTGTGGAAATATCAAGTAAAGAAAATCAAGTATGGGGAGTAGAATATACAGAAACAGATTACACTCACCAACATAAGGCAAGAATGGAAATTGTAAGTCCAATTTCTTTTCGATAAAATATATTTATAAAGTATTAGATATTGATATTTTGACATTCCTAGTCCCAAGCCACTCTTTTTCATTTCCATTAAGGTCGAAAATTCACGTGAATGTGTGATATCTGAAGATGTTAACAGTTGTATTGCACTCAAAGTAAATTCAAAAAGTTTCTCATCGATTTTACACCAAGAGAAAAATTGAGAATTTTTAGATGTACTTGGATCAAGAATTGTAAATTTTTGATTTTTTGATTGTCCCTAAAAACCAAATGAAGAATATCTTCGACTCAATTTCAGGTAAACACATTTCCTAAACGATGTTGGGGGACTATTTGAATCTTTGATGTCAAGGCAACTAAATTTTGGTCTTTTATTTGAATGTGAAATTGGCAATATTGGCCAAGTTGGTTTTATGGCCCAGCTACAACAACAACAACAACAACTATAAACAGCCGCACACTATTAGCTAATAACTAATCGAAATTAAGAGCGTAACTTAACCAAAACAAAAAAAAAACAACAAAAAAAAAAAAAGGTTAAGTATACAAACATTTAAAAAATGGCAATCCAAAATTTATCCACATGGTAAAATGTTCATGCTTATTTTTTTTTTATTTCTTTTTTTGGGCGTTTTTGCTGGGCGCGGGGCAAATTGTTAAGTTTTTTTTTTTATTATCACATGGTTTTTTTCGGTTTTTGATTTGTTTATTTAGCTCAGAGTTTGTGTCGTGTTAGCTGTTGTTTATCTAGTTGTTATTGTCAATTTGGGGGAGAAGAGCAGAAGATGATCTCCCACACACACACACACACAACACCCACGGCACAACACAACACAACAAGTCACGACTGATGGAGCAGGAGACGAATCAAATTAGTCTGTCAATAAAAGGGAAGGAGGAGGAATGCAACGACCAAATCTTGATTGATATGTCTATAGATACTTAAGTGAAATTTCTGAAAGATCTCCGCTCTGCCCACCACTTTAAAACCACTCACAAGTCTCTGCTCTTTTTTTAAAGCCAGTTACTTTCTATGGAGAACTAACAAAACACAAAATAAATAACAATAAAAACAAGAAACATGTTTCGACTAAGCGACGGTTCGTCGATTTGCTGGTACGACGGCTTCCGGTTTCGCTTCGCGAGTGAGTTCAGTTCATTATTTGTGCTCTGCGGCTTTCGGGAGGGGGGCACCTCCATACATAGTTGAAGTAACATTTGATGGGCAGCGGCGGGACGGCGGGACAGCGAATTAACATATACGAAACTATGCGATAAAGCGTGGACTTGGATAGCAGCAATAAGCGAACGAATGCTCGTAATACTTATAATAAGCGAAGCTGTCGACGACGACGGCGACGACGCGCCGCTATGCGAAGGTCACAAGAGAAACAAACCAGCCGCAACAACAACAGCAAGAAGAACTCATGCCCCCCCTACGACTCCTACTACAAAACCCAAGACCTGCGATAACAAGAAATATGCAAAATGCAAGTGGTAAAAGTGCAGAGATTCCAATGAATCAATTTTAAAAGATTTGCAAGTTAGTTGAGGGAAAGAAGTGCGTTCTCGCCCCTGACACGGTATACTAACTAATGGGCAAACCCTTACACTTGTGCAAAAAACCGGAACGTTAAGCTTTCAATTTGATCAAAGTAAATTTTTCTTAATTCTGTGATTAATTTAGAAATTATTAGTGAAATTTAATTTGCATTTTAAGCTTAGCCAAAACCAAAACAAAAATCCATATAAAAATAGCTCACAAAACAAAGCCCTTTGTATGTCAAAAGTTTTGCGAGTTATTTTTTTATTTTGGCAGTTCCTTTGTTAAGGTTTATACTAAGCTTTTGTCTTTGATTAATTTACAAAGATTTTTGTTTGTTTAATATGTCTAAAAACAAACAGTGAAACCTCATAGTCAGCCTCTCTCATTTGCGTCTATTTCATTTTCAATCGTTTCGCTTAAACTTTATTTACACGACCTGATCACTCAGCTGAGTTTTTGTCTGACCGTGTAAAAAGGCTTTTGAGTTGACATGAAGCTACTCAGCCTGAAGCTTCTATGTATTTGGCCTGAGCACTCATTTGAGTGGCATCTATCGAATTATGGTGTGACCTAATTGCACTTTGCTGGGGTTGCCATGTAATTCTATCGAATTATAGTGTGACCTAATTGCAGCTTGAAGCAAAATGTTTTGCATTATTAAATATTTTTATTTTATATATTAAGTCAGTAGGAAAAAGATCTGAAAACGCCTTGCACAGAAGCTAGCAAAAGGACAATATTGATTACATGTGACAAAATCATGATGATAATTAAAAAGGTGCTCGCCCCATTCTTTCCACTTTTTACGCAGAGGACCCAATTGATATTAGCTCTGAAATTTCAAGCAGCAAATGCATCGCCCAAAATCTGATGCTGATGAAATTAGCATAAGAACTCGCCAAATAGTCTTCCTTCGGGATAAGTACCAAGCAAGCACCATAATAATGTTGAGCAAATGTTTAAGAAATTTCATGCCAATTTAGTTCTTCTTTGATACAACTCATTTTTGAGAGCATTGACTGACAGATGTAAGATGTTAGATGTGGCCGTTTCCATTCGTTTCTCTAAAATGTGCTTAGTGTGCAGAGACTATATTAGGATGGCAATTTAATTTTTAATGCTTCTTTATTCATGTCGCTTCTTCTTCTTTTATGTTAACAAATCGTCATATGGACCAGATGATTCCGATGGACCAATAATTCTGCATCTGAGCTTCTCAGACATGTGTAAATGCGAAACACTCAGCGAAAGCGTAAATCTTATCTGAGTAATCAGGTCGTGTAAATGGAGCTTAAGACTTATAGTTGTCTATCTCTTATGTATCTTCAAAATGCAAGAAACCCTATATCATGGGATAGGAACTTAAAATTTCGCCAATACACGTATAAAGCAGAGTCCGGCACCTTCTTATTTATACACGACACATACACAACGACATCATCACACCAACAAAAAAAAAAGAGCTTATACTGATATCTCTTTTGCAACAACAATCAAGTGCTAAATGAGCTATAGGAGCACGCTCTCAAGTGGCTTAACGCACTAACGCAACGCAAAATGAGCGTGTATATTTTGCTCTCCCCTGGTACAAAGAGAGAGAAAGAGAGAAGCGGCTTTTTGTTCTCTCAAGAGACATTTGTTCGTTTGCTTGTTGCTCATGTTGAAATGTTAAATCGAATCAAGTGCACTGCTTGATTGTGTACGTTTCGACACCACTGATCTGGTACAGCGATGGTCACCGGATCCCCCCAGGGGAAGAAGATATTTCAATATTTCGACCCAAACTCTTGCCGAAGCCTAGGAGAAGAGAGCGAAAAGATTTTCAGTCGCTGGCTAGTCCTTGATGCGGACAGGTCGAAAGCCAATTGCTTTTACTTTGGCACACCAATACAGACGCTCTCCAAGCAAAGAGACTCTCTCTAACACACAGTGATGAATGACTTCGGCAAGCATTCGTTGTGAATTGACAAGTATAATGCAATAAGTATGAGGTTGTCTCGTCCGCAAAAGCAGTTTTCATATTATTATATTTGTTCAGATGAGAAAAATTGTTTGGCTAGCGATGAACAATACTTTATATAATAAAATTGTAACAAATTTTTCACAATCAAGCATTGAACTTTAAAAAAAAAAAAAGAATTAAATGTTCTTCTGTGTTCTCTATATGTCAACTTCGGCAGAGTCATTCTAAAAAAGTGCCAAATAGTAATGAGATTCATTTTATAGACAGCTAAAGTAGTCGATTCTCTACCTTATGTATTAAACTGAGAAAAAAAGAATAGTTTTCGATGATCCTTAGGGTAATGTCGGTATCCATTTGGACTGGATGGTTAATTATCTTTTTTTAGGGATCCATTGGATATATTCAAAGTCGATTTATTATCGTTAAAAAAAATATATCAGAAAAAAGGATAGTTCTTGATCTTTACACTTAAAAAAATTGATCTTAGAGTGGATATTTCGCATGTTTATTCTTTTCGATGTGTCCTCCGAGTTTGTCTGTTTGGAATTAACGTCAATAAAACTGACCTGAGCACGGAAAAAATCGAGCGATATAATGAAAGAAGAAGAACGCCATGAAAATGCATCCAAATTTTTTGTTGTTGTAACTTTTACCTCTTATTGTATAACCCTTTTAAAAACAGTATTTTGCGTACCTTGCACCTGCACTTATTTAACGTACCTGCAGCTACCTGGGACTGGCGTAACAGAAATAATCAATGGAATTGCAAATTTCATTGGTTGCTATAATTCTTAGGTAGTAAACGCAAAGATTATGCTTTTTTTTAACCTATTCCCATTCCTAAGCTCTGTTGATTTCTGACCTGAAGCAAGTGATAGTGAGAAAGCATTCGTTTTGAATAGGAATTTTAAATATAATGATTGTATAACCATGATTTGGTCATCGTCAACTTTGTCTTGTGCTATTTGTAAAATAAACACAAAAACAATTTTAAAACTTGGATGATTCAACAAGTGAGGAAAATTGTTACGAGTATGGAATTTCATGGAATTTAGTCTCTACACTAAATAAGTAGAGATGGAAACGATAGAAAACATGGTGATAAATTCAGCAAAGGGTCGGAATAGCTCAACATGAATCAGACTACAAACTCAAACATCAAACACTCGCCGAAATTTAATGCAATAATAATCCTACAGCAAGAAAGCCACAACAGCAAACGCTTCACTCTAGAGATGTTATATATAATAGCTGCAGAAACTGACAAGAGACTTAACTACAAAACGGACATAGAAAACCAAACAATGAGTCAGTACCCAACTCCACGCCGAACGGAACAGACGTGTAAAACAATGTATGTAAAAATATTTTTTTATTAAGGGGTTTCACGTCAAATGTTTCATTGCAAAAATCTATGATGAAATAATCTATGGATCTAGTTCAATTGATGAGGTGCACAAATGTTCATTAAAATCAAAACGATAGCTTTCAGGCATACCATTATTAGCTTAAAATTTCATCCAAGCGTTCAACATAAGCCAATTTACTTTTTTTTTAATAGTTAATGTTTGATTTAAGCTGGTGAACAAGTCCAATGTAATTGGAAATTGTTTTGTAGTGTAGCTGAAGATGGTTGTTTTATTGTCTTTGTCTTCGTTCTCTAGTGATCGAGCTTAGAACCTTTTGCCTTTGCTAATTTATGCGATACGCGGCATCTCAACCATCACGGCTATCGAACTTGCTTAAAACTTTGCGGCGAATTGCATGATTAAGGCAAAGCTTGGGAGGCTGAGAGCTTTGCCTTAAAGGCAGGTTTTAGCTTATTTTGTTCGTTTTGCTTCCAAAATTTTTACACATTCAGTTCGGGTTTCAAAGGAGCCGAGGAACCCCGAAATAGCCTTAAAATTAATTACGAAAATTCAGAAAATTTTCCTAGTTAGTTAAAACCTAAAAACCCGAACTGAATTTAAAATAAACTCTGAGATCAACCCACGTGTTGTTTATAAATTTGATGAAACGATGTGACGGCAGTCTAAGTACTAAGTACACGCGTTCTTTCAGTGGTGGTGGTGCTGGGGTCTTATCCTTCACACACACACATGCACACACCTTTGCCTGCTACTTATTTAGCATCTGCGCCGGGTGTTACTCCACAGACGGCGAAGGCAGCCAGCCTCAACTCAATGTCAATAAGAAGCGGGAGCGGGAGCGGCTGTTGCCACTCGGTCAGTCAATCTGCCTGCCTGTGCACGCGCTCAGGACGTGTGCACGCACACAAGGAAGCAACAGTTCTCTTCCTTATCCTTTTTTTTCTTGTTTTTTGTTTTTGTTTCTCTCTGCATTGCACTTAAGCCGGTCCGTTTACCGTTCGTTCGTCTACCTGCCCTTCTCGAGTGTCACATGTGGCGTATGCGTAATTGTATGGATTTCTCGCTCTCAGTTCCATTTGTTATGACGCAGAATGATGAAATTAGAAATATGAACAAAGAAATAGTTTTCATTTCCTTATTTTTGGGCTAAATTTAAGGGTTGCCTGGCGACCAGCTGGTTCGCCGCTTAAGGGTTCGTTCGTTCCTTTGGTGGCGACGCACTTTGAAATGTCCTTGAGCCTGTTATTGTCTTTTTGGCACTGCCCTAGGCCGATCTGTGGGAATATTTTCGCAACTCAACTCGCTCATAAATAAACATGAGCTCTCCCTCTCTCTCTCTCTCTCTCTCTCTGCCTCTTTGACCATATAGATTCGCGACATATCTGTGGCACTAACAAAAAATGCAATTAACTGTTTTGCTTTTGCTGCGCAATTGAATGCGTCGTGGGGGTACAAAAATAATTCATAGTCGAGCACACGTCAATTCTATCTCCATATATGGCCATGTTGGCCATATTCAATTTAGATATCATCTTAAGTTGACTAAACACACATTTGCAATTCGATTGGCATAATTAGTGGCAACAACAACAACAACAACCAATTCGCAGAAGGCATGCAAAAGTGAGAAGCGCAACAGGCTGGCTGTTTTGTGATTGGGAATGAATCGGAGTAGCATGTGAAAGATATTAACTCAATGGGAATGCCCAGACGCAAAAGTAAGAGGACATGCATATTTGCTAAGAGTTAACACATGACATGCTATCACGTTTTGAACTATACTTTCTCACTTTATATTTATCTTTGATTTTAATTTTGCTGGCTCTACACATATTAAACTCTATCGTCGTCGTCGGACCTTTTCCTATTCGTTCCTTATTTTTTTTTTTAACCTTTCCTTTTAATCGAAATTTTTTATCTTCGTTTTTTCCTCAGTTTGTTTTTCTTTTCTCGTTTTTTTTTGTTCATTTAATCTCTTTTTACTCCCTTTTTTAAACTCCTAGGTACTTTTTTACTCCCCTTTCCTCCTTTTCCGTCTCACCTCTACCAGCCTCTCCTTGTTTTTGCTACCCACACTTTTTGTTCTACCTTTTTTTTAACTTTTTTTTCGTCTTTTTATTTTGCTTTTTTTTTTTTATGTTTGGCCTTCTCTTTGTTTTTGCTGTTTTGTGAAAACACACACAATACTGAAAACCGTTATGACCCAACAACCTTTAATTGGCCTTTTCGAAGATTGGTCAAATTTTCCATTTCTTTAGCTATAACTAAACAGGTCTGCTAGTTTTCTCTGTGCTTATATATCTAGTCGGGCGTACAGATTTATATATATAGATAAGCACTGAAGTAAAACTACCAAGCCAAGCCATGTGGACCCTCAAGAGGGACGGATACAAACAGGAAAGGTAACACCAGGAGTCTTGCTTATTCTAGCTGGAGGAATCTGACGAAGGTCATAGTACGAGCATGTAATGCGCCAATGCAAGAATGCAGAAAGTCAGCCAATTGGTGGCTGAGAAACTGCCTGAGAGCTAGAAGAGTCTCATGGCGATCCAGAGGTAGGATCCTTCTATATGCAGCACCATATAGAGCTGAAGCAGAAACAGCTTGAACAGGGACCCCCTGGATGGACATGTCGGACCCTGCATCTGATATCACATGACTGGAAATAGAGATGCCTCTGTCTCCAATACCGATTATCTACCGAGCTGGATATTTATACTGAGGATTAAAATATATTAGACGGTGAATGTTAGAAGACCATTGGCTCTGAGCCTGGGCAGGGACATCAAGTGTACTTTGCTTTTGAGGCACATTTGAGCTACAGAATTAAGAATCCAGCGTCACAAACTCATCAGTAAGTTTGCTAAGTTTGAAATACACGCCCTCAAAACCAACTCTAGTCTGGCTCATAATTCTTAGCTGAGTTAGTCCCCAAACTCACCAATAGATGGCGCCACTTTGAGCATGCAGCTATACGCAACAACAAATTTTATGGAATCAAAGTTGAAAAATAACTTTCAACTTTTTCGGTTTTTAATTTAAAAAAAAAAAACTTGTAATTGGATTTGATCCAATTTTTGCATAGAGGTAGTTACAAGTTCCAGATAACTAAAAAAAAATGCTGATATCCCTAATGGTTAATAGGATATAAAATCAAACAGTTACTAGCTTCGACTGCCCACCCTGTCAAGGATTTTCTGTCAGACCCTTACCGATTTTTCCATCTTTTTACCTGCTCTTTAGATTCAATTCTTAAATAAATAAAAAAAAAATAAAAATTTAATTTATTAAAAATCAAATTTTTTTAATACGACAGGTTAGTTATTTTTTTTTTCTTAATTTTTTTTATCTTTTTATATGGAAAAAAAACATTTAAAATTTTTGTTTTCTGCTGAATACATGATTTCTTGAAAGGGCATAGCAGAATAAGCATACAAAAACTGCCCCCACTTCGATCAGCATCAAAATTAAATATGTTGTTACCATCAATGAGAAACACACTCTCCTAAATTTGTAGTCTTCTAATCGCTATTGGAGTAGAGTTATGAGGGCGGAAAGGCAAAACAAAAAACTCGCTTATCGTAAGAACCGCTTAACCGATTTGAATGCGTTAAAAATATGTTATAGGTGTCCACCATAGAATTCAGAAAATTATTTTTTTGGATATCCAAAAAATTGTGGGAGTTTTACAAAATTTTTTTTTTTAAACAAACTTGATCTCCGTGATTACAATAGAAGTCTACATTTCAAATTGGGAAATCTGGGTGATCATACAGATAGACGTCTGGGTTGTCGATGCCAGGAAAGTGCTTATTCTCTTGCATATGCCGCAAATAGAAATGAGAAAACTAAACGCGATGCAGAAAAGCTACACAAAAAAGTTATGGGTTTAAAAATTTCAGTCAAAATGTGCATTTCGCATAGGCTTTGCATATTTGTATTCTCTGTATAGTCATCCGATTTGGATCCAACTTATCCGAATTATGTTAAGGCATATAATACTTGTAAGTTTAAAGTTTGGGAGCGATAGCATTTAAAACAAAATAGAATTTCTTACTAAGACTTTATTGCAGACCCATATTTTGTATGGCAGCTATACCATTTATATAGCTGTCTGATGTTCATCAAACTTGGTGGATTTATGAAAAAGCATTAAAGTCTCATAAATAAGAGGCTTGGGACCGTTTGCATTCAATACAAAAAAGTTTTTCTCATTAAAACTACTTTGTTGACCGATCGTTCCTATGGCAACTATAGTAGTAGTAGTAGTAGTTGTATTCTTCTTTATTTAAAATATTTTTGACCTTCTTATTACATTTATAGTTATCTAGATAATCTAGAACTTTATCCTAATCGACTTGGTGTCTATCCGTCTGTCGATCACTGCTACCCAAATCCTTTGCTACGCAGTCTAATACACCTGACTTCCCAGGTCTTTCCCAGATATCAGATCGTTCAACTGCGTAGTTAGGAACCCGAGTATCTCGTGCAGTTGTAGATCAGCCTTGCCGAAATGGAGCAATCGGTGCTTCCTCAAAATGGGTCAGACGCCGATAAAGTGCACAATGTTCTCTTTTTCTCTCAAATTGCACAGTGAACATATATTGTCGTTGCCAACCATATTAAGAACAATGTTTAATTCGAGAATCTTTCCTCTAGCCTTGAAGATGGTGCAAATTTGATCCACTGTGAAGGTGTCTTTGAAATAGTTCCTTGCTCCCAGGTTATAATGCAACTCTTTATAAATAAGCCAAGCTGGCAACTCCAATTCGGCCGGTTTTGACAAATGTGCTGCGATAGGACTTGGAGCGAAATTCTTGTCACGAAAAATTTAAAACTGAGAACGGAGATTGCATAGAAACAGATGGACATGGCTATATCAAGAATATATGAATCCTTCCAAGCGTTACAAACAGATATTTAATATAATTAAAAGAAAGCAAGGAATTCAAAAATAATTATTTTTTGTTATTAGGGAAATAATAAATAATAATAAATATATAGGATCTCTAGACCATTTATCAATCCAGTTAAAAACTATGACAAAATTCTTTCAAGTTCCCCCATCTTTATTCGCTTCGGCGTAATCTAACAAATTCTTTTCAATTTTCAGGAATTTCTTGACATAATAAATATTTTTCTCAATAAATTCTCAGAAATAATAATCAATAATATAAACTAAATAAACTGAAAGGTAACCAGCAGAGCTTTAAACACACATAAAACAAAAGTATTATCAGATTTCGCAGTAATTTTAGAATGTGCACAAAGTTTCTAATAAAAATAAATAATAAAAAAAAAATGGGGAAGCGGAATTCTAGTCAAATTTCACAGACGTAGTGGAATTTCAGATAGTTGTTGTTGTTGTGGGTTGAAATGGCGCGCTTTTTTTTTGTTAGCTGAACAGACATTCCATTCATTATCAGATACGTATGTATGTAATAACCGCAAGTGCTAAATTTGTTTATCGAAAATGTTCAATTGCAGTTGAAGCCGAAAAACACACAAAAACAAAAACAACAACAACATCAACAGGCAATGGAAACTTTGTGGAACGCAAACTTGTTGCTCTGCCTAGACATGTGTGTGTGAGTGCGTGTGTATGTGTGTGTTAGGGATCTGCTGCTTTTGCTGTTGCTTTTGTTGCTCACTTTTATTAATTTTGTTGTATTAAACTTTTTGGTAAATTTCCATTTTTCAACTTTAACTTCAAAAAAAATTTGCACATCAAACAAAAACGCGCGTGTGTATGTGTGTGTGTCTTTCTTTTTTTTTCTATTTTGTTGGCGACGACGACGGGGCGTATGAGCAATGTCGAGGCGAAAACTTTGCCACTTTGTTGTCTGCGTTGACAACAACAGCAACGGCCAAAGCCAAACGCACTGCGCAAAACACAAACACAAATAATAATAAACAACAACAACAGCAATACGACGCGCAAAAACAAAAACAAAACAAAAAAAAAAACTTTACATTTTACGTCGTCGCTGCGGGCTGCTGTGGGCGACGACGAACAACAACGACATCGGCGACGAAGACGACGACGACGACTGCGACGTTTGGTTTCCCGTTTTTGCCGTTGCGTGCGATGTAAACTAGTCGACAGGTAGAGCAGTACTGAACGAACAGCAAACCAACCAGCGCGCTGAGAGCGCGGAGCGTGGCAACCGGAGAGAGAGAGAGAGAGAGCGAGGCGCTTCTTGAGTCTTCCATTTGTTGCTGGAAAATGTAAATGCTTTTACATTCTGTGGTCGCCTGTGGATATTGTATGAGCGAAGCCCAAACACTTGCCGTTCGCATTATGCAACAACAAAGACAAAACACACGAAGCGCAATGCGGCCCTCTGATTGGCTGAAGGATGTCTAGCCGAACGCTGAACGATAAACCCGAAGTGGGTTTCTCTGGCTCTCCTCATGTGGTCAAGCAATTGAGCGTGACAAAATAAGCAAAGCACAAATAGGGAAAGGAAACGTCGTCGACGATGCAGAGAGCCGCGGTCAGGCTTTGGGGAGGTGGTGGAAGGAGGAGGAGGTGACACCAAAATGCCAAAATCCAGGGGGCACATTTGTGATCACTTAATTGAAAAACACTTCGTGAAATCCTTTTCAGTCGTTCTATAGAGATGACCTCATCATTTCATCACGTTAGAAAAATAACACTTAAAATCAAGAATTCTGTTTTCAAAATAGGCCGATCAAATCATAATGTATCGCCCTCAAAAACCAACTGTGTTGTTTGACTTTCAATCGATGCTCTGGATGGCAAAAAGATTCTACCGAATTCATTGATCATTTTTAAGAAATCACAACTCTTAACAATTCCGCTTAATCACACACCATCTTCTTCTGTTGTCAGTTGGTAAAAACATTATAAAGAAAGCTAATCGATTTCCCTACTCAACAAGTTCAACCTCTATAGAAATACAACTTAGTTTACCCACTTACTAAGCATGAAAATTTACAATTTGGAAAACACTTTTATAAAACTTTATTCTTGAGTTAAGTACAAACGCTGTCAAGTACAAAATCCGAGTCCTGAAGAACTTGTGAGATAAGTATCAACGATACTTAACCTGAGCGAGGCCTAAAAGTGAGAGTGTATTAGTGTATAATTTGCTTCGAACTCTTGCAAGCGAATGACGGCTTTCTGCTCTCTTGGTCTCAGATTCAGCATGCTTTCGGTGTGTGTACATGCGAATAGCGAAATGTTTTTACTCTCTAAAGGGGAACCAGAGGCCATCGCTGTTATACATACACACTCACATTTTGGCTTCGCTCTTTTTGACAAACTTTGCTTTAAAGCAGCGTTGGCCAACGAGAGCAAGGCTTAAAGCTGAGAGTGTTATAAAGCCTGTCCCCATCAAAGGCTAGTCAGCGACAGAAAGGCTTTTTCCTCATTTTCTTCTTAGCTTCGGCATGCCTTCGGCTCGTATATGTGTAAATAGCGTAATGTCTTCGCCCCCTTGGGGGGAATCCAGTGACCTTTGCTGCTTCGAAGTAGAGCTTGAGCATTTTTTAGACGTTACAACAATTCATCACAATGCACCAAAGACCAAGGTACCATCAAATCAATGAACCTATAAAGGCAAAGATGACAGGGTTAACGTCATTGGGTAAAAAAAAGCCAATGGTGTTCAACAAGATGGCGCCACCATCGATTTTTGAGGTTGTTGTTTCCTGTCCGTTTGTTGTCAAAAAATGGTGATTTTAACTTGCCGCCGCTTTCACCAAATTTGACGCCTCCACACTAAGTTTTGAAATCAAAGGCTTACATTAACCAGCCAAGGACCCTGGAAGTCCTGAACAACAATACGTTATACGTAATCAGTAAACTGTACGAGCGCATCCTATGTATGGAGACCTGTAGCGGGGCAGTGAACCCCTGGTCGATAACGATATCCCTGCAACGGGTAATCGATAGCGGGGAGGAAGCGAACGAGAGACGAACGAGCAAGAATTGCGGATATGTACAATGTCACGCCTCATGGCACAACGGGCTCGGCCCCCACTGAGATGATGTTCAACAGGACAATAAGGGACAAAATTCCAAGTTTTGCTGATGTGACAGGAGAGTTTTTAGAATCAGCGGAGAAGGATTCAGAGTCTTTGGAAAAACATAAAGGAAAAGAGGCAGCAGACAAAGGAGAGGAGCTAAGGGGTCTAGTATCAGAGTGGGGGACATAGTATTGCTTAAAAATGTTGTGTATCCGAACAAACTGACCACAAACTTTGACACTACTGAGTATCGTGTAGTTGAAGTAGACGGAAGTATAGTTAAGGTGTTTGGAAAAGGGAAATACATAAGGAGAAATATTAGCCACTTAAAAAAGGTTCCTCTAGCTGAAAAAGCGTTGTTATCGCCCTCGACGAAGGAGGCAGGAAATTCACCCACTTATTTTCAGCAATCCAAAGAAGTCCATCAACAGCCTCAGATGAATCTCGAGCCCCAGCAGTCTATCCATACGGAAACGTTAGATGTTCAGGAGCCTACCGGGGCTGCCCCAAGTAGCGAGACCGGATTGAAGATCCGTCTAAAGAACATTGGAGGGATGTGGAGACCTGTAGCGGAGCAGTGAACCCCTGGTCGATAACGATACCCCTGCAACGGGTAATCGATAGCGGGGAGGAAGCGAACGAGAGACGAACGAGCAAGAATTGCGGACAAGACGGTCCTAAGAAATAAAGAGTTAAAACTATATCTATACAAGTCGTATTACTGATAGTGCGATGGCGGGTTAATACACTATGCAACCGCCTAGAGGCGGAACTGCAAGAACGGCACGATCTCTCAAACCAGCAGTTCGGGTTTAGAAAGCAACGAAGCACGATACAAATGGAAGAAGATGGAGGGGCGGAAGCAAAGAGTATTACCGAGCTCTCACACGCCTTGGTATATCTGTGTACTTGGTGAAATTAGTAGCCCCAGTTACTTTTGCTCTACAACAAATCGGAGGGGCGGAAATCATACGGAGTCACAGGCGGCATGCCCCAGGGCTCGGTCATAAAGCCTACGTGATGTACGATGGAGGACTTCGACTACCTACACCGATTGAGGTCAGCACAGTTGGACTTGCAGATGACATTACCAAAAAGCTGGAAGACGTGCAGTCTCTCAGAACATAATGTCAAAGAAGGCCCTAAAATCCCTGGAGATAATGCTGGACCACAGACTTATCTTCAAAAGACAAAGCTATCAAGGGAACGAATGCCTTATCTGGAAGCAAGGCGTATAAGGGAGGAACGTAGTAGATGGCTTATCTGTAACGTAGTCAAGTCTATCATCATGTATGACCGTACCGTCATAGTCATGAGGATGCAAAATGGCGTACGGGAGGCGGGCTCTCCGAGTTACCTGCAGCTTCCGGACAGTGTCGTAGCATGCGGCCTGATCCCGCTATGAAAAGCACAGAGACAGATGATAAGCGAAGAGAGAGCACGCTGACAAAGTGGCAGGCGAGCTGAAGTAGCTGAAGTAATTGACAACCGACTTTTACCCAACACAGGTACTAACTGGACATGGATGGTTTAGCTCTATAGCAGAGTTCCCCAGCGATAGCCCCGGGAGCACGAACTTACTTGCCGAATGTTTGCCGAAGTAATACTTCATTGTGTGTTAGAGAGACACACAGTCACGTTTTAGCCCTCTCCCCTTGGGGAACCCTGCTCTATAGGCTTAAGCACACGTCCGTTTCGCTAATGAACGGGAAGAGCTATGCCTAGGTCTTGGGAGGCCATTCACATACACTGACTTGATGGACATCCTACTTAGTTCACAAATAAATTGGTGCACCGTTGCGCTGAACCGCAGAGCAACCCTTAAATAGGAATCTAGTGAAGGCCTTCGTGCCATCTCCCACCTTGCAAAGTAATACTTAGCGGTAGTTCCGCAAGAGGCAAATCGGTAGGAGAGTGGGTGTGGTTTTAGTAAGTGAGAAACTTCGAGTACCACACTTTATAGCAGGGTTCCCCAAGCAGAGAGCGCTAAAACGTGACTGTGTCTCTCTCTAACTCACAATGAAGTGTGACTTCGGCAAACATTCGGCAAGTAAGTTCGTGCTCCCGGGGCTATCGCTGGGGAACTCTGCTTTATAGCTTTTAATGGATTGCCTAAAAGGTTAGTATCAATACGGAAAATCTTCATTTTAAGTACGAATCCTACTTGAAAACCGAATGGTTCTGACTCGAGACTAGAGATGGTTGAGGTCTTTGTGGTGCCTCGGTTCAGGTTTGTGTAGTGCCTCCGTTAAGGCCTTTGCGTGCCTTGGTTAAGGGTTTTTGTGTGTCTCGGTTTAGGTCTTAATGGTGACTAGGTTGAGGACTTGGTGGTGCCTTGATTTAGAGCTTTGCATGCTTCGGTTGAAAGCTTGTTGGTGGCTCTGTTGAGGACTTTGTGATGCCTCGGTGTAGGGCTTAATGGTGACTTGGTTGAGGACTTTGCTTTGTTTGCCTCGGTTAAGGGTTTTGTGTTGTAATTAAGGAATTTTAATGTAAAAGCAAATTGAAACCGAGTGCAAGTTCCAAACGGGAGCGAAAATTGGTCTCACTAATACAGTCAGGCTAAAATACACAAATTTGTCTGTCAATTTGGGGCCTTTTAGCATATATAATGTTGCCTTGGAGTCCCCAACTAGTTAAGGCAGCTGTTGAATTTATATTATAATGTGGCTTAAGTTCTGTTTTCACAGTTGACCTCGAGCCGGCTAGAACTAGTTTGAAAACTAGAAAGTTGCATGTTAGCAAAGTAGCTAATGGAATGCTTTATTTGGGGTCCAAATTAGTTTCAATCTCGGATATTCTGGCAACAATCTGTAGGAAAATGGAGCTTAAGTCAATGTCGCACCTTCTGAATTGGTATATCAAGATAAAGATGCTGTAATGTTAGACTACATCAAGCTAAAGTCAAGCTCTTCCTTACTAAAAATCGGGATAAAGACAAGAATTTCGGGTTTGAAAAATCCATACTCAAGTCAATCCTCTCTTTGACTTTTGACATTGTTTGAAAGCTGATCTCATCTGGACCAAGGATTTTTGGGAATATCCAAAAGCAAATCAATTAAAATTCACACAAAAACAATTAATCCCTAAAGGTTTAAATTGAAATAGAAACACTCTAGAACAAATTCCCAAAAGTATTAATTTCTATGGGTAAATCCCTTAAAAGGAAATAAATCTTTATTTTATACTATTTTTTAAGATAACAACAATTTGAATTGTATTATTTTGTTGATAAAATAAGGCTGTTAATGAAATCAAGTAATGTTGTTTCAGTGGAAAACGCAAAAAAAAAGAAACGTTGTTGTTGTTGTTTTATTTTGCACACTTTACTGATAAGATAAGACGTTTCGGAGACTTTCGGACCCGCCATTAGACAGTGAAACCATAAATGTGCTTGGGAGTGCGCGTGCCGCATGTCCCGTTGATAAATTTTTGTTTTTGGGTGACCAAATGAGTCACTTCTATGGCAGCCCAAACAGCGAGTGAATCACCCAGCCCCAGTCTCAGTCCCAGCCCTAAGCCGTCCTGCCTGCCTCTCTGCCTGCCACCTTGACCCAAAGCGTTGCAGTTGTAGCTGAAGCCATTAAGGGCAGTCCCTGGTGAAAGTTGTTGGTCAGGCCAGGCCTGTGAAAATGCAGTCAACTCAGAGAGAGAGAGAGAGAGAGCTACATGTTTAATTTCTTTTCTATTGTATTTCCTATGCCAAAATTTTGTTATTACTCTTGACCAGGTCTTTGGCGCAAACTTGTTTGTGCACAAAGACAAAAGCGACTCTGAGATGGATGCCACCTTCGTTCTGGCGGAGCGTGAGATTTTTGGCACACATATGTCGGAGGCGACACAAAACAGAACAGAACAGAACAGAAACGGAAATGGACACACACGTAGCCAGCCAACGGGGTGAATGGCGGGGATAATGAAGTCAAAATGGTCACGCTTACCCGCACATGGAATGGATGGAAAAATTATAATGACCAGAGGAGGACGTGAGAACGAAAGCGTCTTGGGACAAGTCAACTACCAAGATCAGTGCAACAGACAGACGGGGTAGAGACAAGGGCAGAGAGGGAGAGGGAGGGAGAGAGTGCTGGTGTGTGTGTGGGTTGAGTGGGTAATGCAATTCATTGATTGAGTGAGGCGATAATTCCAGCTGAAGACAGCTTAAATTAAGTGACAATTTTCCACCACCTTTAATTCCACACACAAGACCGAAAAGATACACAATATTTGACACAGGCTGCTATTTTGGATATTGTTGTGGTGTTGCATGAGCGCAGAAAGTGCACAAAAAGCACTTTGCAGCTTTATTTTCGGTACAGAAGATTTTAGTAGGAGTAAAAATTTATTTCAGCGTCTCAGTAAAGTGACTGCGACCTAACAGTGACTTAATGGTGACTTGAAAGTGACTGAACCGTGACTAAACAGTGACTTAGCCGTGACTTAACAGTCACTAAGCCGTGACATAGCGGGGACTTCAGGGTACTGTATACCTTCAGAAAAATTTGTTTTGGATTTTTTTTTTATTTGCTTAAACGTTCTATTAGGATCTTATAAACATCCTGCAAAACTTTCAAGCTGATCCGAAACTCAGTTTTAAAGATATAAACAAAAACAATTATTTTTTCCGACCCTTTTATATGAAAATTGTTTTTATCGACCCTCGTATTTTTAGAAATTCGTATTTTTTTGCCTTATTTGGTCAAAAACTGTATAAATATTTATAAAATGTTCGATATTATGGAAAAAAAAATTTTTGAAAAAAAAAATTTTACTTGGAAATTTTTGGAGATTTTATTTTTTACCATGTCTTGACGCACTTTGACTCAAATTTCTGGAGAACTGCTCAACCGAGTTTGATAATCTTTTTTTTCGGTGAAAGTTAACACCCAAATGCACCAAATCCGACTTATACATTTATTAAATATAATTTTTATTTCATCGAAAACAGATGTCGAATCTTTAAATGCGATTATCTCGGAACCACTTTTTCCAAAATGGTTGCAAAGATTTAAAGAGTACCTGTCGACCGATTTTCAAATTCTTTCCCTTAAATTGCTCCTAATACCCAACATTCTGGTGTGAACTAGGATATTTTTGATCGGTCAACAAATAACGGAGCTAGGACCAATACAGTGGGAAAAAATAGTCGATTTTCGAAATTTTGACTTTGAAACCCCATAACTACGTCATTTATTGACCGATCCAAAATATCCTAGTTCACACCAGAATTACATTATTTCTTAACAAAACCCTGTCTTCAGTTTTAAATTCAGATTATCCGTTCTCAAAAAATTTTTGCAACCATGGGCCTATGTTTTAAATTTTTGGTTAACTTTGAACAGAAATACAACAACAACCGTAGGTACAACAACAACAACAAAAATTACTAAATTTAGTTTAACCGATTACCTATCCAATGAAAAAACCCGCTTCTTAATACCACTTATAGTTTTTGAGTAATCTAATTTTTTGTAAACCTTTAAAAAATGACACCTGAAGGTATACAGTACCCTTAATATTGACGTGACAGTGACTAAAACGTGACTTAATAGTTTCTTAATAGTGACTTGATAGTGACTGTACCGTGAATAAACAGTGACTTAGCCGTGACTTAACAGTCTCTAAGCTGTGACTCAACAGTTACTTAAAATTGACTTAGCAGTGAACTTAACAGTGACCTCACAGTGACTAAACCGTGACATGATAGTGACTTCTTAGCATCTAGAAAGTGATTTAACAAGGAATTGACTGTAACTTAACAGTGTACTAACAGTGATTTGCCAGTGACTAAACTGTGACTAAACAGTGAAGTGACTGTGACCTAACAGTGACTAAACAGTGACTTAATGGTGACTAGAAAGTGACTGAACCGTGACTTAAAAGTGACTGAACCGTGACTAAACAGTGACTTAACAGTCACTAAACCGTGACATAGCAGGGACTTGATATTGACGTGACAGTGACTAAACCGTGACTTAATAGTGACTTAATAGTGACTTGATAGTGACTGAACCGTGAATAAACAGTGACTAAGCCGTGACTTAACAGTCTCTAAGCCGTGACTTGATAGTGACTTAAAATTGACTTAACAGTGAACTTAACAGTGACTTCACAGTGACTAAAACGTGACTTGATAGTGACTTGATAGTATCTAGAAAGTGATTTAACAAGGAATTGACTGTAACTTAACAGTTTACTAACAGTGATTTGCCAGTGACTAAACCGTGACTAAACAGTGAAGTGACTGTGACCTAACAGTGACTTAATGGTGACTTGAAAGTGACTGAACCGTGACTTAATAGTGACTGAACCGTGACTAAACAGTGACTAAGCCGTGACTTAACAGTCACTAAACCGTGACATAGCAGGGACTTGATATTGACGTGACAGTGACTAAACCGTGTCTTTATAGTGACTTAATAGTGACTTGATAGTGACTGAGCCGTGAATAAACAGTGACTAAGCCGTGACTTAACAGTCTCTAAGCTGTGACTTAACAGTGACTTAAAATTGACTTAGCAGTGAACTTGACAGTGACTTTACAGTGACTAAACCGTGACTTGAAAGTGACTTGATAGTATCTAGAAAGTGATTTAACAAGGAATTGACTGTAACTTAACAGTGTCTTAACAGTGATTTGCCAGTGACTAAACCGCGACTAAACCGTGACTTGATAGTGTCTAAAGAGTGGAATAACAGTGAACTGACTGTGACAGTAACTTAACAGTGACTTAACAGAATTTCAGAACAGAAGAAAGAACACAGCAACCAATAATCGTATTGTTAATATTCTACTCCCCGTTTTTATACCCTTGGAGAGGGTATATTGAAATTGTCCAGGTGTTTGTAACGCATAGAAGGAAGCATCTCCGACCACGTAAAGTATATATATTCTTGATCAGCATGACGAGCTGAGTTGATATAGCCATGTCCGTCTGTCCGTCAGTCTATTTCTATGCTATCTCCTCCGTGAGTTTTAAAGCTATCGTAACCAAACTTTGCACGAAGGAAATTTTCACCAACCAAATTTAGTTCTTGTTCTTCCAGAAATCTCTTTCGATTGCCCTCAGCAAGCAAAAAATCCGTCAAAATGGTTACCTATCATTATTATCCTAAGACCCACTGAGTGGACTTACATAATGTCCTTCTAAGCTCTGGCAGCTGCTAACGACTATTTCCTAGAACCAACTCATAAGTGTTTGAGTAGGAATGACTTTAACCAACTTTAAAATAATTTGCATGTTAATTTTTGTTATTTTTTTCGTTCTTCTTGGACTTGAGCCTGTCCAGGCTAAACACAGCTGCCAACGAACCAATCAGCTTAACCAGCAGCAGCAGAAGCAACAGCTCAACAAGCCAGTCGGACAACCTTGACACAAATGCATGCAAAAATGCACATGCAGGCGAACCCAGGCACCATAATCAAGGGCGAGGGCACCCAACCAGCCAGCCAAAAGTGGGCGTGCATATTGTCCGGACTACGGAGTGCTGTCTGTTCCACTGTCTGTCTGCGCCTGCAGTGTCTGATGGCAGTCAGGTAGCAGAGAAGCCTGGCATTCATTTGCCTAATAGAACAATTATCGACGCCTACGGGCAAATGACGAGCTGCAGCAGGAGGGAGGGAAGGGACGAAATGGGACGGGACGGACGTCGTGGGGCGTTACATAAATATCACACTCGTAACAAATGATAATGATGATGATGATGATGACCAACAGGTTGGTTAGTGAAGGTGAAAGGTATACCAAAACATTTGCCTCCTCTCCTGTTATGCATAATTTCAACTACATTTGACAATTTCTTACTCATGAATCATGCAAAGTTGTTTGATTCATTCACAGTGTATTTCTTTGTTCGGGTTCTGAGACAAAAGACTAAAGCTTTTGCAATTTTCTTGAACCGGTTCACGTAGGTTTGAAACTGTTCTTTTAGATCTAGTTCAAACTGGTTTGCAATTAGTTCCAAACCGGGAAAATATTTTATCATATTCTATCGACTTTTGAAGCGATTCAAACTGTTCAAATTTTTCAGGTTTTGTTTTTAAATACTCTTTACTAACCACTTTTGAACCGGTTCAAACTTTTAAGATCATAGCTTTACAAATTTTAACCGTTTCAAACTGATTCGGAAACGGATTTAAATCGGTTTATAATATCTAATTTGTTACTGACAACTTTTGAACCTGTTCAAACCATTTTAACATCAATCATAATAGCCTAAATCATTTTTTGTGCTTCACTCTTTTAAAAATGTTTGGAATCGCTTTCAAAACGCTAAAATATCTTTCTCTTTATTATTTAACCGGTTTAATCCGATTCGGATTTGATCTTGATTGAGGATAACATTTGCTCCACTCAAATTCCAAGAGTTTTTTAACCGCTTCAAAAATGCTTAAACTGTATATTTTTCTATATTATAGATTAATTTGTTTCTAAAGTTTGGAAATAGTTTTGAACCGGAAAAATATTAAATTGGCTATACAGCCCCAAAGGGGCCAAGGCAAGCTTTCTCTCAAATTCTTAGCAGTTGTGCTTTTAAAAGGAAAAATATCATAGCTTAAAGTATTTCTTAGATTTTGCTTTAAAGCAGTTTTGAACCGTTTCAAGCTAGTTTGGCAACGGATTCGAGCCAGATGGGCTTAAACACCGCAAAAACCATTTTGTAAATATATTTCTTCCATAAAACACTCTCCTCCCAGCCACCACATCTCTTTAAAAACACCTTGCCTCTTTTCTTTTTTCTTTTCTTTTTTTTTTCTTTTTTTTTCTTCCTTTTCTTTTTTCTCCACCCCCCTTTTTTTCTTCCTTTTTTTTTCTTCAAATAGGCGTTTTTACCTAAATCTTTCGAATAAATATTTTGATTTTCTAAGTTCCCTTTTTTTCGGTTTCAAACCACGAATATCGTTCTACCTAATTTTTTAAGTGGCTTTAGCTGATTTGGAACTAATTGGAGAAAACATTAAGTTCCATTTAAATTTCAAGATCATAGAACTGAACCGTGTACTTTAATCGGTTCTTTTTTTTTTTTTTATTTTTAATCGCTTCTTAATTTTTTTTTTTTCCTTCTTTAACCTTTCAAACTATTTTCCTTCTTCCTTTTTAAATCTTTTTTTTTGCTTTCTCTTATCCTTATATCTTACCTTTTTTCTATACTTTCTTTCGTTTTTTTGTATATCTTGCATCTCTTGTTTCTTCTTTTTTTTTTAACAATTTTGTTTATCCTTTTTCTTTTCCTTTTTTTTTTCTTCTTCTTTTTCCTTTTTAAAGCTCTCGCTACTTTTTTTTTTTTTTCTTTCTTTTTCTTTTTTTTCTTTTTTTTTTTTTTTTCCCTTTTCCACTTTTCTCTCCTTCCTTTCTTTCTTTACTCTTCTTTTCTTTACTAACCATAAACCATTTTTGTCTAAATCCATATTTCTGCCTTTTTAACCGTTTTCGAATTAGTCAATCTGGTTTCTAACGGGAAAATATTGTTCTCCCTAATTTTTTAAGTGCCTTAGTTGATCTGGAACTAACTCTATGATTGGAGAAACATTAAGAAAATTCCATCTTTAAATTTCTAGTTATCATAACTCCTGTCCGAACGGATTCTTCAATCTTGTTGTTAAAAAGTTTGAACCTGGTATTTATGGGGAAAAACTTGCAACTTTATTCAAATGTTTAAATCGCGTCTTAAATTATTTCTGAGAATTTTGATGTTCTTTGTTAGCGATTTTGAAACCGGTTCAATCTTGGTTTGAAATCCAGTTTCTGATAACGGAAAATATTGGAATATTTGCTTCCAACTTTCCTTTATTAAGAAAATCATTTAAATAACAAGCTCATGATATTTGGTTGTGAAGCAGCTATAAACTAGCTCCAAATTGTTTCGGATCCGGTTTTGAATTGAGAAAATATGGTATACTACGGATACTGCCAACTTTAAAACTAATTCCAACTGGCTTAAAACTTTTAACTAAGATTGTTAAGCGTTATAAAACTAGTTCGAAATTGCTCATAGCTTACATACAGGTCTGTTCTCGTTTTCAATTTCGATCTCTCTCGCTTCAAAAAACCGACTGCGTTTTTCGACCTTTCACTCCCAATTCCCAATTATCTATATTCGAGCCTTCTGGATAGAAAAAAATTTCTTAGAAGCTTTCCTTCTCACCATCTCATTAAGTTTGGTTAAATATTTGAAATTTCCCTCACACTATAGAAGTTGTTATTTTCCATGTGGAGCAACCGTATAGGAGCACTGACATTCCGTTAGACTTGAATACGATGAACATCGCCAAACGGCCGACACATCAAGTTCCCTCCAATACCGACTCTGAGAGAGCATCTTCGCCCAGGCAAACACCAACACGGCTTAAGAACTGGCCACAGCACGACCTTGGCACTATGCAAGCTCACCACAACCATTGATACAGGCCTAAACAGCGTAAGACCGCACGAGAAGTCCATCCTTGTAGCCCTAGACCTATCAAAGGTTTTTGACATGGACAGCCATACCACCTTGTTACAGGACCTACTCCACAGCAGCCTACCAAACCACATTAAGAGGTGGTTAGCAAATTTCCTCTCCGGCAGGCAAGAGCTTTTACTATTAACACCTACATTGCAGGGGTCCCTCAACGGACCCATCCAGGCCATCTCTCCACCAAGAGATAGAGATCCTCCCGGTCCGCAACAGTTCCTTATCGGATGCCATTGTGAGTTTTATCCACTGAATTCCTTAAGGTGAAACAACTCTTGGGAAATGACATGGTAACAGCAACAACATCCGCGGAGGTCAAAAGAAAGGAACATACCGACATGGTTGCCTCCACCATAGAAGCCTACCAAGGCAATGTTGTCTTATGAGGCTGACCGACACCCATTGATCTAGAGGAGAATACCCTCCCCGGGCGCTTCATAGCGACAACAGCTACCTTGCCCGCAAAAGCCCAGATATTGTTGATGAATGTCCAAAATGTGGCCACCAAACACCTTTTCGAGTGCCCCCTGAATCAAACTGATCTCACGCCCCTAGACTGATGATCCCGTCCAGTAGAAGTAGCTTCCTTCCTCGAACCGGACAAAGAATAGCTTAATAGCTTCTCTGTATCAAACTAATCTTTTACTCTCTAGCGGCATCGGCTTATTCGTTATAGTAGGTGTATCAGGTGTACCTTCTACAAAATGAGTATGATTAGGTTGTTTAGGTTAGGTTTAACTCCCTTCAAAAATTAAAATCACATAAAATGTTCCTAAGATTTGGTCGGTTTTAAACCATATTAAATTAGTTTGGGAAAATATCTAAATAAACACAGCTTAAACAATTTCCCAAACAAGGCTGTGAATCAGATTATATAAGGTTGTCTTTGCAAGCGCGTAGTTCTAGTTGTATTCGTCGCATCGGTTCACGCTAGAGCTTTTTGGAAAGCTCTTTTTTATATAACAAACTTTTTTGAGAACAGAATTCTAGGTTTTCCTTTTTAAACACAAAATAAGTCTATGCCAGCATGTCATTCTAGAACCCCAATCGAGTTTTGGAAATTTTCAAAAACCGTTTTTGAAAACAAATTTTTAAATTTAACTTTCGAACCGCTTTGCTGACTTAAGACATAAGAAAAATTTCAAATTTTAAAATTTCATTAAAAATTTGGCCATATTTAGGGACGCCTCGATTGAAGTCCACGTCTTTGCTTCTTCTTGCCAAACTCAAAACCAAAATTACCCAATTCTATGCCCGAAAACATGTCATCATCGTCTTCATCATCATCTTCATTCGAATCTCGAATTCTCATGGCACGTAGTGAATTAGTTGATGATTTCACGGGAGATGATGGAGGCTGCTCTTCATTAAAGGTAGGGCTTAAAGTAAAGCCAAACCAAGTTAATACCAATGACATCACTAGACGACAGGCATAAATCCAATTTGCATAATATCCAAAGATTAGAATAAGGAAATAGTTAAAAGTATCCCAGATTACATAAAGCATTGCATAGGTAAGAACCAAGTGAATCACTAATTTTCCAGGGAATGTACAGCCAGCCAGAAAGGAACAGAAATGCTTTTGTAGCATTAGCAGAGCCAAGACACATAAACCGGAGCTTAAGTCTGGATTATGTGTGGTCACGGGTTGACACCAGCGAATACCAAAGTGCATCAACTCGGCGGCAAAGAGTGTAATCAAAAATTGTGGTGTGAAAGGATGGAAAATCATATTGAAAATTTTAGTACTAAAAATTTTGTTAAAATTGGATTTTTTTTTTTTTTTTGTTGAAAAATTTTGTTAAAATTTGATTTGTATTTGTTTGGAGTAACTAATTTTGTATGAGGAAAGTAGAAAGTAGATTCAAGTGTGACTTCTCCATGAAGTTATCTGCAAGGCTTACTATTCTATATGAAAATTAACGAAGTTAAAGCAAAATGTTGTGGGAGATTTTGGTTTATTTTGAAAGTTATTAAACTAGCATAACTTCTGTGTTTTTTGTCGGATCTTTTTAAGAGTTTTCCAATTACTTAAACAAAGGGCTTCGCTTAATTTAAGGGTACGAGAAGGACGACTTAACTTCAGGTGTTGTCAAAGCAAATTAAGGCTTGTAGCCTATTTACATAGACTCCATAAATGTGTTGCGAACATGCCAAAAGTGTTAAGTGTGAGGAAATGGTTATTTTTGCTACACGAAATTTTGGTAAAACTTTTTTAATTTTCATTTTAAAGCTGAAGTTAAGTTTAAGGTAAGTTCTTTGCTCAAAATTGTTATAAAACTTGATTAAAGTTTGTCAAAATATTTTTGGAATTAATTAAAAACCCTTCGGCGTTTCCTAGTTTAACATAATTGCTAAGCGCAACTTCTCTTGATTTTCAAATATTAAATTCAACTCTGTTTTTTGTACCTTCCATCTTTTTCAATGGTGCGAAAACAATGACACTCAATATTGAATGGAGAGACAGAAAAGAAAAAAGGGTGCAAAGTAAAGAGAAAGAGAGCGTAAAAGACAAAAGGCCACAAGTCTAACTGAACTAACAGCAGCAGACAAGGTGCAAGCGCATTTTGTTGGCAAGTTGGTTTTGGCAAAAGAAAAAAAGGAAACGCAAATAAGCGACAAGGACACAAACGCGCGAGGCCACCGAGCCAACACGAGGTGCTTAAAAATGTCAAGGCTTCCGCTGGGGGTTGCCCCAGCAACCCACCCCCTTCATTGAGGGCCAACATATACAAATCCATAAGCCAACTCATCAAGGACAATTCAGTTAACAAAAACAATGGATGGACAATGAAATTATAAACCATTCTTTATTATGATGTTAACCCTAGAAACCCTTAAAACTCTTCACAAGATCCACATAAGTTGCTTTAAGAAATAGAGTTGATTTTAAAATGAAATTTCCATACATTTTAACCACCAACAAAAGTGACTAAAGTAAGACTAATTTAGGTTCCACATATGTTTTATACTGAAAGTCTGATTGATTTGGCACCTAACTTTAGTTGGAGTGCATGCGTTCCACACTAAAATTAAACTTCAAAGCTCTATTTCGTTTAAGTTTGACCCTGCTTAAAACAGACTATTACAACATATAATTAACGTTCTACTAAAAAATCTAGCTAAGCTCAATTTTGTTGAGTTTTTTCAAAAGTTTGATTTAAGCAAGTAAGATCGTTACAGTCGAGTGGCCCAACTCCGAAATACCCTGTACAATCAAGACACACATATTGAGCACCGACTTGGATCTTTAATATGAAAACTATTAATATATGTTTGAGTTCTGATGAGCACAACAAGAAGTACATACATATGTTGCACTAAGAAACTACCTAGAGCTAATGTAATTGAGGTTTGAATACAAAAATATACATTCCACTAAGAAAACAAGCCAGTTTTGGCGTTGAGTCTTTTGTCATTTTTGATTTCCTCGCGTTACCTTAAGAGTTTTAGTAAAGACGAAAGCTCTATATCGGATACTTCCGAGAGGTTGAGACAATCAAAAGTCGTCTGCAAAAGTCGTTGTGAATAGTTTATATGAGGCTGAGGGCATCCCTATCAAGCTCTTCTTCGCTCATACGACTGATGGATACAAAAGGGTTAATAGTTAGCCATAGGTGGGCGTTAATTAGTCTTTCATGGGGTTTGAGAGGAAATGAGGATAGGCTTATTGATCTATAGTCGCTGGGTCGAGGTCTAGCATGTGAGGCTTTGCCAGCTTTGGGTTAAAATACCAAACGCACTATTATTATTATCAACAGAAAGATAAATAAACAACTTTTTTAGACTAATTAAAATTGCGCCTGGTGATGACACTTCCTGTTTCCATGTACTTTAAAAAAAATACTAAATTCCTTCGTGGGCAAAATTAAACGGATGGGAGAAATGACATAATATTCTTCATTTCTTGTCAAGGCTAAATATGCTAATAGAATAAATCTACATACATACATAGATCCCAAAGCTGATCAATTGGACTCTAATTTGAACATATTTAAGAAATACATCAAATCCACAAAAATCGCAATTTATCTTTAAAAGAATGTAAAGGTCGGTCCAAAGCTATCATGAGTAAGCTAAATGACTCATGAAATATCGCTAAAATAAGGTAGGTTGTCGAAGCCGTTCATGGATCAATTACTCAAAAATGCATTACAATCTGGACAAGAAATATCTGATCTATGCAAAATCGCTGGGTATCTGAACAACAAGTTTGGAAAGAGGGTGAACTCAGATAAAGGATTAGGAAGCATAGAAATACTTTCCTTTGAATACTTTGTCTGAAGAAGTTGAGAAAGAGCGTAATCACCGAAGAAGAAGTTTATTAAGGCCATCAAATACATCATCTTTTTTGAATTTTTAAGACTCATAGAATACAAGCTAAAGGATAATACCGTTCTGGTCGCTAGCAGTTTGTTTTGAAGTAATCTATCCAATTGTTAAGGAAATTTAGGCCTATAAGTCTAATACGGAGGGCGTTCGAATTTTCCTTCAGCTGTCAAACTCCATATAAAAAAATTCCTTAAGGAATTTTTCCTTGCCTCATTCTGATGTTTGGTACGCAGAAAGCCAAGGAATACACACAAGGAATTTTGAGAGTTGCCATATCGATGACTGTATTGAACAGCTGATATTTCTTCAAGAGATATAGTGCAGTCATTTTTTCCTTGTGTCTGTTGTCAAAAGCAAGGCAAGGCAAAAGTAAAAAATGGAGTGCAAGACTAAAAATCGTCTGCAAAATTTTAGTTATGAAGACAAAAATGCATTAATTGATGCAGTGAAAAACAATGCATGTTTGTGGGACATCACAGATGGCAAGCAACTAGACATCGCATTTACAAGAATAGCTTGGGAAGCAGTTGGTGTCCAGTTGAGAAAAGGATTGCATATAATCACTTTGTGTGGCTGCCTTATACTCCTGCAACAGACAATCAGGATGGAATCTGGCGTGGTGTTTCCGCAACTTGTCATCATGTTTCGGAGCTTGCCACAGGGCATGAATTGAGCCATCTTGCGTTGCAGCGATATATGCACCTAAATGGGGTCCTTCTCGCCCTGAATGATGTTCAAAATGGAGACGCAGACCATTTCAAATTCTGAAGTCTTGCTCACATTCATCATTGTAATAGCTGCCACTGCAACTGCAATTGCAACTTCCTCCATGTTTTTAGCTGGCCAATTTATTTATTTTCCGTTTTCGGTATATTTTTAATGTTATCTGATCACACTGTCTCTTACATTCCACAAAAAGGAATATCAGGCAAATTTCTGGAAGGAAAATTCGAACGCCCTCGGTACTAGGCTTTAGGCTTTAATTGATATTAATAAAATTAAAATTAAATTTTAGTTTCAACATGCTTAAAGCTCTACATGAAATCCGCTTGGTAAATCTCATTGATTAACCTTTTAGTTTTAACATAGTTAAAGATTAAACTCAGGTCCACATACGCTCCAGTTTGAAAATTGAATTGAGAAAGAAAATTAAGATTCTACATAAGATCTAAATGCAATCCACTTTATTTTAATAACTAAAGAAACCAATTGATTTAGCTTTTAGTTTCCATATAGTAACAGTTTGACATGAAGTCCACTTTGTAAATCTACTTGATTGTCCCCTAAGCTTATACACTAAAGTCCTTATACGTTCCACTTTGAAAATTGATTTTAACATATTTGAAGTATCATATAAAATCTACATGCAAACCACTTTCTAATTCTAAGAATCCAATTGATTTGGCTTTTTGTTTCCATATAGTTAAAGTTTGACATGAAGTCCACATGCAGTCCACTTTGTAAGTATCATTGATTAACCTCTTAGTTTCAACATAGTTGAAGTTTAAACTCAAGTCCACATATGTTTCACCTTGAAAACTAAATTGAATTTAACCAAATTAAAGTTTTACATTAAATCTACATGCAATACACTTTGCTATTTTAATAGTTTCGGAATCCAATTGATTTCGCTTTTAGATTCCATATAGTTAAAATTTGACATGAAGTCCACTTTGTAAATTTAATTGATTAACCTTAAAGTTTTAGCATAGGTAAAGTATAAACTAAAATCCACATGCATTCCACATTAACAACTTAATTAATTTTAATAAAATTAAAGTTGTACATCAAATCTACTTGCAATCCACTTTGCAATTTTAATAGTTTTAGAATTCAATTGATTTAGCTTATAGTTTCCATATAGTAAAATTTTGACATGAAGTCCACTTCGAAAATTCAATTGATTTACCTCCAAGTCTTAACATAGTTAAAGTTTAAACTAAAGTCCACATACGTTCCACTTTGAAATTTGACTTGATTGTAGCATTTTAGAAGTATTATATAAAATTACATGCAATCCACTTTATAATTCTTAGAATCCAATTGATTTAGCATTTGTAAAATGTAAAATTGGCTATACTGCTTCTCCAACAGGGCCAAGTCAAGCTGCTCTTAGCTTTTAGCTTTCAGTTTCCTTAAAGTTTATGTTTGACATAAAGTCCACATGCAATCCACTTTGAAAATCTAGTTGATTAACCTCCAAGTTTAACTTAGTTGAAGTTTAAACTAAATTCCACATATGTTCCACTTTAAAAATTCAATTCATTCTAGCATATTTGAAGTATTATAAAATCGAAATGCAATCCACTTTCTAATTCTTAGAATCCAATCGAATCTTTCAGTTTCCTTACAGTTAAAGTTTGACATAAAGTCCACATGCAATTCACTTTGAAACTCTAGTTGATTAACCTCCAATTCCACATATGTTCCACTTTGAAAATTTAATTGATTCTAACATATTTAAAGATCTTTATATAATAAACAAGCAATCCACTTTCTATTTCTAAGAATCCAATCGATTTAGCTTATAGTTTTTACATAGTTTAAGTTTGACATAAAGTCCACATGCAATCCACTTTGAAAATCTA